>JAUMHF010000004.1:15367045-15393999 GCA_032359275.1 Microctenopoma steveboyesi
GATGCTGTATGCGAGAGTGATGGAGAGGAAGCCTTTTCTCCACCCACAGCACAAACAGAGCCGCTTGAGCTTTGCTAAAGCACATTTGGACAAGCCAGCTTCATTTTGGAATAAAGTGCTGTGGACTGATGAAGCTAAAGTTATTTGGGCATAACAAGGGGCGTCATGCACGGAAACACATCCTACCTACAG
Source organism: Microctenopoma steveboyesi (assembly GCA_032359275.1). Lineage (NCBI taxonomy): Eukaryota > Metazoa > Chordata > Actinopteri > Anabantiformes > Anabantidae > Microctenopoma > Microctenopoma steveboyesi. The sequence goes on from JAUMHF010000004.1 coordinate 15,367,238, forward strand.
TAAAACATGGTGGTGGTTCCATCATGCTGTGGGGTTGTGTGGTCAGTGCAGGGACTGGAAATCTTGTCAAAGTTGAGGGACGCATGGATTCCACTCAATATCAGCAGATTCTGGACCAATGTCCAGGATTCAGTGACAAAGCTGAAGCTGGATCTTTCAACAAGACAACGACCCTAAACACTGTTCAAAGTCTACTAAGGCGTTCATGCAGAGGAACAAGTACAACGTCCTGGATCGGCCATCTCAGTCCCCAGACTTGAATATTATTGTAAATCTGTGGTGTGAGTTAAAGAGAGCTGTCCAGAAGTCATCAAAGCTGAATGAACCAGAGATGATTTGTAAAGAGGAATGGTCCAAAATACCTTCAACCAGAATCCAGACTCTCATTACATATATCTGTAGGAAGCTTTTAGAGGCTGTCATTTCTGCAAAAGGAGGATCCACTAAATATTGAGTTCATTTCTTTTTTGTGGTGCCCAAACTTATGCACCTGCCTAAATTTGTTTAAACAATTATTGCACACTTTCTGTAAATCCCATAAACTTTGTTTTACTTGTCAAATATCAGAGTGTGTCTCCTACATACTATATTTAATTGAAATTTTTATCGTAACAAATGATTTATACAGGAAAATCATGAACATTCACAATGTTGCCCAAACTTTCACACTCCACTGTAACAGCCATTATTTTCGAAACACCTGTAGTAGTAACATGATGCTGTGCTGAAGATACTTTATAGTAAACCGACATGTAAGGTGCTGTCTCCTGTGTGGTTTAACATGCGCCAGCCTCTGTTTGTTGCCCTTTACAGTAGACGTACATTGGATTTAACAGTGGAATCAGCCTCTTAGAAAGGAGACAAGTACAAAAACGTTGTTGCATATTGTGATTGAAAGTGTGTGTGTGGTCCATCATGTCGTCTGTTTTATGTCTGTGCAGTATCAACAGAATAACAACTCCTGCTCCTCTTCCTCTTCCCGGTCTGGCCATCCGCTGGCCCATGCTCGAACATCTGATCTGCCTCAGTCCTTGGTTGGGTGGAGCGTGTTCCTGAGAAGTCCTGCCCAGGCCCCAGCACCTGTCTGACAGTCACATTGACCCTGGAGCTCTGGATGTACCTGGAGCACACGGCCCACTCTTCTTCTGATACCGGTGCCACCCCAGCGCCATCCTGCAGGGATGAAGCTTGGCTGCCGACTTCAATCTCTAAAGCTGGAGGTCCTGGCTGTGATGGGACAATGCGTGGGACAGCGTGGTAAAGGAGGCGACTCTGCCCCGACATCAACATCACATCCCCAGTGTGCATGAACATTGCAGTAGGGGGGTCCTGCCTGCATGGTCCTCCCAGCAGGAAGATGGCTGACTGCCCAAAGCTAAAAAAAACAGAGTAAAAAGCTGGAATACTTTTCTGTGGTTTACAAGCTCCTTACTATATTACAAGATCTATCACCTAAGTGACAGCAGCGGCCGGCTTTGATCTAGTTCTGATTCGTCCACATGGATTCCCAGAGAGGAATCACAACGGTAGTAGTTGAGGATTCCGGCCTCTGCAATGAACCCTGGGAAGCCACAGGCGGCCGTAATATTCAGGGACAGCGAGTGAAGTTCATCTGGGAAAGGAGTGTAATGGTCGGCAGAGTACGTCTGTGAGTGGAGTGACAAAAGAAACATTTGGTTGATTACACAGGAGAATCCATGTGTGGATACACAAATAAAACACTTAAAATAAACTTCAATAAATCCCCCTGATTGCCCTTCACATAAACTAGTGGTTTTAAACAGTGGGCGTGTATAAATTATATTTACAGCACACAATATCTGTGGATTAAAAATCAACGAGAACTTTTACAGTGGACAGCACTGCTGATTTAAACAACTTTCTTCACAGGATTGTGTCTTTTTTTGCACAATACTGACATTCCTGTGCATTTACAACTCTATATTACCTATTAACTGAGTCCTCTTTCTTACCTTGGTGTCCCAGTTGTAATGATAACCCAGAGTAACCCAGCGCAGCTTCTCCAGTAGAGTTCTTTCTTGTCTTTTTGCAGGAGGTAAACTGTGGCGGGGATCAGAGACAACACTAAAATAGTCTGATAGTGATGCTTTAAATGATTGCACCTTTTTTAGCTTTTAACACATCTGGTAAAAGCTCATTTGACTAGATTTCTCTAGTGATGCAGCTCAAAAGAACAAAACTGACCAATCATGCCTGATTTAGACAGGTGGTCACTTCATGGGTGCAGGTAGGGAGGTGTACGGCTACAGTCTCACCTGAGGCCATGTACGCTCTTGCCCCATATGTCCTGGGTGTCAGAGGGAGACATGTGCATATCCAGGTTGCACACGTTGGGCTTCTGTGTGTAGGTCTTCAGACACTGTCTGACCCAGAAGGGCTGGGAGCCCAGCAGGAACGGGTTGGAGATGAAGATGAACCCTGAACAACACGTAGCAGTGTGTGAAAATGAAACTGTTTGAACACATTAACTGCAGTGTTACCTGTGTGGGCTCACTGGATTTGTTATTTGCACTGGATTCAGGTAAAGAAAAATGATGTCTCCGCGAGTTTACCTGGGTAGCCCTGCAGGCCAAAGGTTCTCCAGTTTCTGACTGGCTGTAATCCCACCCTGGCAGCCTCCACATCACTCAATGCAGCAGGGTCCAGTTTAATGTTAACTACCTATTAGTACCAACCCAGACACAAGTACACACATGCATCAAGGAAGACGAAACGATTTAGAGTGTTGGGATTGTTGAATGAATTACCGTGATGGTGAATCTAAAGTAATTTGCACGGATCTATTAGTTAAGCATAGATCCAACACATTTTATATTCCAGTCACGTGGTCTGAGTCAACGAGTCTTTCGTCTCACCTTTTCACTGGGAGGTCCTCTGGAGAAATCAATGACGTCGCTGAAATCCGGCGGCGGGTTTTTCCTCTTGTAAAACTTAAATATTTTTCTAAACGCGTCTTCTCCACTCTGCACCGCAGAGGCTGCCATCTTGCTCATGACGTCACATAGCTGCCGAACTTTCTTCTTCTTTGGTGCTGTGTAGTTTTACCGAAACGTTTGGCATTCACATGTACTCACAGCAAAGCTTAAAAGAGATAGACACTAGGAATTATACACTGCTACTGAGATTTAAGAAGGAAATCTCCTGTAACTGTCTCTTAAAATTTTTATTTAAACTTTTAGTCTAAGATTCAGATTCGCATTTTCTTTCTGCATTCAGTAAGTAGTTTCATAAATTGCTTGTCAGATATCGAGGAGGAAAAGAAAAAGTAAGTGTATATATTGGCTGCGGTCAAACACCAAAGAAGAAGAAGAAGCACTTTTACGTCATAGGTCAGAGTGTCATACCAAGGACAAAACATGGCGGCGCCCTCGAAGAAGGTTTTTGAGATCTTCGTTTCTAAAATACCATGGACCGTAGCCAGCAGTAAGTCAAATCGCTGGTTTATATTGTAATAGATAATGAATGACAAGGATATATGCGTCTGTTGCCAAAGTCTCTAATTTGTACATCATTTTGTAACGTTATTGTGGGCAGGCCTGTCATGTTCACGCCGTCTAACGTTAGCAGCGTGTGTGGGGAGTAACGTTAGCGTGTGAGCAGATGCTCACTAAGTTTAACATTTGCAGCACCTAACTCTTACTGTAACATTCATCATCTTCTAATAATCTTAGCGTGATCTATTCATAGAAGGAGTTTTCAAAACAGATGTGTTTTTCCTCAATAGCATTTAACAATAATGTCTCACAGTTGAAAACATTTAAAATTGGTAAATTGGGCAAAATAACAGCTACTAGCCTGCTACTTGAAATCTCTCTATATTCATCTCTACTAGCATAATTCAAATATCACAAAAGGTTTAACGTGATTTATTCCTGGGTCTAATGCAGATGTTCATTCATGGCAGGGGATCAATGTAACTTGCAGTAAGTGTTTCAGTGCAGAGAACTCTGAGTAAACCTTCTTTCTGCAGTGGTATATGTTATAACCACTGATGGTGGGATTCTGTTTCTTAACTCAGACTGAGCAAACTCACAGTTGATGTTGAAGTGACATCGGTCATCTCTTCTGGAACAAAAACATACACATCTAAAGTTCAGAGTTTGTTAAACAAGCCCCAGATGTAAAATATTATCTGTTGAGTCAAATGTTGGAGTGAAACATGGGAATATGCTTATTTGTTTTTCAGAGGAGATGAAGGAGTACTTTGGGCAGTTTGGAGCTGTAAGAAAGTGTCTGCTACCATTTGTAAGTTGATACGGCATTAGAATGAGCACTATATATTTACTGCTATCCGTTGATCTCACAGTTACCTTCTTATAATGCTACCCAGGATATTATCCGTTTTCCACATTCATTTTTCGATGCACTCCGGTTAAAAATAACACAAGGAGACAAAACAGCTAATTTAATGTAGATGAGGGTTAAAGTTTCTTGTGTGTGTTTGACTGTTTTCTGTGTGTTGTTCCAGGATAAAGAAACAGGCTTCCACAGAGGCTTCTGCTGGGTTAGGTTCACAACAGAGGAAGGACTCAACAATGCACTTCAGAAAGATCCTCATGTGCTAGAGGGAGCCAAGGTGAGAGTAAACTTATCTTCACCATCCATACTGTGACTGCTGACCTTGACTTAGAGAGATAAAGTCAAAACAGAGCTTTGGCAGATACTTGTATCATTTGGCTTTTTTGAAAACGTTATGTTATTTTGAATTCATTCTATACTCTACTTTCCCGGTCCAACATGAAATACAAATAAATCAATTAAGCCAAGGCTCAAGTATGTTTTTGTATGACACAAGACAGAGTGTAAAGAGAAAGATAATTAATACAATACAAAACCCTGCTACTCTTGCGTGAATCACGTCTTAATTGAATGCCATGTTATTTGTTTCCAGCTCCTGGTTCAGAGGAACAGACGTCAATTTACAGGACAGAAGTCGAACACAAACAGTGAATATGAGTGAAGATCTCTGGGACGGCTGCATCAATGGCAAACACACATGTGCTAATGTTATTTTCACATCTTCATTCAGTAAAACTGTTGTTTTTTTCTGTTAATTTGAACTTGACCAGTCTCTGTATGACCCCCAATGTGTTCTTCTTTTTCCACACAGTGAATGAATGATTGTCATTGTCTTCATTGGTTTTTAAGCAGTAAAGTCTTTATTTATTACTGGTGACAGGCTTATACTTTCTGTAACCATTCTGTAACACATCATCAATGGCACATAGCAGGTGAATGCTACCCTAAAAACTTTATGAAACATCATTATCTCCTTTCCACTGTATAGCAATATTTTTTTTTATTCTAGCATGTTGTTTGATACATTAATTTGTTATTATGCTACTTTTATGGGAGTAAAGGTAAAGTTATTGCTGCCAAGTAATGTTAACTTGTGTTCTTCTCTCAGTACACTGAATGCTAAATGAACTCAGAAAATAGCAGTAGATAGAACTGACCCTATTAAAAAAATATTAATATGTAATTTGCATGTTTTGCATTTGCTATTTACATTTCTTACATCTTTTTCTCTATTTTACATTTTACTCAAATGTTTTACTGTTTGGTGGACAGCTGACTACCGTTTGTCGTGTGTAAAATACGTCATCATCGGCGCCCAGTGTGTAGGTTTAATATACAATAATCAGCCAACGAAGACATTTATTGCTGCCGAAATTCCCCTAACATGATTAACAGAAAATATAGTACATCTATGGCGTTGCCGCATAGAACCTCTATACCAGTGGTTCCCAACCTTTTTTCAAAGGGACCCATATTTTTCTAGACAATTCGTCGATGACCCAACCCCTACCCCCGGTGGGTCGATATTTTCCGAAACACACTCTGTGACATCCGCCAAGGACCCAAACACCCCCCCCCCCTCGGGGCGATGCATTGAATGTGGAAAACGGATAATATCCTGGGTAGCATTATAAGAAGGTAACTGTGAGATCAACGGATAGCAGTAAATATATAGTGCTCATTCTAATGCCGTATCAACTTACAAATGGTAGCAGACACTTTCTTACAGCTCCAAACTGCCCAAAGTACTCCTTCATCTCCTCTGAAAAACAAATAAGCATATTCCCATGTTTCACTCCAACATTTGACTCAACAGATAATATTTTACATCTGGGGCTTGTTTAACAAACTCTGAACTTTAGATGTGTATGTAAGGACCCCCCATACTCAGGACCCCCCCTCCTGAGTATACATCCTTTCGGAGATTTCCGGGCGACCCACCGGGAGCCTTTGGCGACCCCTTGTGGGGGTCGGGACCCCCAGGTTGGGAATCACTGCTCTATACCCACGTATAACCAGCCGTCGGGCGTCTGTAGGACTACGTTAACCATAATTCTTTGCTCTCGCGTGGAACAACTCGAAGAGGTCAAAACAAAATCGGGAAGTGAGAACGATAAGTGGCGTGGAGACACCGCTAAGGTAGCTAGTTCTTCATTTAAAATCTCTTTTTCTGACAGTTGACAGTTTACTTGTGAATATTAATGGCAGCCCGTTGTGTGGTGTTTGTGTACTCTCTGTTTCGACATGCTTGATACAAAACGCACTCAGTCATCGCACAACAGTCGCCATATAGTGTACATTCTCGTCGTATATATAGATTAGCATGTTTTACCAGATCTCTTGCGACCCAGAAGCATTTAAATCCAGTGTTTTTCCTTGTTAACCACAGTAGGTCCTGCGGGAACACGGCTGTGTAGGTGACAGGACAGCATGTATTCAGGGGATATTGTAAATGGATGCTGGTTGGGGCTCCTGGTGACAACAATAACGTATTAAACTACTCACAAGCGTGTCTGAGTGCAACATGGTGAATATTTGTAAAGGTATATTCTGCCAAATGACAGATATGAGATTCAGTTTGCATAATTTTTGCTGAAAGAAAAGCTAATCTTTTAATATATTACAGAAGTCTGCATTACTAACTGCAACTGTGGAAACACTGACATTTAACCTTTTGTATATACCATTTATCATGTTTACCAGGTTTACTGAAATGCTAAATTATATTGCTAGAGTAACCCTTAAATTACAGAGAATGAGAATATTCGAAAAGATAGCTAGAAAGCTAGAAACATTGACACAAAATTTGCCTGGGAGGTCAAACAAAGACTGAGGACAACAGTGTGCAAACAATGCGTTATGACTGATTATTATCTTATCCCAGCATCAGAAGCCCCACATGTATTTGGTTTAAACATATGCAACAAGGCAAAAACTCAAATTGTGTTAAAATGCCAAACCACCTCACTGACAGCATAACAGTTTAATATATCAAGGCTTGGAATAAAGATGCCCTCTACTGGCACTCTGAGGTAACAATTCAGCTCACATATACTGTACTGGTAAGAATAATAAATGCTGTGACAGGTGTCTCACTGCCATTGTTTAACCAGTATAAAGTTATTTTAACTGATCTCTTAAATGCAGTTTTCTTAACCGTCGTGTTTACTCTTTCTCTGTAGTGCATTCAATGGCTGGTCGGCTCCTCAAAGTCTCCTCTCTGGCCACTGCGGTGCTTGGCTCCTCTGGGTTTTACCTGTACAACAAACAGCTGGACTTTAATGACCTGAGTATTGTCCGATTTGGACGAGCTGCAGCTGTTGTAAGTTCCTGCGCATCTGAGCCCCGAGAGTCTTCAGTTGAGTCTTGGACTTCCTTCACACACACTTTCTTTAATTCTTTACACTTGACTGTTGTGTTTTCCTGCAGACGGCGGCCATCAGCTATGACTATCTGACTGCTTTCAAGCATGTGGAATATGCCACAGAAGAATACTACGCACTGAAGTCCAAGGTACGTCATCACTTTTCCTGTATGTGTGCATATACATGCAAGGATTTGAGCCTTGGGAAACTTCACAATAAAAGCTCCCCACTGGTGGAAATTGTTACGTGGCATCAGTGGGTTTGCATTAGCAGAAAATTACCACAGCTTAAACAGCTTTAGACTGATCAACAACCAAAGAAACAAGACTTCAAACTCCCAAGACTCATTCTAAAGCTATAAAAGAATTTTGAGATGAACTGTCATCAGCACACCAACCTGTTGTATCACTCAGTCTGTGTTGAACCAGCACAACCAGGTGGTTTTAGGGAAAGCTAACAGGGTTGCCACTGGTTAATTACATGCTTCCAGTGACAACCAATGATTATATTACAAATATCCAGTGCCTGAATCTTTTGCTAGTAGTTTGTTTTTTGAGACTTAACAAGTTGCTACCAAAGTCAAGGAAACACTTCACAACTGATATGCTTCTACTTTAATCAGCATAGTTGTCTACACTGCCAGCGTGTTGGTTCACGTGTCGCATGTCATGCGTGCTACACGCAATGTAATGTATGCATGTAAAGAGCAAAGCATATTTTTACATTTGAAACAAAACAGTCTAGCTTCTAATGCCACTCCTTTACTCATAGAGTTTGAGGATAGCTAAAGAGAAGTGGATTCGTACGTCAGGGAAAAAATCTTTTTTTTTTTTAAATATTTGGCTTTATATTTGCTTAATGGTCTACTGAGAGTGAACTATGGAGGTTATGGGAGGTGTGGGTAAATTACATTATGAATGAATTAGGTAAGGTAGATGTGAACCTGTTAAGCAACAGCTTCTTCCTATACATAGTAGAAGAAGCCCACCATGACAAGATCATATTTGCAGGGAATATGATTTGTGCTGGTGATGGTTAAAAGGCCATGGCTCAGTCAGGTTCGCCCAGGAGACTGCTGCTGTAAAGGTCAGAGACCACCTGCTCTGACAAAGGGTGCACAGAGAGCTCTGCTGCAGCAGGAGAGCTGCAGGGACCCCTGAAGAGCATGATTCAGCACGGCTGGTGTTGAGTTTGTGACACACAAACACACACTCCATACAGCCCTCCTGGGCCCCGCCGGACAAGCCTGGCTACACATGCTGATTAGAATTAATGCATGGTGCTGATTTAATACATAGGAGACTAGCCTCCTAATTATTATGAAGTTATAGAGGTGAGGCAGCAGCACAGCAGCTCCGTGCTTGTTTGGTGTCTTTATGCTGCTGAGTTTTCCTGCAGTGTAACATTTTCATCTGAAGAGATCACTGACGGATGGGACAAAACAGTCATCCGCTATGTTACACTAACTATTACATACAGAACTAAAACTTATGTGAAAAATAATTACTGTATCCTAACATCCTAGTTTCTGTTGAGCAACCAAATAAGTTTATGAACCCAATAAAATGTCATCATTGCTGTTCAGTGTTGTCCTGATGGTAAATAGAGCTGGTGATGAGTTCTGTATCACGACGCAGGGGCTGTGATTAACTAGATGTTATTATTATTTAATATGTCTAATTTGCTTTAATATCATTCACCCCCAGATTAAGGACTAGTCATTTTTATTTAAAAATACAGACAATAGAGCTCATTTTGTCCTTCACAGATAAACTAAAGCTTGTTCTAACTTTAGTTCAATGCCTCCGAGCAGCAGCTCTGGTTATTTATCTGTTAGGTTGTAATTGTGATTGTGAGTGTTCGGGTGAGAGTTGCCAAATCACGTATTGATTAATTAATAATCCTGGTCATCATTGGCAGGTTATCTCTACTTGACGTTATCTATACATGACATAAGTGCAAAACCCAGAGCTACAGATCTGCGGTTTCCGTCTTTCTCCATAGTCCTAATTAATTTTAGCGTAGGCAACCTTCAGTTGTTATGTTTTGGCGTGCTATATATAATATTTTCCCTCTGGGATTAATAAAGTTTGATTTGAATCTAACTAGAGGTAACTCATCTACACATACACACTCTCTCATGTTGTGTCAACAAACATAACATATTAGAACCTTCGTGAAGGTAGGATTATCTGATAATTATTAAATTACAGGAGGCGGCATACAATTAGGCGGACGGAGCTTTTTTGTGTGTCTATTGAAGTCAACAAGTCTGTGTTCTCTGGCTCGGCACATCTGACTGGAACTTTTGACTGCACTGTTAATAAGCTCCTTTTTTCTGCATCTCATCTTCCTTGTCGTCCTGTTAGTGCGTCACCCTGCGCTCTCTCAGCGGAGCAGCCGAGCTGCTTTCAGCCTCTCGTGAAGAGCCTCACTCAAAAGCCACTTAAGCAGCCAGTCTTGCGGGCTCATCAAAGGCTGCCCTGAGTGAAGCGAGGGGCCATTCACAGCCAATTAGAGTGCATCGCAGAACAAGCATGGGAGCACTCTTTAGTCTGCCAAATGAGCAGAGGTACATGCCCTGCAATGAGAGAACAGATGGACTGCTCTTTGTCCTCTGCAGCAACAGTAGCTAAGTCTGCTGTGATTTCTCTCAGCCTCCAGAACACACTGTGATTCCACACTACATTAAACTCCGGTTCAACATGTATTCTGAACAGGAGTAGTACTGTGATTTCCAGTTAAAAATATTATTACTGAATATTACTGGAGTGTTATCGTATATCAATAGCACAGTCTTTGAAAATGTCCACATCCATGCCTTTCCACTTTTTTAGTAGATATGTGTGAACAACGGGTTTTATTGTGCTAGACCTAGGTGTCCTTCCAACAGCCAATCAATGTCCCATTGATGGCTGCAAAAACACTCACTGGGCTGCAGATTTACAGCAGCAGTTGCTGTCTGTTGGTTTGAGAAAACGGATGTCAGGGTGCATTCGCGCTCTGTGCCGTTTTTGTGCCGCTCTGCTAGGCACAACTTCCTTCCCCAAAATCTCAAAGTGAGCTGGAACAACAGTGTCAAAAGTGCAGTTGTCACCTTGACTGTGCTCCTCTTCACACTATTTGATATGTTAAACTTTATTCAGTGTATGGGGTGTAATAATCTTATTACTGCACTGTCCACGAATGTCTCACAATGCAGATGATGATAAAACATAGGAACATACACAGGGTGTGAATGAACGTATATTTGAAAGTACAAAATAAGACATTTACTTTATCTTGGGCTTAAGAAATTGTGTCTTCCATTTATGCAACTCTGAAAATGTTGCATATTCTTGAATCATTCAAGACAGGGGCTACAAACTATGATTCACACAGATGGACTAACTCACGTGACAATGGCCCTGGTGGTGCCTATAGCAACGTTTATTGGGGGTGAATGAGGGTTGGTTGAGATGTAGAAATAGTCAAAAATGCCCAGCATAAACACATACAAAATCATTTCTTTTCTTCCACACATTAGTCTGAACATTCCTGAGGTTGGCAGAGCCTCTAAACTAACACCATCCACATCTGTCTTGTAACATCCTGCCCATTTGATGTTGCCACTTGACATGTTTGCTAAATGATGCCCTCACAAACATAGTATAAACTCTGAGATGGCATACAAAGCAAGAGATGAGTCCTTAATTGTGAGGTTGAGTGAAAGCAGCCTCGTGAGGAGATGAGAGTGCACTACAAGCTGCAAGGTTATTTTAGGTGATAGGATGAAAAGATGAGGGTAACGGGGAGGAGAAAGGGAATGTGATGAAATGGTGACAGTGAGGACAAACAGATACTGATGTCTAATGATCCCCTTCCATCCTCAGCTGCATGAGGAAAAAGGCAGGAGCGCAGAGCTGATTTGGAAGAGCAGCCATTTTGAAGGTGGCTTTTCATGGCTGAGATGAAAGGGAGAACGAAATGCTGATTCACCCTGCACATCTGCACAGTATCACGCAAATTATCTTTCATCACCACCCCAAGGTTAGAGATAAAGAGTTGTCTTTTACCCCTATTACAGTAAATGTTCCCGAGGTTGTCATAGTAATATGAAAGCACTGTGGGGAAAGAAATCAAAGGCTCTGCTGAGGGTGATTAGTGGCTTCTCACAAGAGGAGAAATCTTCCTTGCATCAGCTACTGGCACAATGGCTTCTAAATTTTCATTTTGGGTATCACTTACCCACAGAGTGCATGACCAGGTTATGCAGCTCAGTGGCTTCTCAGCGGCAGTTGAGAAACACTCCAGATGTTACCTCAGGCCATCCAGGTCTACAATAGAGGAACATTCACAGTCTGATGAAGTTGGGAGACGTTATAATCACAGAACATGTTAACGACTGGCAGGAACAGTAACCAAAATGACATCTACGCTTCGATCTATGGAGGAAGGAGAAAGGGTCGGACATTGTGGTGGACAGGGTGCATTTGACAACTAAGATATGAGGTAATCAGACTGTGTCAGCAAAAATAGTTCTGGGAGGGTGACAATACCGCCGTTCACTGGATGGCTTTAATGAGTCTTTGCAGTCACCACCACCATCAAAACGCTACATGAGAGTCTTATAAAAGAGGTCTTCCATCATTCCAGTGGTGTTCCAGACAACTTCCATTTGGTGGCCCTGCACCTTATTAGGGCTCTTTTTTTCCTTAGGTTTAAACTGTTCTCTCACAGGGAGGGTAAAATGACCTGTGTACTGTCATCTGTGAGTTGTATGTAGCACCAGGTCAAAGAGGGAAAGAAGGAGTTGAGCCTCCCAATTTAACAGCTGCTCTATGTTCCAGTCTGTACTCGTGGTGACTGGGTGGTTATCAAAAGAATAGATCTAAATTAGTTTCTTCTGTCATTTCCCCTCGTGGTGGATGGAGAGTTGGAGTAAGGAGCGTAGAAATCTTGAATGAACCTGCTACTCTTAAGATCCTGTTTTACTTACATGGCTCTCAGGTTGGGTTTTCAGTACGTGTTTTACTTGCTGGTTAATTGCTTGAGTGTCTGGCTGCTATATTTTCTTGCTCTGTAGGATTTCTTAGTTCCCACAGCATTTTGGTTAAGTGCAAATAATCTAGGTCTGTTTCAAAGTGCATCTGATTCCTCTTCAGATTCTAAGTCAAGAAGAGTCGAGGCCCAGAAAGAATAAAACCAGGTATATTAACATAAGATGGTGGAAGTTTCATAATGATTTTATTCTCAACACCACAAGCTGCGTAGCTGAAATAAGCAACTCAATAAGGATAATAACAAAAAGAAAATTTATATGCAAAACAAATTTTCCTGAATTTGCTCATCATGCTTATTTTCCCATTTCTTTTAATGTAGCAAAGTGTAAAGTTAATCAAAATAGAAAAATACACATTCTAGTACTTGAAGGAATTCTTTTTCGCCTGTAGTCACCAATAATCTGGGAGTTTGTGTGCAGCAGCTTTATCGTTCTTTAGTTATCGTTTCACGTTTCTACCAGCAGATGCCAGCATTGACCACATCCCTCAGTACGTAGCTCAGCACTGGTGAACTTCACGTAAATGGGACTGTGCTCAGCTCAGATAAGTGTCCACCACCACGCTAGCTCTTCAAAGGGAAGCACTATGTAAATACTGGGGTGGGGCTAGATAACTGCTGACCTTGACAAGCTCAAGGCAGCAGCTTATCAGCCTAACAAGTCTGAGGCGGGAAAATCCTTGAGGGACATGGAGAGGAGGGAACGTTTAACATTTGCTTCCCAGCTGCCTGCTGTAGTTAGATCATTGCTGACAAGCTGATCTCCAGCAACAGCACAAATACTCAATTTCTCCATCACTGCTGTTGTCTCTGTGCCACCCGGGGCAGAGTCAAACAGCAGCTGGCACAGTGCCTCAGAACAAGAGATTTCAATGTTTCAAGCAGTGACCCCTCAAACATAAAATGTCATTCAAAAAAACAGAGGAGCTATTTTTTTTCAGGCTGTAGACATTATTAAACAACAATTGTTCTACTGTTATGACTGAAATTAAATTATAGACTAAAACCCTGGTAGAGCACAGCTGGAAACAGAGAGAAAATGTTTAATGTCCCATAGTTCCTAACCCAGTAGCCAATAGTTAGTCGGCCAGGTTCTGTTGTTGAGGTCTTTCTGTTGAAGCTAAAACAGCTCAAATATCAGCCAAATATGCTTATGTGGCTCCTGAATGCACCCTGTCTCAGATATGACTAAAACCCATTATTTTACTTTATTTTTCTTTCTCTCTCCCTCTTTGTTGAGTTACCATATATATCTTTACTACTATATATATAACTCTACTACTTAAATTAGGCTCTTTATATTTCATCTACAATTGTGTTTGCAGATGTAGCCAATGTGGATTGATGTTGGGTAACTAGTCTTCTCCCACAATGTGAATACTGTTTCACTAACTGTAACAGCTGAGCGTTATTTGCAAACAGAAGGAATGTTTTTAGAATTTCATTATTTTCATTGATGAAATAGCTAGAGAAAAAGGAGAACACTGGGGCAAATTGAGAAAAAAAGTCCGGCAAATGGTCATAAACAACCTGGGACTAGTTGACATGAATATGGAAATAAAGCGTGCCCGGAAAATCAGTTGGTTCCAGGCAGAGGCAAGCAAAGGTAAACAGTAGTAACACTTCTCCTCAAGGAATTTCTGCCAAGAAATTAAAAGGCACAAGTATATACATGAAGACTTTTCAAAGCTCATACAGTTGAGTAAAAAATAAAATTATAATTTATGAGATTATAATTTGTGGAGCCATGTGTTGCCAATCTCTGAATGGCAACACATGGCACAGCAGGCTTATACCAGGGAACTCTCCATTAGTTCACGTGACAGGTAAATAAGCCTGCTTTACATTTAGGTTAGTTCTAGTGATGGAGGTGACGGATACTTTGAACCCATACAATTTCTGCACCAGCCAGCTCACAGGGGATTTTTATTTTTCACTAGTTTTCATGTTTTGTATAAGACAAAGGTGATTCCAGATGTGGAAGTGGAGGTGGTGTAAGAAAAGTGTTAGATTGAGCCTTATATGAAAAGCTTTGCAGTTAATTATTACAAATGTGTGACAAAATAGTCCTCTGGGTGCCTTTTTTAATTTCAGAGGTTAGTGAAATCACCAGATCTACAAGACTTTGAATAATAAAAAACTAGGCCACCTTATCTTCTCTAGGAGAACAAAGTAAAAAGGAGGAAAAATCCCGACTGGGCTGAGTATGTGAAGTTTAAGTTTCCAAGACAGTAGTCAAATGACTTCGTTCCTGTTTTAAATATGAGGATTTGCTTTTATCTGTTTCATGCAGCTGACCTAACTTCATTCTGTTCTTCTCCATCCTGCCTCCTAATCTAACATTAGCTAGAGTGAACAATTCACAAGCCACTCCCATCATATTGGTAACCTGTGTATTGTTGTATACTGTATAGATCGATTAAAACCACAGTTTCAGATTCATTCACTATTATTATAGGTTATTTAGTTTTAAGGCTAAAGCCTTTTAATGAAGGGAAAATTTGAGTATGCCATTGCTCTTCATCTCCAGTAACTGCCTTATGCAACATAGGAGAAAAATTCACTATTCATAAGGCAGTGTTCCAATTGGCTGGTGGTGAAGGTGGATGCCACACCTCCAACCAAACGTGGTCTGCTGTAAATACTGAAGGAAGGGAATCAGCGGTGTTGGTAAAAATAGAATTAGAGAAATCGAATCAACTTTAGGCAAAAAAAATGTTACGGAATCCCAAGGTTTTATATATATAATAGAAACAAATATGACAGAAATGAACCAAAACCTGTATGCCTAAATCATTAAATCCCCATCATTTAATATAATTTTTAATAATAAGCTTGTTCAGAGATTGTAAGTTTCACCGTATCACTGCACAGCTTGTTGTGTGGTGTATATGTGTAAGAGGATAGCTCTGCTGATCCACTGGCTCAGGGTGGAAAGTGCTTCTAAGGTTCATGTGGCACTGAGGCACAAATACTGAAGCATGGCCAAAAAAAGCAGTGCATGAAATGTGGCTCATAGTGAAAAATGATCCTTGCCTTTCTAACACCTCCCCCACCCGTCATCCGTTTGTTTTCTCACATTTGACACCATGTGCCATTTTTTTGTTATATCACAGTCAAAGAATACAGCACCATCACAAGAGAAATGTAAGAGCTCAAAAACAGATACCTCGTATTTCCCCACCTTGTTGGATTGTTCTTGAGCTATGGTAAAGTAAGTGGCATTTTTAATACATGCCCGACCTGAGCCCACTCGATCTTAATACCGTACATAGTGTGTCATTGTATTTAATGTTGGAGGATTTCTAGTAAATGACTTTGCTAACTCCTCGGGATTCACTACGGAAATACTTGTAGACGAGGTCTTTTGACTACGCCAGCTTAAATCTACACATCCTCACACATGCACCCCCCCTCCCCTGTGACACGCGGCTAGATCAACCTCAGCGAGCTGTGTAACAAGCTAATCATGAGCATCCCAATAATAAATAGGCCTTGTTCATAGTCCACTAATTCCAGCCATTTAGCTCTGGTGTGGCAGCAGAAATCAATTACTGCAGCTGGGCTCCCAGTATAGGACCTGGTACTCTGCTGTCCACAGACAATAATTTCCAGTATTTCCTAATATATAATGCAGAGAAGTATTAGCAAAGAAGTCGTGCACACTCCATTTATGTAAATTGACTATATGTGTATCATTAACGATAGCGGCTAGCAAAAGGAATACATTTAAACTGCCTCAGTATTTGCTTTGAAGCAGTTAGGTTGAGCTCAGTGAACCTATCTGTATGGTGTGGATCGGTGTGGAATTGATTTAACCATTTTGTGTAATCTGCTGGCTTCATGGCCTCAAATCTCCCTGCAGCACTTGCACACAATCGGACAGCACAAAAGGAAGGGAGGAGTGATTCCTTGAAAACAATTTGCCATCTGTGCTTAATGGCGTCGGAAGCTGTCCACTGACCTACACCACAGGGAATTGGCCCTCGGGGCCAATGCTTTAACTACATATGTAGGGAGACACAGGGCTACAAAGAAATCCAAAGAACAAGAAATCTTGAAATGATAGCAATTTTAAAAAAGTCAGATATTTCTTTGTTTGAAGCGGCTGATAACACGGCAGATTGTTTCTAAATTGCAGGCTCCTCTGATTTCAGCCATGGCAACAGAAGCCTTGAAAAACATCAGTGTTTCACTGCAGTCTGAATGTATAGCTACACATTCTCCACTGACAGAGATAAGAAGCATGAGAGCTCCATAAGTGTCCTCTAGAGGCTGCACTGTTCATTATTCTGATAATACCAAAGTGTTGGAAAGAACAAACTGCATGCTCACACCAGGCACACAGACAGAAAAGATTCCTTTACACTGACATTACACTGTGTTCTCTGTTGCATTAAAGCAACAACAAAAATCAGCTCTGGTGATTTTACTCATATTGTACAACTGAGGACAAGGTGAACAGAGCTTCTCTGTTGTTCATCTGGATCTGACTAAACCTATAAGCTCTGAGAGATCTGCTTGTTATGTGTATATTCATATATATGTAATGGTCTAGATAGAGTTTAAATGATATAGGTAGTTATCATTCATTCTCTATTTATTTAAACAATAATTTCTATTGCTATGAAAATTCCTATAGAGCAGAAACATAGTGTGATTAAAAATACTCGTCATAATGTCATATTTATGTATATTTATGTATATTTAGATTTCCTATGCAGATGGATGGATTACTGTTTGCTTTGTTGTTTGTTTAAACGTAAAAAAAACCACACAAGTGCACTGAATACACACAAAAACTTTAGCTAAATAATCCATATTATATATAATAATAAAAACATTCACAATAAATGACGTCCCTGGAATGACGACGTTGGTGCCATCCCAGGCAGCTTGTAGTAGACTTCTTTTAGCTGTGCTGACAGTACATTTCAACTTGAGGAAGACTGTCCAGCCACTGCCACTTTTTGTGTAATGCAGGTCTCGCTTTCAGTGTGATTTTCCAATCCGTCAGGTGTTTCAGTCAGTGGGATGACAATCCGGTGCGAGTGTGCGATCCTGTCTTATATTACGACAGCACGGGTCTGCAGAAGTGCATGGTTCATACAAAAGAGATTTCTAAAGACTTGGAGAAAGAGCTGTTGGTGCTCACCAGGCTGGAAAGTGTTACAAAGTCTCTTTTAGACAAGTGTGCCACATTCAACACCACTGTCCTCCAGTGGATAACAAAAGAGCCTAGATATTCAGCTAGAGAAGTGATCTTTCTCTGAGTGTTCTCATTCAGACACAAAACTAACATGTTTGTAAATGACTTGCAGTTCTTCACTTTGATCAAGACCATTTGGCCACAAATCAATCTGCGAGATTCCCAAAACTCACACCCTTAGAAAGAGGCTTTTTGTTACTACCTGCACAGTTTATGTGTACACAGTCCTGCAGTTTGCTATAATAACAGCACTTCAAGTCTCCTTCTTTTTTATCCTCTACTCCTTTCATTTTATTTTCCTTTCCACCACTCCTCTCCGCCTCCCCTCACTCATTCTTTCAACCTTTCGCATCCATTACATACCAGCCTCCAGCCTTTTATTTACTGTCCTTGCCAACTGTGTGAAGAGGATGAGTCTTGAGATACCCAGAGGCATTCTGCACGAGCTCCTGTGTCTGTGTTGTATCACAAATTAACCCATGCGTCTAAATTTGCTAACGGTCCATTTGATTGGACGCGGCATGTGTGGAGATAGTGGGTGGTGGCCAGGCTCAGCCTATCCCAGAGCAGCACTTCCCTCAGGCTGCGAGCAAGCAGCATTGCCATGGTGATGTCATCTTCAAGCTGTGAGCCCGCCTACTTTGAACAAAGCCTACTGATTACTGGAGGAGAGGAGAGAGAGGAGCGATGATGAATCTGATGATTAGGCTACAAGCCATGGGCAAACTGAAGCCAGATTTTCATTCTGATTAGCCCTGGAAAATCTGCTCCAAAACATCATCTGACAGAAATAGTTTTAGCATGACTTCAGCTGATGAGGCTGTGTGCAGGAAGAGGCTGTTGTCTTCTTTAAAATTTACTGATTTGTTGATCAGACTGAGATGATTACAAAAACAAAGATTTAAAGACAGTACTTTAACTTCGTGTACTATGAGGTCAAACCACACAACACAATAGATGTTATGTTGAATTTTTGCAATTATCTAGACTACTTTGTTTAGGATATTTTTTGTCCAAGTAGGAAAAAAACATGCTAATAATACTACTATTGGACCCTGTTGGAGACAATTGACTTTTTTACTTAGGGCCAGGAAGGTTTACTCCTTTGCCCTTAATAAACACAATTGTCATTTACAAACTGCATTTTTTATTTACTTCAGTTATTACTGTATAAAATAAAAATTTCTGTGACAAATATGATGAAAAAAATCATCAAGGTTAAAACTTTTTCACAGCACAAAAATGTCATTTTGTTTATTTATGTAGCATTATGAAAGAAAATGTAAAATATGAACTTATCATAATAATAGCTCTTCCAGTGTGAAAATGGTTACCATTGCATCTTTAAGCAGAAAAGCCTCATCTGGCTCAATCTTTGTCGACTTGTTTCTGTCATTGCTTTGTCATCATTGCCCAGATGACACTCATGTCAAATGGTCCTGTGGGAGCATGCCTCAGTCTGTGTGTGTGTGTGTGTGTGTGTGTGTGTATGTGTGTTTGTGTGTTTGTGTGTGCATGCTGTGTTGTATTCATGATGTGTGTAGGAGGGTTACAGAGGTTAAGGGGAGCTAATTTCACGGCTTTTTATTTGCACTGTTCTCAGGAGAGGAGCTCTCTGTAAGCATTATCACTTCCAGCTGGTTCAAATCGAACAGACGGGGCTTGCCCACCACCACACGCGCGCACACACACACCTGAACACCACGGACACCATCCAGAGTTCTTAATAGAAATATTCTCTCATTTGATATGGAAACCCCTTCCTTAGTGTAGGAATGGGGTTTGATAGCATATTATCAAATCTAAATCCAGTTCCAATTCCTCTTGAATAAAAATCTACTGTAAATCTGAACCAATGTTGTTATAGCAAAAGACATAACTCAAATCATCACTCTGATTTAACAACCAATTGACAGGAAATTTAGTTATTTATTTTAAATTAGTGTTACAATCTGTGGTAATTAACTGTCAAATATAAATTGTCTTTTTTTCTCTTTTTTTACTGCTACAGTTTAAGTAGTTAGGCTGACACTGTGTGATTGTCCTTCTTGAGTTGATAAAGTTCTACGGAAATAAAGTCTGGGCTTTTGTTTTTTTTTGTTTCTTCTTAATTTCAGGTAATTTATAAAGCTTTGTGTTCTCTGGAGTACTTTGGTCTCAATAATGAAGAACTAGCGCTCTTCCTAGAGTTAGCCTTTGGGCAAAAGTGAAAAATTATTTTTATTGCATCAGCCTAAATACCTCCCTGATAACAAAGAACCTTGAAAAGGAAGGAAACATTTCTTTTTAGAAATGCAGTGTCTGCCAGAAGACCATCTCAAAAGTAATCCATCAATCAGACACACTAAATGAAAGCTACTATGTGAACAGGGCATAATATTGCACTTTGAGTTTATACTTTGAGTATATAACAAGATTAATTGAAACTATAAGCAGTTAATTCTGTCAAAATTTAACTCTCTCTTAGCAGAATTCCCAGCACTGTAAAATTGGCGCCAGTCATGTCAACCCACTGCTGAGTACCTGGATCACTTGAATCAGCAGTGGTATAGTTGGGAATTCTTTTGTCATGAAAGGGCTCTCTCTGTCAGCAGCTTGGAGTTTAAACACATTACATGTATGCATAGACAGTCTGGTTCCGTCCAGAAACCAGAATGTAAGCACTGCATGTCAGATATCTCGGAATGCCATCACATTTGACATGTACATGCATGACTCCGGGAGGAAAAAAACATTTTCAGTTTAATGATCTTCACAACCTTTATAAGCTGTCCTTAGGACTTTTTATTATTATTTTTTTCTCTATAGGTGCATCGCCGGTCAGCAGAGCGCCTTCGAGATTTATGCTGCGCCAACCGGGGAACTTTCATCAAGGTAGGCCAGCACCTTGGTGGTCTGGACTGCTTGCTGCCTGATGAGTACACATCCACACTGAAGGTGCTCCACAGCCGAGCACCTCAGAGCAGCATGGAGGAGATCTGGCAGGTCATCAGAGAAGACCTTGGCAAGGAGGTAAGACTAGGTCTAAGACATAAGACATTTTAACATATAAACTTAACACACTTGCAGATCAGTGCAGAAGATTGCGATATGTAATTCTACTAGGGGGCTGTTGGCATCTGCCAAGTAAAGTAAAGGAAAATGTCCTGATAATCATTGGGCCGTCTGGCTCGGATATTTGCAATCTCACATGGCTAAAATTTAAAGTTAATGAGCTTAAATTAACATGTATGAAAAAATAACTGGGCCAATGCAACTTCCTAAAATGATATGACGGCATCCTAGTAAAGATACATCTTTCTGTCTTTGACTGTCTGTTTGTATCTTATGGAGTTCACTTTTACCTTTTTCTTGCCACGGGTGACGTTTGTAATTTTACCTTTGTCTGTGCAGGGGTAAATGCACATGTGGCCATTTAAAAAAAAAAAAAAGTTTATTTTTATACGATACAGTTTATTCTTGAAATATGCAAAGAAAAGAAAAAACTACTCACTGATGCAATAAACGTAAATGCATCACTCAATCACTCAGTGATTATGGCAAAGTTACGACAATACATAAAAAGTCTTTGTGTTTTGTTTTAGAGGTAAAATTCCCCTTTTTATTTGTTAAGGTTTTATAGTTTGTTAGATTTGAAGTCTGGTTTACTGCAGGCTTAGGTTTGATGTCTTGGTCACTATTGTCAGAGCTCATGTTCTTTCCTGCTTGTGTGTGTTGATGGAACAAAAAAAAGCAGCAAATAAGACATAAGCGCATATATATACAGAGTGTCTGCCGGGTTTTAAAAAGTAATAAAGTTAGTAAATCACATAATTCAAAAATTAGTCCATTAACTTTATTTAACACGTGATTAGACTTTTTCATTTTAATCAGGCGATGTCTGTGGTGCTAACATTGTACGTCGCCTCAAACTGTTTGCGCTGAAACACCGACTGCTGCTGACGTTCAGAAAACCAAAGAAACTGTCCTCATGGGTAAGAGCTAATTCAAAGAGGTGGTTAGAGAACGCAGCGTGTAAAGAGTGGCTTAGGTCGGTACAGAATAGTTATTGTTCGGTTTGTAAATAAAATAACTTTTCTAGCAGTATTCAAGCTCCGCGGACACAGACACCAACACTTAAAGGTATCATTTTCTTCACGCGTTTCTTTAATTACTGCAGTTAATGGAGCAACTGAACTATTTATTTAAGATGCTGCTTATGAATGACTGCCTGTGTGCGGTCGCACGTGATACTCACTCCCGACACAGAGATCAGAGAATGGTGACGGTGTAGAGACAGAAATGAAGCAAGATAAATATCATGAGATAATTATATAGCTATTGACTAGGGCGGTCAATCAATAAAAAAAACCTAACTAATTAATCGCAAAGTTTTCTGTAATTAATTGTAATTAATGGCAATTTCTTTATCGATAGCCTGGCTGCAATTATATTTTTTCAATTTTATATATATGCTTGTAACAGACATTAAATCAATATAATGAAATAAATGTCTACTGAACCCAGGCCTAAAGGTTAAAGTACAAGAAGAATATCAGAACAATAAAGGCCATTAAAATGAGATTTTAGCTTTAATAATAATAACTTATTTTAGAATCTATCAATAACAGACATGTAAACAACAATGTGTCACATCTTTATGCCAGCTGAATTTCAAAGGCTGCAAAAAGTCAATAAAACACATATATTTAAAACACAAACTGTTCCTTTAATTCCTGAGCATTTGCTGGACTATGCTTAAAATGTCCAAAAATCTTGCGACATTTGGCCAGAACACTTTCAATGTGGGCCGTGCAGGGCAGGGTTTAGGTCTTAGATCACAGGAAATAAAAAACTGCATTAACTACGTTAATTTACGCATTAAACGTTTCACAATAATTAATTAAAGGTAACAGCACTACTATTGACATTTTAAATTGTGTTCTACTGAACCAGAGTGTATTAATCAGGTTAAAAATTACAAAGGTTATCGATTAAAACTGTTGCTGCTCAATGTTGTGCTGTTTTTAAAAAATATTCAAGAGGTATTGAACAAGGTATTAGTATTCAACCTTATTAAATTCAACCTTTGGATTTTTGTACATACACTGATATATGACCTGATATATTTTGTCCTAGTTCATTTCATAACCAAACCACACTCTAGATCAGGGGTAGGCAAGTTCGGTCCTAGGGAGCCGTAGCCCTGCTTGTTATCCAAACATGCCTGCACTTACAGCTTCTGACTTACTGAACACACCTGATCCAGGTAATCAACAGTTCCTGCCCCTTGGTTAATAGCTGGAGGGTTGGAAAACAGGCAGGGCTGCGGCTCTCTAAAACCAAACTCGCCTACCCCTGCTCTAGATGTAGCTGTTGTCAGTACAGAGTGTGGAGTTTGCTCTTTAACTTATAATGACAACCTTTTAGAGGCAAGGCAATTGTACTTTTATTCTCATACAGATACAGTATGTCGTTCTTCTCTCTTTACAGCACATTCTTGTGGATTGTGTGTTTGTGTATTAAAGAAATGACTTAGTTTAGTTTAGTAGTAAACTGAGGAACATTGAACACATTGTGCACTGACATGACACAGACCCAGTCTGGGTCAGTCTATTAATCTTTAAATTAGAAAAATATTCCAATATGTAGTGCTAAAAAGCTGAGGGTTGGAAGTCATGTTGATGCAAAATACATTCTTAAAATGTTTAGACATGGCTTATAGCAAGTAGCAATCCCTTTATTACAGAGGTGCATTGGCCATCATAGATGATAAATAATTAATACCTAAAATTTTTGTATTTTATAAAATAAAGTATAAAGTTTTTAAATTGTAAAATTACTTATTCAGACTTGTGATAAATGACACATTTTTATACCTCTTGTGTTTAAATGTTCCTAAGATTTCAGTGGTATGAGCAATGCCTTAAATTTTTGTTTTGCTTGGTCGATGGGAAAGTTTTGTTCACGACAATGTCATAGAGTAAAGCAAAGAAAAAAGTCACACTGCTAAGCTCTAGGACTGCTCTCACTGCACGCCATGACAAAGAACACGGTTTGAGAGGGTAAACTTGCCGGCAAATATTATTTATTAGTTCACAAACAAGAAACTAAACAAGACAATAAATACGAGTTCAGACAAGACACAGTTGTTGAGGCGGCTCCCACCAAGGTCTGGTGAACTGCAGGCCGGTCCCGTCCCGGACCGACCGTGATGGAGAGAAGACGCAGGTGTGAGAGAGTGAGCGAGATCGGAGACGATCAGTATTTTTACGACACAGCCACACCCACTGGAGAATCCCACAATCAATAATCCATTAGCGGGACCTGGAAGAGAACAACACAAAAAGCAAACAAGACAAAACAGATGGAATATAGTTAATAGTCATATTATAAGAGCCAAAAATTATTAACAGAACATTTGTCAGTGATATATGAGCAGCTGTGGCGTCACAAATGGAGAGATTCAAGATGCATGGCGTAAACCACTAAAACTATATTTTCAAAGCAATGTGATATATTTTTATTCCAATCAATATTGGTTTATTGGGTAATAATCGTCATTTCATGAAGTATTACACTTTTGCGTAACTTTGTTTAACATGGGATTAGACTCATTCATCTTAATTAGACGATGTCTGTGATGATATTCGGTGACAGCACATTGTATCAAACTCTTTGCGCCGAAACACACAAAACCAAAGAAACTGTCTTCATGGGTAAGTGCTAATTCAAAGACAGGTGGTTCGAGGACCCGTAGACTAAAGACTGACTCAGCTTGGTGGAACAGAGGACAAGTTGGTAATAAACAGAGATATAACATGGATGGAGGTTAACGCTAATGTCGTGTGTGAACTAGTCAGATCTCAGGAGCTCGTTTTGGTTTTTAAAACGCTTTTAAGTAGTTTTCAATTTTTCTAAGATCCAGGCGGACACAGACACCAACACTTAAAGGAATCATTATGTTCACATGTTTCTTTTGACTGTAGTCAATAGAACAACTGGGTTAGGGTTAGCCCTAACCCCTAACCCTAACCCTAACCCTAACCCCCAACTATTCTACCACAACAATGCCCACATGTGTCAGAACTACTTTAAGAGGGCAGGGATAATATGATGGTAGATGACACTCTAGTAAATACACTTTGATTATAGATCTGTTAAATGTTTATACTGTTAGGGCTGAAACATCAGTGCAGATGTTATTTTAGTGAAGTTTGTATGGTGTTAGCAGGCTTTTCACATCATGCCCTGAGTTCTCACAGTCAGTGGAGATCAACTGCAGAACCTGAATTATTTGTTTAACTGACAGCAGACGTTTTGTGACAGCCATGATCTCATAAGGTTAATATTGCTCAAACCTGTGCATAATCTGCTCATGTCTGCTTTCTGAGCTGCTGCCACCGTTATGGTCCAAAACAAACGCCACTCCAAGTGACCATGCAGTTCCTCTGCAAAGTTGCAGTGTAGCAAAGTTTTCCAAAACCTTGCAGTGCATGTTTGATATTTTTGGGCAGTTGCATCTTATTCATTATACATTTAAATAAATATAATTGTACTGACTGGCTGAACTTGCAAAATCGACATTGCCTGTGGTAGTTCTGTGGCGTCTAGACACTAGCTGGGTACATCTTAAGAAGAAGAATAAGAGATGAGCTTTTTGGGAGGGGGGGGGGGGTTTGCCCATTATTCAAAAAATTGCTTGTTGATGTCATCAGTTAAATTCTATTCCATTCAGTTGATTTTTTAAATTGTGTTGTAATGGACCTGTATGCATAAATCTGAAAACCAATTTAAAAGTCAATTGGTCGCAATTAACACAGTTGTAGCTCAGTGTCGTATTGGTTTTAAAAAATATACAGGAGGTATTGAAAAGTATTAAATTCATCCTCAGGATTTTTCAGGTATACCCTGTTCCATTAAAGGGGGTTTTTCTGCTCCACTGTCACCTCAGTGCTTGCTCAAGTGGAAGCAATCAAAAGTTAGGTTTTCAAAATGTGTATGTATATATTTATATAACGTGTAAGGTCTTAAACCTTACACTATAAAGTGCTTTGGGATAACATATATTGTGAATTGGTGCTACATAAATAAAGCTGAATTAAATGCAACACAAAATAACCTGTGTCTGTGTCATATACTTGCATGTTATTTTTGTGAATTGATCCAGTATCAATTCAACTCAATTCGGCTTTATTTTAGGGCTGTCAATCGATTAAAAAAACTAATCGCAAAATTATGTAATTAATTGTGATTAATCGCAATTTTCTTATCGATAGCCCGGCTGCAATTACATTTTTTCATTTCTATATATAAGCTTGTAACAGACATTTATGCAATATAATGAACTAAATGCAGAATAAATACAAAGAATGTATGCTTGAATTCATCATTTTCTTTAATCTTTTAACACAGACATATGTGTATATGTCATAGATCTAACAGGACATGTACAGAGAAACGTCTGCTGTCGGAAGCTAAGGGGAGATCATTGGTAACTTTAACAAGTGCTGTTTATGTGCAATGATTTACTAAAAATCCTGTCCTAAAAACCCTTAGAGAACTCGTTCATGCGCAGATGGTCACAGAGCTGCTTCGAAACCACCTTTTCCAGGATTTTAGAAGTAAAGGGTAGATTGGATATTTGTCTGTAATTGGCTCAAACCCCTGGATCCAGTGTAGGTTTCTTTAGTAAAGGTTTTACTACAGCTACTTTAAAGGCCTGTTGTACATAGCCTGTTAATAAGAAAAAGATTTATCTGCTCTAAAATAGACGTGCTGATCAAAGGTAAAACATCCTTGAGCAGTCTAGTAGGGATGGGGTCTAAGAGACACGTAGACGATTTAGA
>JAUMHF010000004.1:15394099-15408953 GCA_032359275.1 Microctenopoma steveboyesi
GATTAAGTAATCCATCCACAACTGGTGGTATTTGTAGTTTTATTTGATTAGACTTATATTTCCCTTTTACTATAGATCTAGCTAATCCTTATTTTAACGTTTTCTGACACTTTTGTGGTATACAGGCCAGCAATATATGATGATAAACAATGGCAGAGCCGTAATTAGACATATATTTCACATATTAAACTTTAGATGCATTAACAATACAAGAAATTCTTGAGTCTGATCTAGGTGTGGGCGATATGACCCAAACATAATATGGCAAGTATTCTGAGAATCATGACAAATTTTATGATATAACGAAATACAGAAAAAAATATGTGGTCATCATCATTTTACAGCAGAAACATGACAGGTTATAACTTTTACACAGGTTAGTGCAATAACTTGGTATTTAGTTGTACACTGAGTTGTACAGCAATACTCTAATGAGAAGGTTCACAGCAAAGTGAACCAAGAACTAAGTGTTCAGCTTTTTATCAACTCTACATCCTAGCTACGCTATCTATCTTTATGGTCAGAGTCAGAGTCTCTGTCCTATCTGCTGTCCCAAACAGTAAGACAAAACAAAGACAGTCTTACAATATCTAAAGACAGTAGGAACACAGGAACTTTAGCACAACTAAATTAACAATTTCCATAACGATTTCAGCTTTTGCTTCTTTTGTGAGTATAAAAAAATCAAGTAATTGCACTAAAACTGTTTGAAAATGTATACTGAATAGTTGTTTTGTTATTATGTCAAATTTATCATTAGCATCACAATACTAATATACTGATGATATGTGATTCTGTGGTAGAATATTGTGATATTATGTTTGGGCCATAATGCCCACCCCTAGTATCACAAGCATATTTCTTCAGTTTCTTCAAAATGAAAGAATATTTCTATTTTGTGTGTATTGTGTATCATGATACAGTTTAAAAATATTGCAAAAATAATTTTTAGGCCATATCGCAGGGCCCTGTTTTTGTCCTGGAGTTTGAAATATTATTATAATATATATGATTTACATAAGACTATGTAAAATATATGTCCAGTAAAGATAGAAAATGTGTGTATAGAAAATGATTACGAGCAGCGATAAAAAACTGGGTAAATTGCTCCGCTTTACTTCAGATGTTTATTTTTCATTATTAAGATGTGCATTCTGTTTAGCTTCTTTCTATGTTTCTGTAGGACATCATTAGCCTTGAAAAGATGATAATATAGCTCCCTTGTCAACATTGGGAAAGCAGAATGAATCAGTTCTTTCCTTTTGGAGTGGCAGGAAAAGAAGTGATACTGATGAGCAGTGCCAGGAAGCTTCATCAGTGTCACTCACAGGAAGTACCTCATAGTTATTTCTGTGTGACTACATGCATACATGCTTTTTTTTCTTTAAACACGTGCATTCTCCTTTCTGCTGGATATTCTGAGACACGAGTAGAGAGTAATGTGCAGTGCTGGGCTGCTTAGCACCATTTGTGGTGACATATGCATTCCTACTGTGCGTGGGCTTGGATAGGCTTGCCTTAGTTCTGGCTGTAATTTCCCCTCTATAGTGAAACTGCTGAAAAACCAGCATGTTCAATATGTCATTTTTACCAAACAGAATTTGTTTTCACTGTAAATCTTGCCCTTGGGTGGTGCTGAGGCATAGCAAAAGAAAATATGAGTGCACTCCTAGTGTATAGGCACTTTGGGTCTTTCCTAGATGGTATGCCATGAGACCAGAGGTGTCTGTGGACATGGAGATTCAGGAAGTGACATATAATTCTCTTGACCCAAGTAGGGTTATTACAATGAGACAAAAAATAACATAAAGTGTATCCTTTATTCAATGTTTCATACACTGCTCAAAAGTAGTTAGTTAAGTTAGTTAACTTGTCCTGGAGGATATTGAGACCATTGACTGGCCTCCACGTTCTCCTCACCCAAATCCAGTAGATCTTCCCTAGGACATTATGTTTCTGATCATCTGACACCACCAGGTTGCAACGCAAACTGTGCAGGAGCTCAGTGATGCCTGGTGAGGATCTGTGAGGAGAGAGGACACCATTCGTCATCTCATAAGTAGCATACCCCGACCTTGTTTGGTACCATTTTGAGTTGCTGCATTGACATTTCAGCAAATTGGACTAGTCTGCTGCATCAATTTTTCAGTTTATACTTCTTGGTGACTTAAACCCGCCGTAGGTTGATAGTTTTCATTTTTATCAAATGATGATTTGCTGTTTTTGTCCTGTTGCTATTACTGTCTGCTCTCTTTCACTCTTCACTGCCCACACACCCCAACTGGTCAAGGCAGATGGCCACCCACCCTGAGCCTGGTTCTGATGGAGGTTTCTTCCATTTCAATTATATAAATCATGTAATCATGTAATTTAGCAATGATGTGCACTGCTGTGCCACAGCCTTGAGTTGAAATGAAATCATTCTTTCCCACAAGTGTTTTGCTCCCTTTGATGATATTAATCTTTTAAGCTAGTTTGCCAGTTAACATATCGTTGCTTGTAGGCATATTGACCATTTTGTTGTCATGGAGGTATCATAAGGTATCATAAGATGGATGGTTAAACCACATCAACTGTTAAATCAGATATTTTTATTAAGCCACTTTTTGCAGTACTAAAAAATAGAACTCTAATCTTAATATCAATAAATTATAGATATTTTGTTCTATATAAAGCTACAACTTAAGGTTTTGAACCTTACATTACAGTTCGACAGGGATGTTAGGGTTAGATTTTCTCAGTAAAGCAGTTTCTATGCTTGTGCAACTTGGACATCGTTTGTGCTGCAGTCATTTATTTCTTCATCCAGTTTAGGTTGTGACCAGCCGCCAGCAGACAAAATAGCCACGTTGACACATGTGTCACCGTCCAACTGTGAGGCCTGAGGGGCCATTTTATTTGTGCCATAACTCATTTTAGGTAGCAAATGTCACTCTAGGTCTCCCCTCTGGGAATGGGGCTCACATGAATACATTACCATGTTTATTAACTTCACAGCTGAGATTAACATAAGCAGTAACTGGGAGGCAAGAGGTTGTTGGAACCAGATTCTACAGACCTAGACATAACTAAAACTGCAAACGCTACAAAGAGGTTTGACCCTCAGTGCTCCAAGTCCAATTTTAATTTTAAAACCGTTAAATTTGGATCATACTTCATTGGTATTTTCTAGATTCTCACTGGTGCCCATCCAAGAAATTGCATGTTTCCTTAACCCATGGAAGCACTATTTGCATGTCAGATCCCATTGGACGCTTGCTGGGTCTAGACAATTTGATTCCATTTAGCATATTTGCATAATGAATAACTTAGCTTTTCCCACACAGTGTCCCATGCTTCTTGCATAATTCATCAACCCGTGACAACTTTTACAGCGCTTATGTTCAGCCTTTACATGGGCAACACCGTGTTCAGATTAGCCTCTTTTTATGTTTTATTAACAAACAAACTGCAAGAGAATTACTCCCATGGTATAATGTTAAGCATGAATATGAACAAGCGTGTCCAGTCTTTATCCCAGCCAAAACAAACACAAACTAAATGACATGTTGTTTAGCTGAAGAAGAGCAATACCATTAGCCATTAGTCTTATATGGTGATATGATGACCAAGCCTTTTCTAAAAGATATAGCTGTTATATGTTGTGTCAATTATAGAATTGACCATTTAAAAAGGTCGCTGATCAGTGAAACCCATTCCTATTCATTTTGCCAGCTGCAGAAATTAAGACTATATCAAGCAGAAATGACAAGATTTTAAATAGTAGCACTTGCTTGTTGATAAAAACTTCCAGAGAATGGTGTAAGTTGTTATACACTGGAAATGATTAAATTTGTAGTGACCAACCAAAATCAAAAACTGAGAAAATAGTCTTAGTCTTTGACTAAGACCTTGACTTTGACCTATTACACAAAGTTTGAAAATATGATCAAACTTCTAATATCCAATATCTCTAAGACCTGGGAACATGGCCCTGCATGTTGCAAGTTGGATTTTAAGATGTCTATTATGATTGTCCGCTATTAAACTTCACTGATGGGGCAAAATATTTGGCTTGTAGCTGAAGGACAGAAGCTATAGTGTCCTCTGGAAATGCTTGCAGTGGCTTTTATTGTTATTGATCTTAGTTTTAAAAGTTGGATCTATCATATTGTTAACACAAATCAGTCCCCATGCTTACAGTCTCCAGTACAGTGCAACAGTGGTGCAAGTCTAAATTCATACAGGAAGTGAATGGAAGTGGGCAAGTGTTCTTTTTGATGTTTACTGCCTTTTCTTGTACACTTAACAGATTTGTATCCATGAGACAAGACAGACTTAGGCTGATGTTAAGGTTCCAAAGCACAATAGAAGTCTTTTCTAATGACTCCAGGTCTCTTGGGAAGCCTCTTTAACCTTCAAAGCCACACACTAATTAATGTGTGTGTGTGTGTGTGTGTGTGTGTGTGTGTGTCCACAGAGATGAGTGAAGGCTAATAAGGGACTACCTCTGCTCAAATGTCCCACTGGGTGCTGACTGTTAAGTGCTGTGATAAAGACTTGTACTTGCCCAGCAGGAAGTGGTGCTGACGTTAGGGGTAGGCGATCGAATATATTGAATGTATTTCGACTTATTCCTCGTGTGATATAATAAATTACTCGGTTGTGACTATAAATTGTTGTGTTAAATTGACAGCATGTTCTCTGCCCTCACACAGCAGACAGCTCACACCCCCTCCCATCTAAAAAACTCTGTTTTTATTCCGTTTTTAGGAATAGCTAACTCAGAGCTCACTGGGCGCTATTCTTTTCAGGCTGTCTGCCCAGCCATAGCTGGTGTCAGTGGTTGTGGTTCATCTACTTTGTTGTGTACAGAGGTCAAAAGCAGGGCCATTCAATTATGCATTAAGTTGGGTCAGATAAATAAATAAATGTCTCTAAATCCATACAAAACAACACAAGAGTACACAGTATCAATAACAATATATTTGGCTTTAGATAAAACAAAATCTTTTCATCACATTTGATTGATAGGCAGAGAATAAGACATAACGGTACTGCTGTCAAATATACAAGTTTGCAAACTCACAGCAAAAGGAAAAACTAACACAATGCCATGAATATTTCTTGCAAACCGAATGTACATCTATGATATGTAGAAAAAGTTAAAGTCACATGGACGGTAGGCAATCTGTATTATTTTTTTTTGTTATTAATCATTTTTGTGAATGATTAAACACATTAAATTGCAACCCTTACATATCTGATGATAACTGTAACTGTAATCTGATATTTTCGAAAGCAGAAAAGTGGTTGTTTTGGTGAACAAAAATATGTTGCCAGCGAACATTTCGTGAATATGTTCAGTATTTATGACTTTTCATTAACTAGAGCATGCGAGAATCATAAGAACTGCAGTTTTCTAGCGACGACCCAACACATTAACTTAAGTAAACTCTTTCAATAGAAATATAATTATTTATAAAAATGTATTTCTTCCCACAAATCAGTTAAAATATATACTAAACTTAAATAGTTAGGCTAGTTGTAGCTATAATATATGGATGTGTGGATGACAAACCCAGGACTAAGAAATGGGAAATTGTTTGTTTCCTGCTTCAAATTGTTGTGTAACTAATTAGTTTAACCCAAACCAAACAACATCCTTTTCCCTAACCCTAACAAAATAGTTATTGTGTCTAACAGTAACACTGTAGTTTTTATGCCTAAGCTTTATGCATTCAATATTGCAACCATGACATCAACAAAGTTTCAGTGTGTGACCGTGCATGATAATGTGCCTACTGCCAGGTAGAGTAGCGGTACATAAGCCATATGTATGGGCAGATAAGAACAGATAATACGTCACTGAAAAGCTTGATAAAATCTGAACCAGGTGCATTTTGTGATAAAAGGGAATCAATCGCCATTTTAATTTCTCTTGAAATTGCTCGCAAACTTGGACTAATATAGGCAACTCAGTCAGTGTGGCTGTGAGAGACCCTGCTGATAAAGACGATTGTACTCACTTTTGTTGTTTACTTTGGGTCTATTGTAGATATCCATACTCACTGTTGGGTGCACCTTCCAATGATAGGAGTGTTGTTTATAAACTGTGCAGATAAATCATTAAAGAAAAATGATCATTTAGAATGGATGATGCATATAAAGAATAAAAAGAACAAATGAAAAGACCCAAACTGGGAATGTGTAAGCCTGTTTCTCAGTATTGTCACACTTCCAACAAGCCCAGTGTTTCTATAGGTCTGCCTGAGGTAGTAAATCACTGAGTCGTAGTAGATAGTATCGTTCTTTAAAAATGTCTCTTAAGGTAAAGTAATATTCTAAAACACTCTCTTTTTTGAGTAAGAT
The DNA here is from genome assembly GCA_032359275.1 of Microctenopoma steveboyesi. Taxonomy (NCBI): domain Eukaryota; kingdom Metazoa; phylum Chordata; class Actinopteri; order Anabantiformes; family Anabantidae; genus Microctenopoma; species Microctenopoma steveboyesi. The sequence goes on from JAUMHF010000004.1 coordinate 15,400,451, forward strand.
TAAATACTATAACGTGAGAGTGTTTTAGAAAACACTCGTTTTTAATCTTACTGAAAAAAGAGGAAACATATTTGTTGGGGACTGCTTTAGTGGATGGATACACATTTTATTGCTGTAAGAATAATTTGTAGTACAAGTAGCAGCAGGTTTTGCCAGACTTACCATTAAACTTGTGTTCAGGTACAGTAAGAAACGTTCTCTACGCCTTTTGGTGTTTAGCATGTGTTTAATGACGCATCAAAGCAGAATTCCAGTGAACCTGACACTCTGACAGCTCCTTAGATCCCATTAGGAGGCTCTGCCTTTCTCAGCCTAATGATCTTTCAAACTGTCTTAACCTCCTCCTCTGTCATCAAAATTGGATTACCACAATCTGACTGCTGCTTAACAAGATTGGATTCAACAGGGAGGTCGCACTAAAAAGTCTTCATCCACCAAATAAGATATATTGGCTATTTGCTGACTGTTTTGGTCTTATGATAAATAAACTGTCCTGCTGGCAACACAAGTTTCACTTGCTTGAAAAGTTTTTTTATTATTTATTTAGGTTGTATTATGTATTTATTGATACCGGAAACTGCAAAACAAAGAGGGAAGTTAAATGAATATGGAGAGAATACAGAATGAACCAGACTTTGTTGCTGTGAGGTTCCACTGCCTCTTGCAAAGAAGGGGGGTGCAACTGCTGAACAAGTAATATATTGCACCAAATTGGCATTTTGTTTCACTTTTTCCTCACAGAATTGTGAAGAAATACAAGCTGAGTTGTAGGTTCAGTGATTTAAGGTCAGTGTTTGTAGTTTGAATACATTATGTTGGAAATCCTGATATATAATCCTGAAGATATTTTATTTTCTATGATACAGTAGCAAGAATAAAGAAAACCAAGTCACTATATTGTCGGACTTAAGCTTGGTAGTGTAGTCAGATCCAGATTTGCCTTTTTTTTCTATTTGAGTCCTTCAGAAGTCAACTTACTCTTATGTTTGGTATCAACAACTCAACTGTGCGTGGGCCATCTTACAGATGATGGCCTGATGTTCTACTTCATGAGTCCCTGGTATAGAGTGGAATTCAGTCTTTTTTTCAATGCAATTAGATGTAGTTACTAAGGTAACAAAATAGGTCTGCATTTTGACATAATAAAATATAGTGCATCTGGACGGACTTACACTGTCTCCACATAGCTGATAACAGCCTTTACAGACTGCATCTGTACACTTACACTATGAAAGAAAAACAATGCCATGCATGCAGGTTTTGTGGCACGCAAAAATAAATAAAATGCAATTCATTTTAATTTAAAACAAAGTGATAAAATTCAGAATGTGATTGCATTCATCCTGGTTCCCTCTAATAGGTCTATGTGTTGTTAGAATAAATATGTGCTATGATAAGTGGTTTGTTCTTATTGCAAAGGCCTGTTTTCATTGCAAGTAAATTAAGGGCCCCTAACTAAGAATTTCTGCTAGAGCCAATTAAAAGTCTTATTTTGTGTGTCATTTCCATGACTTAGATTTGTGCTTTGGTGTAGCAAAAATGGTGAGAATAAACATCTCTACGTTTGGTTTAGTACATTTAGTTTCTTTCAGTTGTACTTTATCCAATAATAGCGTGTAACTAGAGGTGGTCAGATATGGAGAGTGCATCTTTCCCACTTCCATGTCAACACTGTCCTAACACTCTCTCCTATCTCTCTCTCTCGTAGGTATCAGAGTTATTTCTCTCCTTTGAGGACAATCCTAAGGGTGCAGCCTCTTTAGCCCAGGTCCACAGAGCAGTCCTGCATGACGGGCGGACAGTGGCTGTCAAGGTGCAGCACCCCAAAGTCCAGAGACAAAGCTCTAAGGACATAATGGTGATGGAGGTGAGTATGTTTTCGTAAAAAAGTTTGATTCCACGACTTTGCTATAAAATTAAATAAATTCCAATTTTATTTGTCACATACATAGTTACACAGTGCACAACACGCAGTGAAATGTGTCCTGCATTTAACCCATCCCCCTGGGGGGAGCAGTGAGCAGCTACCGGTGGCGCCTGGGCTGAGTGTCTCGCTCACCTGGTATGGGGGATGGGCTGGGTGCCGCAGGGGAATCGAACCTGCCACCTTCTGCATCCCAGCCTTCTGCCTTAACCCACTGAGCTACCGGGCCACCTGTAAAAGTAACCTGGCTTTTTTATAGCTTGTTTATCTAAACTGTGTAGCACTGTTAGATTTTTGGCAGGAATCTGAACATAGTTCAAACCACTCATCTGGCTGCTTTTATCAGCAGTTGCTTGTCATAATTCTTTACTATTTTTATTTTGGTGCATATTGGTCTTTGTCTCATCTTTCCATTGGATGTTTTTACAGAGAGTGATACTGATTTGTATTGTAGGTGTTGGTGAAGGCAGTCCATTGGCTTTTCCCTGACTTTGCCTTCATGTGGCTTGTGGAAGAGTCCAAAAAGAACATGCCACTGGAGCTGGACTTCCTTAATGAAGGACACAACGCAGAGAGAGTAGCCGTCATGCTGGCCCACCTACCATTTCTCAAGGTACACATATTAATAAGACTTTGATTTACCGTGCACAACAGTTCTACATCTGTCGTGTGTTCATTCTGTGTGATCTTTTTGGTTGTTATTCTTTAATTCTTTTTTTAAACACGGTAGACAGTTTGGTTTTTACCTGCTGACATGTTTCGGCTAATGCTGTAGCCTTCATCAGAGCAGTGTTTTGAAGTTACTTCCTCTTCCGTCCCATGCATGACACAGTGTGCAAACTCCATCGTCTCTGTTCATGGAATCGTGTCCACGTCTCCTTATTTCTATCGCTTCTTTGATCCATCTTCTATATCTTTGTTGTTCAGTGTTTATGATCTGTGTATTGTCCCAGTGGTTTTCTCTTATGCAGTGATTTGTTACGGCTGATTTCTGCGTTGTTCTTTCTGCTTCTTGTTTTGCTGCTGTTGTGTGCTTTCTACTTTTTTCTTTCTCGCACTCCTTTTTATGTTCTATTGTTTGTGTGTTGCGCTGGCGTCTGGTTTCTCCTATGTATGTTTTATTACAGAGTTTGCATAGTATTTCGTATATGACTCTACATTTTTGTCCTGTTGTTATCCTGTCTTTTGGGTGTATTAATCTTGTCTAACTGTTATGTGTGGTTTTGTTAATGTGTTTATGTTGTTGCATTTATTTTTCCAGTTATACCTTCCTGGGAGAGTTATTACCGGTTTTGGTTCTTCTGTTCTTGGATTTCTGGTTTTTTGTTTTGGCTGTACTCGTTCACAATAGGATGTAATCGTTGCTTCTGTTGATCTCACAAGTTCCCACTGACTAGTAAACAGCAGCAAATAATCGGAGACACACAGTCTTTTCAATTTAAGGCACAGAATTTAAAATGGTATGCCGTACAGTTAATAGAGGTCAGACCTTTCCCCTGTTTATGACAGTTTTCTCTGTACTGCCTGTCAGATTTTCCTGAAGTCTCTCAGAGCAGGGTGAGCAGATTGCCGCAAATCATATTTCCTTTACTAGACAGAGTTGGACTTCATGTCTATTATCATTTAATTTCCTGGTTTCCTTTTTATTAATACGTCTGTGTGAGAACTTTTATTAGCTCTGGTGAACTTGAATTATACTCGCTCACTTTCTTTGATGTTCAAACCCAGAGCGTTAGAACTTCTTCTGTCATTTGCTTCTTTCTATCCTGCATTTGTACAAGTATATAAGATGGTTTACTGTATGATAGAGACATTAAACTTGAAATCAAAGATAGTTTTGTGCAATCGCCTTCTATTACATTAACAAAACACCAGCAGAGTCCACAGTTAAATCTATGTGTATGTTTTTGTGATAGTCATTGTCATTAATAAATTGTTGATCATGGCTTAGTTATACATAGATTTATTCCTAGATAAACTGAGATCTACCCAACATGGACAGCAGTTGAAGATATCTATGCAGAATCTATGAGCTATTACATGCTGCAAAAATGATCGTACCCAGCATATTAATAAATGTGAATCAATGCCATATACATTACAGTAACACAGTATGTTTTTCAATCCAGAAAAACAAGTTAGTAAAACTTTCTCAGCAAGACTTGTCCGGTTTTGTTCTTTAACAAAATGTTTATTACAGCCTGTAAAGTGTACTTCTTGTCGGGAGGCTTGAATAATTTTTATTCAACCTTTCAGTTTTAAATGGCTTGTGTGCATTCTTAACTAGCTCTTATGTTTTCTTATATCCCTAATGGATATGCCTGTTTCTAATCCTCTGGTGTTGTCTTTTAAATAATAATACATTATATGTATGACTTGGTAAATACTATATTTACATTTGTAAACATAAGCTTCATTTTGGTTTCTTTGTCACTTTCTGTACTTTTATTTCCCACAGATTCCCAAGATTCACTGGGATCTGTCCACAAAGAGGATCCTGACCATGGAATTTGCTGACGGAGGACAGGTTAATGACAGGGACTACATGAAGAAACACAGCATCAATGTCAACGAGGTACAGTGCAGTCTTTCCTGATACTAGATTTCCAATGTCTTCAAGTACAATTGACACCATTTCAATCCTTTTCTGGTGCACAGCCTTTCAAATAATCAAAGACTATGAGTGTGTAAAGCGGAAGAATATGTAAATATGTACATCAGTGAGTGTTAATAGCTATCTATCTATTTATAGATATCAGTAAGATTTGGGAGATGACTGCACTGAATGTGCTGTATTTGTAAAATGCTGTGGTTACAAGTTTTACTAAAACTTGGTTTTAAATTAAACTAAGTATATATATATCTATATATATATATATATATGTATATATATATGTATATATATATGTATATATATATATATATATAGATAGATATATAGATATATAGATAGATATATAGATATATAGATATCTATAAATTGTTCTATTTAACCGAAGTTTTAGTAAAACTTGTAACCACAGCATTTTAAAATACAGCACATTCAGTGCAGTCATCTCCCAAATCTTACTCATATGAGAGGACAGTGCAAAAAAAAGAAAGCAGCACTGACCCAGTCTGGTAACATTAAGGTGCTGAGTTCAGAGAAAAGTCTATTTGGGTCCTCATCCATCTTGTGATAACAGACAAAGGCTCCAGCATGCACCACTGCAACCTAATAATTCTATCTATTCTGCCTCTGTGTGTGTTTTATGAAGTCTTCTGTCTCTCTCACCAGCTGTCATAATATTCACAATTGCTGCTTGGTGTTCCGATCGTGTGTCCTTGTCTGTGTTGTCCTTCATGTGTTCGTGTGCACATGGAAAGTCAAATGCTTTCTCTCTCTCTCTGTGTTTGTTTGTGTGTGTGTGTGTGTGTGTGTGTGTGTGTGTGTGTGTGTGTTGTGTTGCCATTGTCCTCACTGGTGAGTGACATCCAAATACTACCTTCCTGTTTTCCTGCAGGGCTGTGAGTTTGTCACAAGATATCATATTGTGAACATATTGTATCATGGGGTTGCTGGTGATTCCCAACTCTGATGGATATCCTCCTTTGGTTTTTCAGTAGAGTATTTGTGTCATGTTGAAACTTTAACTGCCCTCATGGTTTATGTTAAAATATGTGATTAATAACAATTAGGTGATTTAACCATGTAAAGCCCAATTGATAGACAGTCGTGTGGGAGGCACCTGTCTACGCTACTACAGGGTAGCAGTGTCTTGTCCAAGGACACCACGTCATGTAACCTGCTGGGACTGTGAATCGAACTCACTCACCCTTGGGTTTGAAGACGACTGCTCTACCCACTGATCTATCATGCCGCCCCAATAAATTGATATATCGGACAACACGTCAATTTACAAATTGTAAAATATTTAATCATTGTTATTTTAACTGTTAATTCTTATTGTTCTTCTATTTTCTAATTGCATAAACTAAGCAGATAATTTATTATTAAGTAGTTACGTGATAGAGAAAGCTTTAGTTTTGGCTCTTTCAAGACAAACTAACATATAAGCCAGAATTACTGCCTCCATCAGCCAGTTAGGGTTTTTTTCAGGTGTAAGGTGATTCCCTCCACTGTAGCATTTGAACAGGATTACAGGATTTAAAGATTCCATCCATGGTTGTAAATGAATGAATAAATTATGAATGAATATGCCAAGAAATTCTTAGTGACTTCCAGTTGCCTTATTTTCATAAGAGTGGGATGTGGGTGAGGTCACAGTAACCTTGACCTTTCAACTTTACTACCAAGTGTAATCAGTTCATGCTTGAGCCTATGTGAGTGTTTTTTGGGGCTTCAAATGATTAAAATCAGCTGAGGCAAGGATAAGGACTAAGGTGAATTTAGCTACACTGGAGAGGGTGAGAATGACCAACCTGTCTTTTATATTATTGTCCTGAAGTGCCACCGTTTGATTTTTTTGAATAATTTAGGTGTGATAATTTTCAAAATTAAAATCCAAAACACTCCTATATCAAATCAAATTCCCCCATAATAAATAATGGAAACTCAGATGATTCGTTTCACATCTGGTATTAATAATCTTTCTTTACTTTTGTGGTGGTGTGCTAAGGTAAATATGCAGACATCTCTCATACAAAGTGATGGTGCTGACTGTGGAGATGTTTCATATCAATTCTTTTTTTTTTTGAGTGATTTCTACAAACTCACAGGAAATAATTCTACATACAGCTGGATGCTACAAACAAAACTTACACGCTGCAGAGGGAAATTATAATCACGTGAGGCTTAGCAGACAAAGCGTGTGCATACTACTCATATCATAGACCTGGATTCCCCATTGTTTAATAACTAATAACACAGAGTCACACCACTCCACTGGGTGATATTTCTCTTTATTATATAAAATATGACATAAATATTCTTTAGAAAAAAGATGATAAGAAGAGAATGAATCACTTTTTCACAGTCTCTGTAATAGAAAGAGAGAATGAATGTGAAAGTTGTTTGGAATCTCTGGTGCTCTTATTTTTAATAAAGAAATACTACAGTGCCATTTTTCATAAGAAAGAAACATGTCACCCAGTGTGACTCACTGATGTGTTTTTGAAAGATCTTAAAGAACAATGGCGCTTCATAGCGCAGGCATTTAAGTGGTGATGACTTGTTTTTAATCCTCTCTCTGTAATTTATTCACCTTCTGTTTTCATGATTTTGATGATCTGTATTACGACTAGATCTCAGAGAACCTGGGTAAGATGTACAGTGAAATGATCTTCGTCCATGGCTTTGTTCACTGTGACCCGCACCCAGGCAATGTGTTGGTCCGCAAGTGTCCTCAGAGCAAGAAGACGGAGATTGTGCTGCTCGACCACGGCCTTTATCAGGTAGGAAATCTCAAGGCTGCGTGGACATGAAGGAAGTGCCATTTATTCTGATATTGAAATCCATTTTTCATGCTGCTGGCTGAGGCCTTGAGTAAATGGGTAGAGCAGGAAACACACAGTCAAGATACACATAGACGCCACACTCTCTCACAAGCAGCCAGGCACTTTTATTAGGAGCTACAGCAGGATAAAAGCTTTTTGATAAACAACTCATTTGATGTTGTTCTTAGCAGAGTGCACCACGACCTTAAATATGTGCACTCTCATGTTCCACACACTGTGCTTGCTAACACACTCGCTCTTACAAACACCCACAGGCTGACACAGAATCCACGGGGTCTGACATGAGTTTGTTTATTGCTTGTTCCTGTTTTCATGACGAGAGTTCAGTAATAAATATGCAACTCCATCATCTTTGACACGCACAGTACGCACAAACACACACCCTTCCCTTCGCCCATAACGGCGGCAATTTATTCCTAATGACTTCTGATTTTAGCTGTCATTCCGCAGTACAATATTAATCCTCCCTACACACGCACACAGTCATTTCCAGCATCATTACTGGTGGGGTACTACATGTTGCTCATGGGTCTAAAGTGCTGTAGTTGGCCTGGAAATGGGAGGACTGACTGTGTGGATTGAATGTAAAAAGGGAATCAGCTGACTCGTTGCTGCTTGTTGGTAATGTAGGAATGTAAAGAAAAATACACAAAACATTTTTTGATGACAGTTAATGGTAGTTAATATTTCTTGTTGTCAAGATACCCGAGAACTTTAACATTTCATGTGCATGAAAACAATGAATAGAGTAAACGTGAGTATGTAAAAGGAATTACAGTATAGATTGTGTGAATTTTATACAGGTCTGGTTTTAGAAGAATGAAGCAAAAACATTTGAAAAACAAAAATGCTTGACTAATAATTCAATTGAATTCAATTCAACTTTATTTAAATAGCGCCAATTTACAACATAAGTCATCTCAAGGCACTTTACAGTGTAAGGTTTAAGACCTTACACATTATATCAATATATACAGAAAAACCCAACAGTCCCACTTGAGGAAGCATTGAGGCGACAGTGGAGAGGAAAAACTCCTTTTAATGCAAGAAACCTCCAGCAGAACCAGGCTCAGGGTGGGCGGCCATCTGCCTCGACCGGTTGGGGTTAGTGGACAGAGGAGA
>JAUMHF010000004.1:15432167-15460583 GCA_032359275.1 Microctenopoma steveboyesi
AGGTGGGTGTAGGTGTGATGGAGCAGATGAATGATGGCATCATCCACTCCAAGTTGGGGCTGGTAGGCAAACTGGAGCGGGTCAAGTGAAGGTTTGACCAGTGGTCGGAGGGAGTCCAGGACCAGTTTATATGTGAGGAGAAGGATTTTAAACTCTATTCTAGATTTAACAGGGAGTTAATAGATAGAAGCTAATGTAGGAGAAATGTGATCTCTCTTGTTAAATCCAGTCAGAACTCTGGCTGCAGGATTCTGGATTAACTGGAGGCTTTTGAGTGAGTTGAGTGAGTACATATTGTAGGTATAGAGTATCCCTTCATAGCCTTCCTTGACTCAACCAACAGCCACATTACTGTGGGTAATTAATAGTAAGTCTTTGCAGATTGCCAGTAGATTCCTGCGAAGGCTGATGAATGATTTGCAAATGTGTAAGAGAAATTTGTCCCAATAATGGTGACAAATGATGTCAAATGCTGTCTGCATGTTGATTTGTGGGTAATATGCATGTTTAGAAATCTATTTGTCAAGCTGAGAAAAACAGTACAGTTAGTGAACTTGACTGGCTAAAGTTAGCAGAATCTTCTATGTACTGTCTAACACTAGGGAGACAAGCGATTTCATCTTTCCCTGTTTTGAAAATATATATAAACTAATAAAAACGGAGGTTCCAGTTTTCCACCAGCACTTAAACGCACCACACAAAGGTACAAATGTAACCTGATCTGTGTGTGTCAATAGATACGTGCACATACAACAAATGCTGTTAAACCTGCCTTTAATTTTAAATATCTGCTGACACAGAGAACAAATAAGATCTGATCTAGTAGCATTTGATTAGCATGAAATGGATAAAAACGTGATGTATTTACAGTTTCATTTTGTGGCATGGATGTTTTTGGCGTAGACAGTGAATTGCAAACCACTTGGTTGGACGGTTTGTCTGCGGTTCTATCACAGACTCAAATTTCTGTCCATAATGTATTTTTCGCTTGGATTATTGGACTGGCTTGAATGAATGAACTTTGCTGCGTAATCACTCCGCATTATGAACCAGCTCAATAACTTGACACTGCGGGTCACCGGCGTGTCAGTCTGCTCCTGTCGATATGCGCACCTACATATGCACGCAGCTGATACCCATTGTAGGGGACACACATCTAAATGCACAAACACCAACACTCCCTGCAGGCAGGCATGACTTATATACTCTGAAGTGGAGAAGATAACACAGTGATGTGATCAATAGTACTTTGGTGGCAACCACTCCCTGTGTCCCTGCGCCCTTAGGATATATTGTGTTTGAGGGCAGTAAAATCCTAATGGATTCACCCTCTTGCTTCTTCTCTCTTTATTTCTCCTTATCTTTATTACCATCACTGTCCCTCAGTGCTCCATCCGCTGCTGTAAAATATCTCTCTCTCTAAGGGAAGCTATTCTTCTGCGGCGAAGATGTTTCCATCCGCCTAAAAAGATCCACTTCAAGTTTATGTAACAGCTCGGTTTGTGACTCTAGGTGCGTCAGCATGTACATACAGCATGTGCTTGGATAATTAAAATGGTAGATTGGTCTGGAAGGAGAAAAATCTATGTGAATACCTTTTCACTACAATAAACTCAGCCAGTTTAAACTTATTTCTCAGAAGACTGAATCTTCTACCCAGCAGTGATCTGTTTTCACGATGGGCTTATTTCTATTCATGATTTATGTCAAAGGCCAGAAGGGTGACTTGCACAGGCTATTACAGGACAGTAACATGCAGTGGACATAATACACTTCGGTTTTCACATTGCAATGACAGCATTTGCTTTCTGGGGATCATAATTGTGTAAATGTCATACAGGTAAACAGCCACACTGATCAAATGCAAAGCTGGAACTGATTCCAGAGGATGCTGCCAAAAAGATGAAAGTCATCTCCCAGAATAATAGGTGCTTTCTTTCTGTGTCATTGTTAAAATAAAGGGAGAGCCGAGGATCCTCAGGTGTCTCTTACCAGGAAGTATTTATAAAGTGGTACTTTGTTGATTCCTATACAGGACACCACCACCACCACCATCTCAACATGTTCCCAAGAGAAACCAGGTGTGGTCAAACTAAAGACATACAGAGACAGAAAAAGATTTACACCTGTGGTCATCACTTAACCGAACATGCATGTGTTTGGATGGTAGGGGGAATCTGGACTACCTGGAAAGCACCCCCAGCCTCTGTGTTAGCATTCATGTATAGTTTACATCTGACAGTGTGGTCTAACACAGCCTTCACTTTCACACCTTTGCTGTGCTATTAAAATACAACCACTGGGCTTCTTTCTGCCATGAGAACACATTAAAAACCTGCTACACTTTATCTTGACTGCACAGGTGTTAGCAAGGCAATAATGGTGTTGACTCCAAATATACAATTGTACTCTGTGCAGTGTGAGAATCACTGCGTTCTCGTTTCTCTGCAGGGACAAAATAACGAGTGTGTAACACAGCAACACTGTGGAATACCAGGTCAACCCGCGCTGCCTCTAATTCCTGGACTGGATTTATTTCTCAGATGCCAGCCAGGTAATTTTAGGGTTAGGGGTCGATCGGATTTTTCACCCTTCCTTTTACCAAAACAACTTCTATTTACAGTACTTTAAACTGTCAATCAGCAGCAAAGGAAGAAACGTGGGACTTACAATGACGGACTGGTCTTCATTTCTTTTATCCATTTAAGCATGATCTCAATCATTCCCTAACTTTTACTAAAGAGTTAGAATTGTGGCCATGAAAACAGATGCCTCCTAACTTTAAACCGTCAGTGTGCTACTCTTTTCCATATGCTCCCTCACTGTGGAGAGATGCTGTCTAAGTCTCCAGTGAACATTTTATCACAGCTTAACTATATTTCACAAGTAAGTCTAAAAACCTTCTCCTTAGTTTTTTCTTGATTTTTATGTTTAATGTCGATTCACAAAGTTTCAGTTCAAAGTTAGTTTAAGACATTTCTTACCTTGTTAATGTGCTTTGTCACCAGAGGAAGGCTGGGTACAGAGTCCATACCCCTATTAGTGCAAGTACAGCTATTGTACTAATCCATGCTATAGTAAGAACCCCTCAAGTAAGTAAAGACAAACAGGCCACTGTTACTTTAGTCAAAGAGGTCATTTAGTCCAGAACGTTTCTCTGATGAGTTCAAGTTTGTGATTTTTGCTTCTAACTGGCATTTCTTTGTGAGGGGGTGATTGGATGGTTCATGAATAGTTTCCAACAGAACCACAAACACATCTTTACGTTAAGTAAGAGCAATTTGTCATAGGACATGGATGGAGAGCTGCATCAGCTTACCTGGTCTCCACAATCACACAAAGGTTTGGGGTGAGGTGGAGTAGCCTCTGAAAAGTAGGACCTCTGGAAACTCTGTGAAGATGGTTAGAAATCCATTCCAGGTGAGTTTCCCATGAAGCTGACAGAGAGATTACAAGAGTGTGAAAAGCTGCCCCCAAGGTGTGTCTGAAGCTTTGACTGGTACAGTAGAAATCATATTTTTCCTCCAATACGTATATTTGAAGTACGGCTTCTAGTCAGAATGAATAATCATACAAAAAAATGATAAATATGATGTCAAGAGACTCTATTGAGACATGTACAAGCTACCCACAGTAGTTCTCTGAAACATGTTTAAATAACACAATATAAACAGAATCATTAAAAAGCTCCAAAAAATCTTTGTCTGACTTCACTTCTTCTTAAAATGAACGCAGTGTGTGAAGCAGACAAAATGACAAGCGTGAGCTCTGATAAATTATCCAGTAAAGGAAGAGTGAGAAACCTGGAAGTGTTTGAGGGGAGATAAAGGCCATCAAGGCAGAGAGGAAGTGCCACAACAAGCTTATTAGCAGGCGTATCAGCCCGGAAGATAAGAAGACGCGCTGCTCAGTGGACGGCAGCTGCGTCCTCACAGTGACACAACAAATAATCAGCTGATCATACAGTACACGATTTGAAATATACATGGAAGACATGGGTTTACTTTACTTTGCTTGGCAGACGCTTTTATCCAAAGCGACTTACAGGGAGCTAGCGCTGGGTGTCTGGCTCAGAGACACACCTGGTAGGGGATAGGTTAGGAATCAGATGGGGTTCGAACCCACAACCTTCTGCATCCCAGTCTGACGCTTAACCCATTGAGCTACCAGGCCAACCTATGTTGTTATATGTCTTGGCCTCATGGACATTTGGTCATTCAGAGTGAGGGTAAGGGTTGGGTTTCCATTAGTTGATGTGATGATTGAATGATTACATTTATTTGCATGATACATAATGTCACTATCGATGTGCCACAGAGGAGGAGAGAGGGAATTACTGGACGGATGGGATTCATGTGGTTTGTCTGTTTGACTTCCTGTGGGATTGTTATCATGCTCTCCTTTAGTCTGAAATGTGGGTACTGATCAGGATGAATGCAGAGGCCAAAGAGTTTCATGGCACCAATACAACACGTTCTCTCATTACTTTTCTTACTGCTTTTTTCTCATGACAAACCTTCTGGTTTTCTTCTCTTTACTGGTGGAAAATAGCTTCCATGGTTTCTTTGATGCTCCTGCTCAGCGTGCATTTAAATTTACTGTAATATAATGTTTAGGCTGGATTTAGTCTGCGAATGAGCACAGTCCATTATTTAATTATAGTTTTATTCTTTTTTTATTTAATTTACTTTCCCTGTTTTCAAGCCATTCTTCTATTAGCTCAGTGGTTAAGTCAGAGGGCTGGGATGCAGGAATAGCAGGATCGATTCCCAGCTGAGTAACCCAGCCCATCCCCCATACCAGGTGTGTCCCTGAGCGAGACACCAAGCTCCCTGTGGCTGCTCCCTGCTCCCCCCAAGGAGGGAGGGGTCAAATGCAGAGAAGAAATTTCGTTGTAACATGTAAAAATGTATCAATGACCAATAAAGTTGATTCTTTCTTTCTACTATAATTATTATTATTTCCCTATATTCCCCACCCCCTTTATTCAGCAGAAACATATTATTATAATACAGTTAATAATGGTTAAGTAATCATAATAATTCACAAAAACAAACCAAATGAAAACAGACAGATTGACCTGACTGCCTGTTTTTGAGAAGGGACTTCTGTTATGAGGAGCTAGCATCTCATCATCATCATCATCACCATCATTATTATTAATGTTGTTATAGCACTTTTGTCACAGATGGCTTGTGGGGCTATAATATTGTGTTCGTCGCGTGTTTCTTGTTGCACTAATAGACTCGGCGCTGTGCTGAGAGGTTAGTGCGGATTTGACTCATTTCTAACAGGAAATGATATGAGACACTCAGCATACATCAGTCAGCTGCAGCTTTGAACACAGCTGCCAGTGTCACATATGGAAAAGTGAAGCGCACACACTGTCAGCCTCTGTGTAACTGAGCCGCTGTGATAAACGGGAAGTGCCAAACTACCAAACCTACTGAGTCGCATGCGCAAAGCATGGGAACCCGGTCATTTAATAAGAGCCTGTAGTGCACCGAGCGCACGCGCACACGCAGCCTGGCGTTTTGTCGAACCTCACACACGAGCCTGTGCCTCTGTGCGCCTTTAAATGGCGTGCGCCGGCGCCGAGCAGAAGGCGGACCCGAGTGGCGCGCGTGTGCGCGTTGAGAGCGTGCGTGCGCCTCTTGCCTGCAGCCGCTGCAAGTCGCACTGAGTCTGACAGCGGCTGGTTTTGCGCATGATGCACCGTGGTCGACGCACCTGAGGAGGAACCATCAACCCAGCCCCGGTTGCCGCCTGGTGCTCCTCACCCGCCCCGCCGCACCAGCACCCGCACCAGCACCGTGAGCGGCGGACACACGGCTCCTGTAAACACAACCCTGGATTAAAAAAAGAGAAACAAACTGCGGCTCTGTGGAGTTTACAGCTGGATTTTTTGAAGGTGGATACTCTTAGTGGTGTTTAAGGTCAGTAGCGTCGTTTTTTTCCTCTCCAACCTGTTCATGTTGCTTGTGCGCCTAGAGAGAAACCTTCAGAATTGAATGCTGTGGGGGCAAAAGCAGGTGCAGGTACTAGAGGAGATGTGAGGCAGAACAGGGCTCGAGTTTCCTTTGCCTGGTGGACAGGTACGGATAAGAAATGCCCACTTCTACTGGACTTTCCCCCCCACTTTGTGCGCACGGGGACGGTGCGTGTGGCGACAAGGAGCAGGTGAGAGTCTCCTTGAAGGAGCAGGATTCACAGCTGGGAATTCTTTTCTGCCATGTTGGCCTCTGAATTCCCCCGGTGGAACAGAGCCTCTGTGACAGGCGGGTATAGTGTTACACACGTTCTCCTCACTCCCCTGAGGAGATGTGTACGATATGAACGACCAATTTCATTTTCAGGATATATTTTTCCTGCAAACTCGAACACGCAGCGTTCAAACCGCTCGCGTGTTTCAATTATATAAAAAAAACATAAATGTAAAAGCTCCACAACGCGCGCTGCTGGATTTCTTTCACCTCGTTTTTAGGATGATGATGAATAAATCATGTGGACGCCAGGTGTCCTGTGTCCGCGCATTGTTCTCGTCCGCAGCTTCTTGTTAAAAATGTCAAGCAAATGCAGGCCGAGTCGGCGCGCCGCGCACACACGCGCCCGCCGCGCAAAACACGGCAAGCGCGCTCCTAAAAACTACACATGCACATTCAAATAATAATAATAGTAATAATACTAATGGTTGCTTTTAGTTTGAGCTGCACTTTGATACGTGGCCTTGCGTTTTGGATTTACGGAGATGGACAGCGCGCACCAGTCAGCAGCTGCACATGTAAGAACCAGCGCATTCCGACATCGTCCGTCTTCTTCTGTCTGTGTTCTGCTGCCTGCTGTCCAAACCTACACGCGCTCCCCCGCCACCACACACACACACACACACACACACACACACACACACACACACACACAGCGTCACATAAATCCACCAAAAGTCATCGCATTTCAGAAAAGCCGCATAAAAATAAAGAATTTAATCATCTTTTCATCATGAAATTCCCCTGAAATATCAAAATAAATTAAACCAATCAGCGAGTATGTTTTTTTTAAACAACGTAACGTCGAGATGATTAAAAATGAGATTTTATTAATACGATGATGATGATGATGATGATGATGATGATCTGGATTAGTTCGCTTCCCTTGTGGATCAAATGGCGTCCGCAGGGACACGAGGGAGGTTTTAGCTGGAATAACGCGGCACGCCGAGCTTCCACATTATTATTATTATTATTATTTCATATTTAACCTGCTTCTGATCATATTTGTGAAATAAAAACGCACTCTGGGCCTGCTCCAGTGAATCCGACTCTAACCTTCTTACTGACTGGAAGCTCAATTGAAATGTGAGTTTGAGCAAAGAATTCACGATGTTTCACTACTACTGTAAATTTGGCTGCTTTTTTAAATTGCAGGAATTACGCGGCCTTGTGCAGTGCGCCATAGAAATCCACTGCACAATAAGCACAGAAGCGCAGGCCGCAGCCTTGTGTGTGATTTATTAAAAATAAAAAACATGGTAAGATGATCAGCAGCTGTAGGTTTAAGTGGGGAGAGCTCATGAAGGCGAGGAGGATGACGATTAGATTCTTCTTCGTCGCTGCAGCAGCGCACGTTTTCATGTGTCGGATTTGAAGAGTTAATAGGATTAGATGATTTTTGTGCATTTATGCATAGGGAATTCCTAATCAGGCTTTTTTTCTTTCTGTCTCTCCTCAAACGGGTTTTAGCAGAATGGGCGTGACCCAGCCAGAGAATGCGTCTCTGCGCCCTGCAAAAAACAAAACACACAACCAAAAAAGGCCCAAAGGTGCTTCATCACCTGCTTCCTAAACTGATGGAGACAAACGTTCTGGAATAAAAACGTCCAAACGCAGCTCAGGATATTTTCCTCTCATAGAACTACAGATTCCTGCTGCGCTGTAGAAAAAAACAGCTTGTCAAAAATGTTGATCACTATTAATATTTTTTTTTGTTTTAATATTCACACAGATTTTTATAAAAATGAATATACATTCATTTGATACAGAAGAGACAAAAATGTTTGTGTCATGTGAGCGCGCCTGCACGCGCGGTGCGTAATTTTTCCAAAATATCAAAGCGAGCCCCTCGATTGAATTCTTCTGCTCGCCTTTAAGCCCCCACCACTCCTTCGTTTTTTAAAGGTTGGGCTGGGGGTTGTTAGGAGCAGGATAGAGGCTGTTTGGGGTAATTTGGCTGTCCTGCTTTCTGGTTCGGGTTGGCAGCCGATTAACTGCGCTGACAAATCAAGCGCAAAAAGCCAAGGGCTCTCAAGGTAACACTAATCCCTCTGGGCGGGGAGAGTCAAATATTACGCAGGCCTTTTAGAGAATAGTCTTTTCTTTAATTTGCTCGTTTTTGCGTTCAGACGGTGTGTGTGTATGTGTGTGTGTGTGTGTGTGTTACTTTTTTCAGTGCAGACATTGCTGAACCACTGATCTGATCTATTCTACATCTAAATTATCAACTGTATTAAAACACAAATGGAACAGAAGAAAAAAACAGGGCAAATCATTTTCATTTCATAGCTACCCAGGCCTTAAACTGTGAAATATTCTACACCTGTCCTCTTGCTTATTTGGCTATTGGACCAATCCTGCATGATAAAAATAAGAAAAACAGCAAACAAACAAATCAGACAAAGAAAAAAGGAAACATGTCAACGCCCTTGTAGGAGAGGCAGTGTGATGTTATATAAAGTGCTGGTGGTTTGTGGAGGAAAAGGCAAAGTGTTTGTGGGTGTGTTCACTGGTGGAGTGTGTCTGCGTGTGTGTTCAGGTTTTGGTTGTTGGTGTGCATGTGTAATGTTTCTATTTAATCCAGATATTACACAATATAATACATACGTATATTTGGGTATTTCTGCAGTCTGCGCCGACACATGGTGTGTGTGTGTGTGTGTGTGTGCAGGCGTCAGTGGGGTGCTGGGTGCTCTCTTTAACTGGGTGATGTAATGCCGTGAAGGGTGCTGCAGCAGAACCACGAAGCCCAGAGAAGGCGTGTCCTGCCTGCAGAGTAGCTGGATAACAACACAGTGCCCACGCTGCACCCGTCGCCAAAATAACAACCCACCACCGAAAGAAAAGAAAAAAACCCACCCACCTACACACACACACACACTATTCCTTAGACACATGCTACCTTTCCATTCGTCTCTCTTGGTTTTGGGCGTGTGTGTGTGGTATGAATTGTAATAATCCTCCATGTGCAGGGAGGGGTCACCGAAGGGTTTCTTTAAACCAGTGAGTCCATTTGAATTGAAACAGCCGTTTCTGCTGAGTTGCTGCTGATTAACGTCGTCTGAAGATCACACTAAAACGACAAAAACCAGCTGCTGATGCACGTTGCATCGCTTGCCTTACCTTTTTAGAACCATTCGTTTCTGCAGCAGTGTCTAAATCCTGATCACACATTTAGACTTTGCCACACGATGCAATGGATTTCTGACCAGTCTGTGGGCGTGTGAGGCCGTTGTAGATATTACATGAATGGATTTCATGATTTCTGTCTCAGCAGCTAGTCCAGAGCTCCACTCGCTCACAATACGTTGGCAAATTGCTACAGAATGACACACGCGTCGATGCTGTTGCTCGTCTTAGTCGCCCCTGTGTTCTCTAATGGACAGAAATGAGATGGATGTCAGTCTGTGCTGTTCTGGCTTTTCTAGAAAGGTCCGTGGCTCACTCAAAGCGTGTGTGTTTGCAACGTGATGAAGACACCCGTGGAAGAGTAGCACTGGGGCGTTTGTGAGCTGCATGAGTGGGAGTGGATGAGGTGGAACATCCCTCCCTCTTGTCTCCCCCTTACTCCCTCTCTTTCTGCTTCCACTCATCTTTCCTCTCCTCCTCGCCGCCTCACTGTCAGGTTGCACGTCTTGGTCAAGCGATTTCACTGCAGCAGCAGCAGAGGAGGAGACAGGCAAAGAGAAAATGGCACCTCTCGGGGTCTGCTGCTGCGAGACGTGAAAACGACAGGCGTCTGTGTCTGTGTGCGCTCTGAAGGCCTCACGTTGAGAGATGCAAGAAGAATGAGAGGAAACCACAGCCCGTCCTTTGAGATCTTATCGAGTGAGCTGTGGAGGACATTTTGTCACTGCGACTCGATGGCGTTGCTGCACGTGTGTG
Source organism: Microctenopoma steveboyesi (assembly GCA_032359275.1). Classification (NCBI taxonomy): domain Eukaryota; kingdom Metazoa; phylum Chordata; class Actinopteri; order Anabantiformes; family Anabantidae; genus Microctenopoma; species Microctenopoma steveboyesi. The sequence goes on from JAUMHF010000004.1 coordinate 15,442,319, forward strand.
TGTGTGTGTGTTCAGGGCACCTGCTGTAAAATTACTGGCAAGTGGCATGCGTTTAAACACGAGGGGCCCACCGGTGGGCTGCTTTTATTTGCATTTACACACACACACATACTCTCACCACCCCGGCCCGCGTGGTTGTTAATGAGATCCAGAGTGCCGCTGCCTTTTGTCAGTGTGTGTATGTGGACTCATCCCTGTGGGGTTTGTCAAAGAAGCCTTTCACTGAGAACAATGATCCATGCCATTTAGCCTTTTAACCCCTAATGCTCACCACACAGCAACAAAAGATGCGCGCACACACACACACACACACACACAGTCACAGAGGATGTAGTAAACTGGAAGTGATGCCAGAACAGCATTTGTCTGGAAGTGTGACCACAGAGCAGGACCAGAACAGAGAGTGAGTAATCATGACCTGTGCAGAATGACTTCAGAGAAACACGCTAATAACTGAGATTTAATGAATAATAAACAGTCAAAATCCTTTCAGGTTGGATGTTAAGCTGTTTTTCTAAGCATCATTATATAAATGTTTTACATTGATGCTACAGAAATTAGATTTTTTTTGCCAGTTTGTAAAGAGTGATTTGATTTGATGCAAAAAGAACACATGAATACAATTTTTGCATAACTTTGCACAACAGTTACCTGGAGGAGACTGATTGATATAAGTGTTTCATCTTCACACAGAGGAAAATGTAATGTTTGGATAAAAAGATATATATGATTAAAGAGAAATAGCACAGATCTGCATTCTAATCATATACATAATCCTAAGTATAATACAATGAGGAACCTCTGTGATGTATTGATTGGCTGATATCGCTCATTTAATAGACGACAGATAACCAGCTCAGTAAGTATAGATCTCATCCTGAGGCCTTGAGCGGGAGGCTCTGCTGAAGCAAGATAACAGCTCAGAGTGAAGACAAATAAATCAGGATGTTTGTTGGTGCAGGAAAAAGTTAAAACAAATATGTGCAAATGATTATACAGAATGGAACTGCTCCACATTGTGGGCTGAGCTTCAAAAATAGACGTTTGGCTTTGCATGATTTTTTTTTAATTAAAAAATTAGATTTGCTAGATTGCAGCAGAGAAAATAGAAACATAATAAATTCTGTTAATGCAATAACACATTTGTGCTTGAAACATTTGTTGCAGTGCAGAAATACTAATTTCAACAGGTTGAGAACATGGACATGAACTGGTCATAAATTTAAAAAGGTTTTAATATATATGATATTAAATAAACAACCCAAACTCAGCGATGGCTACATATCTGCAGTCAGTGTTTAAATAATGCACATACTGTCTGGCACACAATGTTTATTATAAAAAACTCTAATGATAATTTCAGTTCTGTAATGAAGACATGTTTAACTATCACAGAAATTACAGGTTGAAAACATGTAAATGTGTTTATTTTCCACCAACATGTCAGATTTTGCAGCACAACATCCACGTGTACATCTAGAACCATTTGCCTTGTGACTCTATTTCTGTTAAACATTGGATTGTTTAATTCATTAAGAAATATATTGCTTGAGATCATGATTCATAACGTGTGCTTACACTTTGTGACACAAAATATTTATCGCGGTTGCAGTTGAGTTGCATAGGATCAAACTTTTTATAGTGCCTGTATTTGTGTGACTCACAAAGAATGATGTGGTTACTATTTAAAGTTTTAGTGGCAGGGTCACATACACTGGAGGTTGTGGAGGATGCATTTAAAACAAGTCTGTAATTAAGTGATAATTGTAAAGCACCAAAGGCAGTCTTTATTGTCTGCATAAAAATGAGCATATTGAAGTACTAATTAAGAAGAATAATGCCATTTATATATATTCTAGAAACAGACTAAGAATAAATCCACACCACAGAAGGTACTTCCTTTTCCTTGTCTTTCCAAAACACATATTAGATCAATGCAATCAGCACATGTGTTGTAGGAAGACTTTGCCTTCAGACTGGTCCACAGCTTCCACTACACTGTCAGAGAGCAACGATGTGAGTATGAGCATGCCTCCACAGGTAGCATGTTGAGGAATGTGGCTTCTCTTAAAGTTCAGTTAATCAATCTTTTTTTACTGCCTCAATGGAACCAACAGTGTGTGTGTGTGTGTGTGTGTGTGTGTGTGTGTGTGTGTGTGTGTGTGTGTGTGTGGTGTGTGTGGTGTTATAGATATAGTGTTAGCCACCATATTCACTTGTTGACAGATGTTATAGGACGCAGTGGACCAGCACGTTCTCAAACTTGTATAAGTCTTTGTTCCAGACCTCTAATATGACCAAAGCTACCATTTGTTGTAGGCACCCCCGTGTACGGAGGCAGGCATTTGATATTCCACCAGTTTTGATGTCAGATGCCAAAATGGCAGCATGATCTTGATCCAAGAGGAACCCAGGACCCACAGCACCAGAAAAGGGTCAGACAATGGGTCTCATATATTCTGGACAGGTCTCTATGTCCATCCATGCCCATGCCTCCTCAGACCAACACTGACCCACCACCAAAACAAGTGTGCTAGAACATCAGGCAGCTCCAGAAGCTTCCACGTCTGTCACACGAGCTCAGAATGAACCTGGTTCACACAGGGTATCAGTGCTGGATCTGCCAGTTCTGGTGTTCTCTGGAAACTGTCAGACGACCTCCACGGTGCTGGGCAGTGAGCACAGCCTACTAGAGTATGTTTGGCCTCAGGCCACCCTCATGAAGTCTGTTTCTAATGGTCTGTTCAAAGACCCACTAGAGGTCACTTTGTAAGGCTCAGTTAGTACTTGTTGTGGAAAAAACTAAGCATAATTGATTAGGTTGAGAGATGAAATAAAACCCATCATCCGATCTGTCTTTTATAAGTTTATTTCCCTGCAAAGAAAGGCCCACAGTCGTGCAGAGTGCCGGAGCACTCTGCAGAGTGGAAAGGCAACATGGATATGGTGAAACGACCCTGAAACAGTGCAGGGACAGAAAGACAGTCAGTCTGGGCTCCACTGGAATCTATGTGGAACCTGACATGGCAATAAGACACAACATGGCACAAGTACATGGGTCAAGATGAACATAGCAAAGGACAAAAGACATGGATATCTAAGATATTGAGGAAGAAAACATCCTTCACAGAACATCAAGGTTTCATCATACTTATAGTGTCTTAATAATAAATGTCCATCACATACTCACTCTGTTCCTCTTTGCACAAATGAGCAGATAATGGTCCTACTTATGTAATAAAGACCTTTAACAGCCCTGTCCAGTTCTCCTAGAGTAAGAATCTCCTCCATGCTGTTGAGACTGTGCCTGGAGACACAGCAAACCCTCTGGTAATGGAACATATTGATGTGTCGTCCTTGTGAAGTTGGACTGACTGTGTGACCTCTGTTGGGTCCAGGTATCAATGTTTCTGTTTGTGAAGTCGTCTCATTGTTTCCCCTTTAGTGAATCTGTTGTTAATTTCATTAAAACCAAAACAGCTGACACTGATTAAAAACCCTCTCTGATATGTAACTGACCACATTAATATTCCAGAAGTTCAACTGACTTGATACTATACTCTGACTGAAAAGTGTACAGTGTATTTTACAGAAGTCCAGTCTCTGTTTTTATGTTGATTGGACAAGACACTGAAATCCTGTAGTAATGCTGACACATCTAGCAGCTGTCCAAAGAGCAAGTTTCCCAAGGGGATGAAGAAAGTATTAATGATAATATTAATGATTATTATTATTATCTCTAATATTACTCTTGACTGACTTTAATATCACATTTTACATCACTGCTCTCTTCCTTGCATACTTTGTACATCCACCAGGGGCAGACAAAGGGTCTAATCTTCCCTTCAATCATTACACCATCTTTCTTGGTAACATTCACATTCGCACAATGAAACTGAAACCCTGGCAACACTCAAACAGCCCTGTTGTGATCAGGGCCGCTTCAGGGTCTGTGGGGGCCCTATGCAAGATTATTATGGGGGCCCCTGTTTTGGGTCGATACAACAAATTCAAACCCATTCCATCATCTGTGGCAGTGCATCACAGTAGGTTTTTTAAAACTGTAATATAAAGTAAGTTGACCCAGGCAATATAGAAAATAATAGAGGTAAAAAATCCCTCTCTCTGATTATACAGGTTTAGAAACTTACAAACTTTAGGATGGTACCTGCAAATCATGGATTTTTAAGATAATGGGCAAAACAATGAGCAAGGATTCCACACAGTTCTTTAGGTTTTTACAGGTCAGGCTTTATGTTCGGAGTATGACACCACAATTCCCTAATAAACCCCCTGAGACTGCTCTAGATGCATTGCTCTCAGTTATTCCCACAGCGAGCGGTATGATATCTACCCATTAAAATCTAATTTCCAAATTGCACTGTCCTTCATTGGCTGCTATCAAAAACGTTGGGAATAGGACTTTAATTCCACCATCACTGATGAGGTGTGGGACTCAGATGCATTCCACATCAATGTGCGCTCGGCACGCATTCTTAAAATTTTAAGTTGTTCACCAAGTGTACCTTTCTAAGGTCAAGCTAGCACGCATACCCGAATGTGGATCCAACTTGTGACAGATGTAGAAGTGCACCTGCTTGACTATTTTACATGCACAGGTCTTGCCCTTTCTTGGCTAGCATTTAAAAGTCTTTCATAACATTTCAGAAGTCATGCACTGTCAAATCGAACCAACATTGGAATTGCGCCAGGCCTGGATTTACCACGTGGTGAACTCTGTTAGAAGAGCTGTCTTTCCTAAATGGAAAGACCCGGTAGTCCCTCTTGTGCACATTGGGTCAGAAATATTCAAATCAGAATCAGATACACTGTCCATGGTGCTGAAAGCAAATTTTTAAAAATTTTTTAACATTTTTTATAAACCTCCCACTATTGTTTTTGAGTACCCACTCCTCTTTCTCTTTTGTTTGTTTTATTCTATAATGCTTAATTTTCTACATGTCTGTATTTGTTGATTGTGGTTTAGTTGCACTTTATATCTATTTATTTTTATTTACTTTTTGTTTTAATTTTGGGACATAATAGTTCTAAAAATGTGTAATATTGTTCTGGAAGTGTTTTTTTCTTTTTAAATCAATAAAAAAAAGACATTTGCAAAAAACTTTTTACCAAAGACTAAAGTACTGAACAACAAACTTTCCAAAATTCTTCTGGTGCTTTAAAGCCGCTGTTGGCCTCAACGTGATAATGCCCCCTCTGGTCACACGTGGAATTACCACTGAGATAAGTGTAATTTATTACATACTACCAAAGCCAAAACTCAGGATACTGTGATGTGCATGCAAATAAAAATGCAAACAAATTTTTTCTCTTCTACAGGATAAAACCAATTAATATCACCAATAAATATGTTACTGATATGTTAGGAATGAAAAAAATCCAACTTTGCAGACAGATTCACGTTAACATTTAAATGTAGAAAGACAGCGTTGTCAGATGGACTTTTGCTTTCAAATGTAATTCATATTTTGAAAAATAGTAAAGAAAAATATAGTATTTACTCTGTATGTTGGATTGGTACCTGCTTGTGTCTCGCTCTGCCTTTTAGTATTCAGCAGAAAGCTGAAGGCTGGTCATCAGATAAAGGCAGTCTGCCTGGCTGACTGATAGTCATGCACTGCCATCACAATAATGAGACTAATTTACCCAGCAGATGACTGATAACTCCAGACAACCTTTCTGGAGGAGGGAAAAATGCAGCAATATCGAGGCACTTTTAATTAGGAATGGTGACTGCCAACAGTACAGTACAACGGTGGACAGGGAACTAAAGCAAAGCCAGTCTAGTCTTCTTAAGAAATTGCACATAAATTATTTTCCCACCAGTCAAATATATAAAAAACAATGTATTTAAAATTTTGAATGGTCCTCAGAGGATATGAAGCTTTCAGCTGAAATAAAAAGACACTGAGAATACTCTGATAGGTTTGAAGGGCGAGCCTTCACTGCTGCCAGATAGTTCAGTGAGTTAGGCTCACAGAACCTTTTGGAGCATACTTATACAAGGAATGATCATCTGTCTGTACTGTATATATCAGAGCCCACTTTTCACACAGTCACAGCTGGGATAGGCTCCAGCACTTAGGGGGAAAGCGATTAGGATAATGAATGGATAGTAGATGTATAGTACATTATTAATAATGCTCAGTCAATGAAAGAACAATACATAAATGAATAATGTTTCACTGGCTGGTGGAAGTGGAGTTAGCGGTAAACAATTAAATACTGGATGTCAGGGGCCACGCTGCAAACCTTTGGAAACAGGCATATGGCCCTGTGTTTATACAGAAAGAACAAGGTACTGTAGCCTAAAGCTACATGCAGTGGTTAACAACATCCTTGACAGAGGGTATGGGAGCACAAGACTTACCACAGCCAACATGCATCAGTCTCCCTCGATCTAAACAGCAAGGATTCATTTTCAGCTCAGGAGCAGGTTTGTCTGAAATGTTGCTGTGGAGCCAAGACAAGATCACAGCAGTTGTTTATTTGATGCTGGCATCCAGAAAAAGTCAAAAGAGAAATGGTTGGATATTTTGATCAATACTACATGTGTAAAACATTCGTCTTAATACTTTTCTGTTAATATTGAATACTTTGCAAATAAAATATAATCTTAGCCATCCTCTATAAAGCAGCTACTTGACTTTTGAGTGACACCAGACCACGCAGATGTTTTGTGCTTGCATATGCAGAAGGAAATTCTGAAGTTTGTAAGATAAGACCAGACAAAGGGTCTCAAGACAGTTCAAGACAGGACAATGGAGCAGGTCACTGATGTCTGTTTTAAGAAAAGTGGTTTGGTTTGGGGGAATTGTACCATTTCACTTATATTCTGGGCCTGTAAGATAGCAGTTAGTCTGGACTGCCCAGCTGCCTGACTTTTTGTCTGTTGGTAGATAGCACTCTGACCCAGCGCTGTAACTTTTACTCTTCTGATATCAAAACTGATTTTAACTTTAATTGAATTGCTTCTGACTCCTAAATTACGAACCCGGGAGGTCTCTGGGTAGGTATGGGTACAGAGACCACAAAATGCTCCAGGATGTTTGGTGTATTATTACCATCAGCAAAAGCCAACCATGTTCAACCATGATAATGCTTTCTCTCTTTTTCTGACAGTGATGGAACAGAGAAAGGCCAGTGGATCCCTTGTCAGCCACATTTCCCAGGGGACAACATGAAGGAGGAAATTCTATTCACCTTGATACAAAAGTCCATCAGACCTTGCATCATGAGTCTTGAAGGGATCAGTTTGGAAGAATAAAACAACACGCTGGTTGTCTCATTTACCCACAGGGGGAAAACAAGGTTTCCTCCACACGACCACTGCCCTCCAGCTACCGGCTCCTTTCCTGATGCGATCGAGCTTAAGACTGTTACTTGCAACGACTGTTCTCCTGCTACTGCCCTTTCCCTTTAAAACATATTTTTGTAAGAAATATTTATGTCAATACGAACTGTGGATCCAAGACCCCACGAGTTCAGTCTAATTGAATTGGATTAATACGATCTTTTCTCACTATGGATCTTCTAGGTTTTTCTGTCAGACTGCAAGTTTTTCTCAGCGCATGTCTGGGACTAGAGTTTTTAGGCGCACCAGGTCAGTGGGCACGCTACCTCCGCTGGGACGCCAGCACCCGCGGTGACCTCAGCTTCCAGTTCAAGACGGAGGCCTCAGCAGCGCTGCTGGTGTATTTTGATGATGGAGGCTACTGTGACTTTGTGCAGCTGTCTGTGGTGGAAGGGAGACTGCAGCTACGTTTCAGTATTGATTGTGCTGAGACCACGATTGTGTCTGACAGACGGGTGGATGACAGCAGCTGGCACTTTGCCACAGTGAGCAGGTATAACCTGCGCACTGTGCTGGTACTGGACGGCCAGGCCAAAGCAGATGAGGTCCGGCCTCAGCGCCAGTTCATGAAAATAATCAGTGACCTGTTCCTGGGTGGAGTGCCTCAGGATATCCGTAATGGTGCGCTCACACTGCCTACAGTGAGAAACATGCAGCCCTTCAAGGGCACAATCACAGACCTCAAATATGGCAACTCACAGCCCTTGTTCCTGGGAAGCCTTAAAGTGCCCCTGGAGTCAGAAGGGTGGTGCACTGTTAACCCGTGTGAGAATGGTGGTACATGCTCAGTGGTGGATGGAGAACCAGTCTGTGACTGCTCCAAAACAGAATACAAGGGCCGCTTCTGCAGTGAAGGTAACACACACCATTCCAGGCCTTTACTATCTAGACTATCTTTTACACTGATAGACTTATGCACGACTCCACCTGTGAACAGCTAATGCACTTTGTTCTTTTCCTATTGTCAGTTTCAGTTTTCCCCTGAACCCATAATGATTAGATTGATTTGCTGATCTGTTCTGGCATCAAAGCGTTTTAAAGCTGTCATTACAGTCATCCAAATACAGTAATGTATCAAAAGAAAAAGGAGTAAAAAGGAGCATTGTGCGTGTGTTCTTTCACATTTGGAGAGCTGCGTCAATCCAGCATAGGAAAAAGCATATTTGATGCTTATTGTGTTTTTCCTTGAATCAGCTGCTTCCATTCGTCATGTTACTTTGAGGAATGACCTTGAACAGCCTTTCACATAACTTTGCTTTTTATCTCTAGTCTCGGGATTGTTTCTGCTATTACACCTGGTATCATGGGCTCTGATCCAGTTTGACTTTGTTCTCCCAGCACTTGTCATTATCCCTGTGTGTGTGTGTGTGTGTGTGTGTCTGAGCTGTAAAAATCAGAAGGCTAATCTAAGCGCGGTTAGCCAGCGAGGCACAGGTTAATGGCATTGGTCCTGCAGGCAGTGATAAGGATGCCTGGAGAGAGAATGGGGCCTCCTGAGCCCCCTTTTCTTCACCCAATCACAAGATGGCAGGTGTTTTATATCACATCCCTTTGTGCTGAGAATTTTGCCAGAGCTATGTTTCAATACCCACAGCAAAATTGATTTCTATTAAAAGAAAACCCTTTACTCACCCACCCCCACACACGCATTTCGTCCCCACAGACACTTTCACTTGCTTCATGTAGAAAGTAGGATTTCCTGTGATTGGATAAATCCTTAGCGCTGCGCGTTCTGTGATAATGCCTGTTTTGTTGGAGTAATTGGGGAACATGAAGTCAGCACATGAAATGGATCCAGGCGCTTCTCTGCTGTTTTTCAGAGCGCTGAGAAAACTCTCGTCATGCACTTAATTATTCACGATCAATACACGGTGTTCAGGCTGTCCAAAGCAGTAGAGGAGTACACAACAATCCCACTCCTTCTAGAACTATCAATCCCACTTAGATTTCAGATCACAACTAATTTATTATTACATATTATTCTGCAGTTTTTTGCCTTACTCTTATTCATCTCGCACAAACATGGAATTTACATCCCATTTGGACTGACGCCAAATCCTCAGTACACAGACAAAAGGGCAGGGAATCTGGAATTTAAAGATTAGGGATTTTTTCATCTATGTCTGCCTGGGAGGATGGGGTGGAGGGTGAGGGGTGGCACTGGGGCTTTTCCTCCTCTCTGTGTCTCAGTGGTGGCTGAGCTGCTTTGGTGTCTGTCATCTAACTGACAAGGTGAACTTGGCTATGTAGAAACGTTTGTCTGTTTTTAGTTATTTTTACTAGCTGGTGGGCAAAGTATTGAATACAATCTGCCAGCTCAGCCGGTGCTTTGTCACGGCATCAGGTTGCTGGCAGCTGACTGGCACTGAAAGCCCACACTCCCTCTCTTTGAGCTCTCTGCTCTCCAGTACCAGTCAAATGTATGAGAGACGTCTGTTCTTGTTATTACGAGAGTACATGAACACACGTGATTACGTATGTCCCATCCCCCAGATCCACTAAGATTTCAGCCAGTTCACCTTTTTCATGTTTTCTTTTGTTGCATCGCAATAGCTGTGGGCCCCAGAACATACATGTTATTTAACTTAATGGATTTTAGGTTCTGTCTTGTGTTTTTTAGTCTATTTATTTGCCTTGAATTTATCTCTGAGAACCAAAATAATTGTAAATTCTCTGTATCACTACTACAACAGAACACATCTCTGTAACGATACATTAAAACTGAGAAAATGGTGGTGTATATATACATGTATGTGTATATATAAATGAGGCATGATTACAATACTAATCACAGGAATGTCTTAAAATATTATATTGATATTAAAAACAAGATGAGTGCTAAACATACCCCACAGTATGATCCGAATCATTAAAGTCTTGATTTACAGCCTCCACGTTGGGATCTATTCCCACTGTTGATTTATGTCTGGCTGCCCTCTTTCGCCTGTCTGCCTGGCTGCCTCCTGCGAGGCAGTGATAGGTGAGTGGAGGCAGGAAACTCCAGCAGCTCTGAGAGAATTCGGATTGTTGATTGTTAAGGGATAAATAACATGCTTAATGAGCCTGGCTGAGTTGGATTGGTGCATTGCTCACATTTCAGGGAAATAATTCCTAACATGACTGAAAGTTAGCAAAATGTAACCGTGTATTTTACAGGGTGCATTTCTCTAGACTAATGGGCCCTGATATACTGAGCAGCACATGTCTTCTTCACACAACATAAAAAATACCCCAAGACTGAATAATGTGAAGAAGGAAAACCTTTAAGCTGTCATCACTGTGTACATTCAGCCTGGATGGCAGACGCTCTGTCCTCAGCCAGTCACAATACTGTACCTGCAACTGTATTACTATAGTACTACAGTATAAAACCTGTCTACACCAATCAGACACAACACTTGCACTGCAATAGCTCCAATGGTGGGCCATAAAGCCTAAAGTAAACACTCATCAGCAGGAAGAATAGGGCAAATGTAAGGTGTTGTTAAACTCTACACTCCATACAGATGCTTAAAATGAAAAGACTACAGAAGCAGAAGGGATTATGCTGCATGCAGATCAATTCTAGCCCTACGTGAAAAGAATGAAGCCTCTCCGATAGGTCTGCTAAAGTTAAGCAGTGCAAGGTGATGTTCCGCTGAACCACACACAGCACTGCAAAGTCAACCTCATATGTCTGCAGTCCAGTAAACTCCCCTGGTAGCCTGATGGGATAAAGCATCAGACTGAGATGCAATGATCAAGAATCGAATCCCAGCCCAGACTCCTACCCTATCCCCCTTACCAGGTGTGTCCTTAAGCAAGACACTCCTTGTGAGACACTAAAAGCGTCTGCCAAGCAAAGTGACAAGTCAGTGAGGGAATTGTAATTTGCATTTCTACAGCAGTGCCAAAGCCCCAGGAAGATTAAGAAAATTAAGGCCAATCCATACTTTCCGCTTGCCCTGAAGGATCCATACTCTACAGATACACACACCAAACAAGCGGCTGGTTGACTCTACTGGCACCATGGATCAGCCTCCAACATGCTCATCTACCAAATGTGTGACGGCCCGTTGCTTTTAGATTCACTTCATCACCAGTGCACTCCTCCTGAAACCTAATTAAACTGGATGTAAACTAACTGACCCAGAACTACATTTAGCATAATGAATAACCACACATTTTGTAATCTGAGTAATTACATGTGGTGAAATTAGGAAGTATAGCACACCAGCCCTGAGAGATCCCTGACTATTTCTGCACTTTCACTTACTGCTCATCTCATTGGCAACTTACTAGACTAGTATCACCCCCTCTTCACCAGCATCAGCACACAATGCCCTAGTTGTCTCCACACATCACTGTGATGATGAGTCTAGATTGGAGGGACCACCATGATCACAGGACCCAACTGTAATACCTCTCGTGCCTGGGTCAGTCAACCCCTTGAATCTATCCTTGCGTGAGAGAACAGAACCAGACGCCGTGGGTTAGAAACGGAAACTTGGACTGTTCCTGCTGTAGATGGAATGATATGGAAGATAAAGACCTTCTGCTCTGCAGTACCTCCCAGGGTGACGGTTCCAGTGTTGGGTCCAGACAACTGTTCGTGGAGGCTGGGGAAATGTTGGAGCGTGCCTCAAATAAAGAATTTATAGGAATAAATACGGTGTACGTTCAATCCACAACCAACGTCTCCTGACACTATCATAGAGGGATGAAATAATACTGGCTATTGTTTTTTTATTGAAAGACATTATGTCAGTGTAGCATCTTCCACAGCACCTCTGCTGTATACCACTGATGCCCCAACATAAGCAGATGGCCTTCAGCAGCCTTCCCGGGCTGAGTCTCCAGCTGCCCCTGTGTTCATCTCACCATAAAATATGAGCCGGAGGAATCTGTGAGTGAGAAGATTACAAGTGATGGAAACAACAACAGCACTGTGATGACTCCATCTTTTATCCAGTGGGAACGATGTACGTGTATGTATGTACCACACGTGCCGGTTTACCCTCCATGTTTATATGTGCAGAAAAACAATCAGTTAAGCCTGCAGTGGGAAGAAAGCAGTATTTGAAATACCTCATTAATCACTGCGTGCTCCCACTTTATCCAACACATCATGAATCATCCCTTTAAGTAATCCACTTTGAGCTCTAATCCCCTGGTATCCTCACCTCACCTTTGGGTATTGAATTAAAAGACCAAGTATTACTTTTACTGAGAATATGTGCCCTAAAAGAATAATGATCTTTTTGGTATTTGTTGTAGAAATTTCTCTGTTAGAGTCAAGTCAAAAAAAAAAAAAATCAACTCCTTGATACAGTAATTGTATCGAGTTAATGCCGCTAAGCCTGCCCCAGGGAATTGTACCTGTGAATGTTTGTATTGGTATGTTGACTCATAGCTTATTAAATATGTATGTGTTTGCATGCCTCTCTCATCTTTCGTTCCGCCCACACGCACACACACACACACACACATTTAAGCCTAATGACAGAAACAGAGGCACAATACAAGAGAAGTAAGCTGTCAAAAGGAAATAGGTCAAGAGAGGGGACAAAATAATCATAGAGCAGTAGAGGAGAGGGCCTGTGAATAAAAAATGGGAGAGGCAGAGCGAAATCCAGCTTTGAAAGTCAAACTGGAGTGAACTGTGAGTGAATGTCTTAATCTCCATTTTCACTCATGTAGTCTTCAGTGGTTGGAAGTACAGTATCTCTCCATCGTTTATCATATGGGATATTTAACCTATTTCAACAGTCACTTCCTGATGTTGGGAGCAGGAACAATGTGCAAGAGTAAAGATCTGATCAACTCTGACAGGGATGGCCAGACAACAGTCAGAGCAGCTTCAGAATAGCAGGTCCTGAGGGGTATTCTTGGTATATGTATATGAGGAAGGGTCTTTGATGCCCAAACCTTTATGTCTGTGGGAAGTGGGTGGTTGCCTGTCTAGCTGCTTTAGCACCTACAACTACATGGGGGCTGTGCAGCACCAGACTGCTCAGGGTGCCCATGCAGTCCATCGCTGGAAGTACCTGAGCATGTCAGCTGCAGAAGGAAGTTTGATGAGTCATATTTTGTTGTAGATCATGGCCTGACATGCGGACGTGAATCATTTTCTAGGGAAGAGCTGGCACCAGGTTTACAGTCCAATCCATAGAGCACTAGCATTTCAGGAAAAAGCCAGTGGTTATGCTGCTGATATTTTAGCATCTGATGCCATAAAACATATTCAGGGGTGATGCGGAGTCGTTGCATTGATCAGTCAGACCATTAGGAGACGGATGGACCCTTTAACCATATTTGGGAAATGATTTTAATGTTGTGGTTGTCTTTTTTCTGTGTGAGCTGTGAAGAGCTGTTAAACTCGCCACACAGGGGAACAATACAGGACATAGTAGGAATGTCATTCCTTATATGTGATATGTGGCTGTTTGTCGCAGGAAGGAGGCACGTTTTGTTTCAGAATAAACTGAGGGCATGAAGGATGAAAGGCTGAAGATGAATTCTGAGTTTGGGAAAACATCATGTAACTCTTAATCCTTAATCTCTATCAAATTGTAGACATTGTTCCTTTTTTTAAAATTAATGTACATCACCTTTTGATTATGTGTGAATATTAAATAATTCAAATGGACAAACAGTCTTTTAGGACAAATGGTCCAAAGTTCCCCCTGGACATTGTGCAGGACTAATCCACGACAGTCTGGCAGAATGACACAGCTTGAAAGACAAGTTCACGAGAGGAAACTACACATGGTCATTCCTTTCACTTCACCACATCTCTCTCTGTTTCTGTCTGTCTACCCTACACACACACACACACACACACACACACACATATCCGTGTGTGTTTGTGTGCATACACACTTAATCTGCCTTAATCTCCTTCTGTCAAGAGTGTTCCTCTTCTGTTGGTATTTGAGTGTGGAACTCAATGCGGAGGAAATCTCAACTAAATCAACTGGTTCAGAAAGCACACAAAGGAGTTGAAGCTTTAGTGAGATTATCCAAACATGCGCTCACACATGCGGGGGCACACGTCCCAGGAGACCATTTGACCAAACCGTTCATTGTTGGAGCACAGCTGACAGAAGTCCTTTACTTTAAAGTGGATTAATATCTAATGCATATCTGATTTCATTCACATGAATACGCTAACATGTCCAATTAGTCCCCACCAAAACATTTAATGCACCTCAACTCAATTACCTTTAATTCATTTCGAAGCTACTTCCTGTCTGTGAGTAGCCTAATTGGATGATATATCTGAGACATCACAGGAGAGAGGTGACTGTGATTCCCGACTTGTCTTCTCAAACTCCATGGCACAACTGACAACAAGAAATGTCATCAGTATTCATGGAAGATGATGAAGATGAACACTGACAATTTTTCCATCTCCAACTCAGATTCATTTTTCTTCACATGCATCCACACAAAAAACATTGGGATCTCAGTTTTGGGAGGACGTAGTTGGAAAGTCATGACACTGAAGGGAAATGTTTATTATTATAATATATATATAACTTATCTTTTCTTACACTGTACAGTTAGTTCGCTTTTTCTATTTAAATTAATATAGTGATAATTCACCATTGTTTTTCTTTCTGTATGATTATTCAAAGATTATGTTGTGCTTTTATTATAAATCCTTCCTGTAATATAATGAGAATGTGATATACAGCCACATACCCAATGATATTCAATGTCTCCAGGAGAATAAGTGTGTGTGTGGGGGAAAAAGATGCTTTTTTCTTGATGCTGGATGTTTCTCTCTGATCTTTAACTCCTCATTTTAAATGACATGCACATGGCTGTGCTTTCTGCCAGCCCTCTGTATGGACTATGAAGACTACAATCATTTGCATGACAGTCAACATGCAAGAAATGAGTGTTTCTAATGCTCTGTTTGTTTGCTTGTTTGTTCTGTCTCTTTCTATTCCAGAGGTCAACAGCAATATACCAGGTGAGTTTGGAAAATATGACATTTTCTAGAGCCTCTTTCCAGACAGGCTAGTACATAGTACAACACAGTATAGACTTCAATAGTCAGACAGAGCTGGTGAACAGTATGGCATGTATATAATGATGTATAGATATATACAGTAATTGGCAGATACGGTGAATTTGTTTTAATGACTTTAGTAAAAAGCTACAATCCAGCATTGAAACAGGATGAATTAGTTATGGGTTGAAATGTATTCCTAATCTACAATAAAGATAATTATCATGGAATAACTTCTTCTAGGTCGACAACACTGATCAAACTCATCAGCGCACATGAAAAACAAGTTATAATAAGACCAGTGCTGTGCTGAACCAATCGTGTGGCTGGAAGAGTTACAGCCACATCAGATTAGGTTCACACTTACAGTAGCAGCTGGCGGCAACACACTGATGTTCGGGCTTTAGCAGACCTGACTGTGCCAATTTTCTCCAGCACCAAGGCCAAGACCAAGTTCAAGACTAAAAAAAACAGATTTGGGCTCTTTTAATTTGGATTATTCTAAGTATAAACTAATGAAAATCCCAAATTCAGTAGTGAAAAGGTTCAATATTGATGTGTGTCTTGGTCTCGGTTTAGGTGCTCCTGACTACAACACTACTGACAAGATTCCTTATACCCATCATAAAACAAGCAGCATTGCAATTACATGTTGATGCTCCAACGATGCTATATTCACGTCAGCGTCACGTCAAGTCAGCGATATCAGGTTTAAATCTGTATATAATGTCAGCGAGGCGATCTGAGCGTGCTATCACTTCTACTGCCATGCTGGTCTTCTAAAGAAGCATCCTGCTCAGTCACAGGATGCTTTGACACCTGTCAGTGTGTTTTGATGTCATGATTTCCCTCCTGGGAAAAAACATGTATCATCACAATACCAGTGAGTATTGAATCCAAGTGTTCTCTTCTCTCTGTCACTCTTTCCCTGCCCTCTCCTCTGTCCCTTTCTTATCCACTCAAGGCCTTGCACATATGATGGCAGAGCAAGGTATGCCTCTCTCTTTGCCTCTTCTCTATCGTGACTTTGTTTTGCGTGTTTCAAGTGTGGAGCTGCATGGAATGATGATCGATATATCTGAAATGCATGCTTCTGTATATATAGTGTGTTATGACATATATGTATATTAATTTTTGGTGGCACTGCCCTAGAAAGCCAAAGCACAAGAACAACATCTTTAGTCAGAACAAGTACACTGTTCTGTAGGGGTCTCAGAGGATGAGTCCACCCCTAGAGCTCCATTCCGAAAGTTGTGGTTAAGATAAAGGAGAAGGAAGGACACAAAGGTCTAATTCTGCTGTCGTAAAGTTTCCCTCTTGCTGATCACTTTCGGAGCACAGATGAGCAGTTTGAGACCAGGCAAACCTGGGAAACCCCTGGGTTATGCCTTTCCAGGGCAGTGCTGTGGCATGCAGATATCCTCTGAAACCTGATGTGGTTGCACGTTTTGAGATGTGATGTGCTGTTGGATTGGAGTTGCTACTGTACAATAATTGAACCTGATGACATGTATTCATATCCTGTATACATTGATATGTTTGGTCTCACATTTCCTCTTCTTCTCCCTTCTTGTCTGGGCTCTCTTGGCTGTGGATCTTTTCTTCTGTCTACGACTCCTCCTGCATCCTCCTGCTCTTCTAGCTAAAAGTAAAGGTACAGGTTTTTCGAAATCTTTCCTTTTTCGCCTCTATGACAAGCGGCGCTTGCTTTGTGAGTGTTTAAGATCAGTCAGTTCAATGTGTTTGATGCTCTAATGCGTTTCCTTGCCTTTGTTCACTGTGTTTTCTGTGATGCTTTTTCACCAAGGGTGTTTAGATTATGTAATTAAGCTTATTTGATGGAGGACGGAAAAAACAAGTGATGCTTTGTGTTTTCTGAATCACACTGCAGGTAAACATATCTGGAAAAGGAGTCACTGAAACGATCATATATAGTCTGTGTTGAGGCCTAAAGCACCATGCATATTTTTGGCCCTGTCCTCTTATACATCACAGAGCATCATCTCTTCAAATAGCACCTGTATGGCACCTGGCATATTGGTGGTCATATTTTACCAACTAAATTTTTATCTAATTCAGATCAATTAAAATTTGTTTGCCAAATCACAACAGGAATCATCTGAAGGCATTTTACTGTATATATATATACAGTTGCAGTTATAACACTTGCCTTGAGCTTTAGGCAGTAGTGCAGAAGAAAAACAGAACCCGCACCAGGCTGAGGGAGGGCTGATCGGGTGAAAGGTAAAGATCATAATCATATACAATCACTATGAGCTGCATCCATGACGTTCAAATTAGCTGAGTGCAGCTGCATCCTGTCAATTATTATTTGTGAGCAGTGAAGATAAAAATGTTAAACAATATTTAACAGACTGTAAAATCATGAAAAAAAGCCAGTTCTTGTACTATTCCAGCAATTTGTCAAATACACAGTTTCAGATGTCTGCCAAGGTTTGATCGCCCATGCATTCAGAAAATGTGTGTGTGCTTCTAATAACTGGGACCACTTAGATTTGCAATATACTGCTGAATATGTTAAGGCTTACTTTGTATGTTGCCACTGATGTGTGTGTGTGTGCGTGTGTGTGTCTGCGTATGTGTGTGTGTCTGTGTGTGTGTGTGTGTGTGTGCGTGTGTGTGTGTGTTTGTGCGTGTGTGTGTGTGTGTGTGTGTGCATGTGTGTGGGTGTGCGTGTGTGCGTGTGCGTGTGTGTGTGTCTGTGTGTGTGTGTGTGTGTGCGTGTGTGTGTGTTTGTGCGTGTGTGTGTGTGTGTGCGTGTGTGTGGGTGTGCGTGTGTGCGTGTGTGTGAGCGCGTGTGTGTGTGTGTGTGTGTGTGCATGTGTGTGGGTGTGCGTGTGTGCGTGTGCGTGTGTGTGTGTCTGTGTGTG
>JAUMHF010000004.1:15470110-15493118 GCA_032359275.1 Microctenopoma steveboyesi
CCCCCCCACCCCCCCCCCCCCCCCCCCCCCCCAGAGGAGAATGACATGAGCAGCGGCACAGAAAGAAAAAATGGAGGAAAGAGAGAGAGAGAGAGAGAGAGATTATGAGTGAAAATGCGCTGGTTATCTTAATTAAATAGAAGTGCATTTTATCCTCCCCTATTGATTTATGTCAGGGGCAGGGTGTGTGAAGTCTGGTCTATTTTGCAGGTTTAGAGAATGTTTTTTACTATTTTAGTCAACAATCTATTAAAATTATCATTAAAGGAAACAATGTACTGCCATGTAGCTGCCACACTCCATTTGCTCTGTGGCTGCAGAGTTGCTTGTAACCATGACATATGATATGCGTGCATGTTTGCAGAGGTGTTCTGTCTGTCTGCCTGCCTGTGTGTGTGTGTGTGTGTGTGTGAACCTCACTCAGGAGCACTGTATTTGTCCATACTGTTACCAGTCCAGCCAGGCTGCACAGGTTGCAGATGAAAAGCAGGGCATTTATTTTCCTCTGCCCTCCCTGTATTCATTTTGATTTTAGAAAGTTAATGTTAACAGTTTTGTCAGGCGCACTGTGCTCCAGGCAACACTGCTTAAGTATATCTTTTGCAATTTAAGTGACCTGCTTTCTGGCAGGGGGCTTTTTCCCATTACTAGGAATGACATTTCATTTAGACTCTATCATTCATCTTTCCCACTTTGGGCTCCAGCTTTTGGTCTCTCTCTCTATTTTTCTCCTTCTCTCTCTGTATTTCCCTTTCTCTCAACACCCCTTTGTCTCCCTTTATTCCATCATCTCCCACTCTACCTTTACTTTTAATTACATTTTACACTTTGTATTTTAATTTGGCGGCATTTTGCAATATTTTTCTCCATTCTCCCATTTCACACAGTAACAATGTGTAATTTCCAGCTCATTTCAGTCTTTTTAATACTCTGTGTCATAGTGTCATTTTTTAAAGATAAAGTCTATACATATATAACAGACCTGTTTGGTCCATAACAATCATGGGTTTATGAATTTCCAACATTCTTGCACATCCACAACTGCTGATCTTTTAGTTGTATCTATACTAATTAGAGGGCTTGTTGAAGGCGGGTAAAAGTAAAAATAGGCTGGATCAATACATTGTTGGAATATTTCCCCTTATAGGGGATTTGTAATTTAGTTAGAAAAACAACAAACAATGAACAAAGGATCTGTCTTGTTTAAAACATCCAGATGGTTAATAGCACTAAGTTGTGTGTATGTCTTGGCGTGCTTAGTTGCTTGTTTCCATTTCCATTTTGTTTACAATCACTCATGCTTGTTTAATTGTGTGTCTATGTATAGTCAACCCTTTTTTCAGAATGAAAGTATGTTTTAATGTGCTTTTAATGGCCTTCGGTCCTCAAGCACTACATAGCACTGAATCTTGGTCAAGATGCCCACATTCCAAGGAAATTAGCTTTTGGGATTGTGTAGGGAGCAGTCATAACATAATAAAGAGCACACTGGGTAGCATCTAATCTCCAGAACAGTTCTTAAACTGAGGCCGAAACCATGATACATCCGTGCTCTTATCTTTGGATTGTATCCTGGCTTTGGTGTCAATTTAAGAACTGTTACACCCATAACTAATATAGATCACCTCATTCTAGTTTCAAAATAAATGTTGCATACATTATTCATTTATAGACCTGCATTAATACATAATGCATTGGACCTTTTCCCAAATTGTGGTTGAAAAGCTGAGAAAGTCAGGAGGACATAGTGGAGATTATAAAGTCAACAATACTCAAAGCAATTCTGACTTTTTCAACCAAAGCCACCATCTTTTCCTATATCTTCTGTGCAGCGTAACCAGCCCATGGCATGTATTCGCACCCTAACGTGTGTATATTCTGGCTGCAAACGCTCCACTTAGAAAAGCTTTGATGTGCTCTAAGAAATGGATTCATTATCGTTCCATAGTTGATCCACATATTTTCTCTGAATCTATTATGTATCTGCCGGGAGGCTTGTCGGATAAGTAGTGTGGAATTACATAACACTCCCCAGTTTGAAAAGCGCTGCAGTATAGTCACCAGTTCATAACAGGTTTTTTTAATACGGCTGTTATAGACATATCTAGATAGAGATCTATCACGGCGCTATTCAGGAGGCGATGATTGTACGAGTGAAGAGATGAAAAATTGAATCTGTTCAACCTTCAGTTGTCAGCGAGAATGAAAAAGGCCACTTGCTGATGTCTTCTAGCTGTAGTTCATTTTCACAGAGGGTGTGGTCAGCAGAGGGTGAAATCTGCCCCATACTCTGCCAATGCACTAATATAAGTTTTGCATACATCTCCTTCTTTGCTCACTACTTGACAGTCACAAAGTACCTTCCCACATCTTTTTCAGCTTTTGCATTGTTCCACATGGCTGAGTTCCAACAACCATCCACTGGCTTTTACTCAACTGTAAATGTAACAATCATGAAGTTTTGACAGGGAAATAGGGTCTTTCTGAACAGAAAACTGCTTTGGTGTTGCCCTGCTCTTTGATATTCTTAAAGTTTGACTGGCTGCTAGCTAAAGCTTTATCTAATGACCCAAGAGAGGAATTATCACTTTAGAAACTGTAGGATGAAGAGGAAAACGTGGAAAAGCAGCTGTTTCAGCATTGAAGGTGACCTCTATCTTTCAGCATAATGGTTCAGCAAATTAAAACGTTAGTGCTATCAGATGGGGGAAAGCTAAGCGGATATACACACCAAGTCAGGCTGGATGAACATATGTAGGAGGTGAAGAATGCCTATCACTGATTCATCTCGCTCTTAGATTAACCCGTTTTATGTTTTTATCTTTTTACCCCTGTCAGCATAATTTAGGCCCCAAAATATTCCCCTTAGCATTGCATTTGATGTAGGTTCCCTGAAAGGACAATGAGAAGAAAACATTTGCACTGTGTACTATTACTGGAAGTGAGGGTTTTGTGTGACATACCTCAGGGCTATGCACTGGGACCATTAAGCCTTCTTAACATATAGAGGAAGTCCATTACGCCTCATGCAGAATAACTTTGGTAAAGGCTTTTCTCAGAGGTCAGTGAAGAATCTGAGTGTGGTCAGTACCTTTCTTCTTCTGTCTTCAGAAAAACATAAGTCATTTTGCAATATCACAATATAACGTGGTATTAATAGCTACCTTCACCCACAGCAGTCATTTGTTGAACACTTAAACAACCTAGTTTCATTTTTCCTGACAGGGGGGAGGGCCCCTGTACTGTCTACAGCCCTACAAAGACACTTGTAGGTGTTGCAGAAGGAATCTGACTTTCCACAATGGCAAAAAGGCAAATTGTCTTCATACTAGTAACTAGTAAAATCTTATTTCCAAAAAAGAAAACAACACTGGAAAATCTGTATGGTCAATAAATAGTAAACCTTCTTGTTTTCTCGGGAAAATGATCTTTATATTGCACACATTTCATAGCAATTCTATCTTCTAGCCAAACTACCAAAAATTGGCTATAATTTCAATGTCATTTTAAAATGTGGAACAATTACTGGATAATTATTATTACTTTACTTATTTACTGTAGGTCCCCTACTGAGCCATAATTGTGGCCATGACAATGACTGATAACTGACTATCCAATAACATAATAACTACTGAATTGGTTCATAATTTTCTGTGGATTTATCACTAGCGACATTCATTCACCTTGTTTTATTTCAGTTACTTATATCTAACAGCCGAAAAAACCTTTTCAGAAAAAATATTTTTGAGCTCAGTACTCTGTAGGCACTAATAATAAACTTTATTATATTATCTTAATTCTATTTGTAACAACCTGTCTCACGTTGTCACATGTTGTACAAAGCTAAGCGTGCTAATATCATGAACAGTGAAGGGCGCCTCCTAGCGTAGTCATTTGACATGCAGTGGTAGAAGGTACGTGAGCCAGAGTGAGACGTAAAAGGAGGTTGCCTGATTTGGGTCTTAGGTCCACACAGCTTTTTTGACCGTTTAAACGATTTTGGTTTGTACAAGTTTATTTGGAATTTTGGACTTTGTTTTTCTTCTCAAGATACATCTTTTACTGTGTAAAGGAGGAGTGTTCATTTTCCGTGTGAAAAATAAGTAAAGCCTGTTTAATCTTCCGACCGAGTGGACCCTTTCTTTGTAGTGATACGCAGTAAATATATGTAAAAAAGTGGAAACGCGTCAAAACATGGGCTAATGACAGAGGTAACCAAAGGGCTAACCAGAGAACGAAGATAGCCCCAACACTATTGATTCTATTGCCATGACATATCCACAATGTCACAAAATTAGGGAAATGCAGGAAAGACAGTGGTCCTCAACTTCTTCTTGAGACCAGTCTCACGCATGACATAACTTGATGGACTGTGGGGGTGGGATGCAAAGAGTGTCTAAAACATACTTTATGACCCTATTGCTCCACTGAACGTTCACTAGTGGTGATATTTTGTCAGAGTGCATCTGAAAACTGACTTGAAGAAGTGCGCCACTGAACAAAAAACAAACAAACAAAATCCAT
This sequence comes from Microctenopoma steveboyesi, assembly GCA_032359275.1. Classification (NCBI taxonomy): domain Eukaryota; kingdom Metazoa; phylum Chordata; class Actinopteri; order Anabantiformes; family Anabantidae; genus Microctenopoma; species Microctenopoma steveboyesi. The sequence goes on from JAUMHF010000004.1 coordinate 15,474,635, forward strand.
CCAACTGCATTCAAATAAAGGCTCCCGACAAACAATATAAAGAAGAAACTATGTTGGCTGACACACTCACACTCTGCTGACTGTTGGGTGTCATGCTAGTAGACTGTGATGTACTTTACTTTACTTTACAGTGCTTGGCAGACGCTTTTATCCAAAGCGACTTACAAGGAGCTAGCGCTGGGTGTCTGGCTCAGGGACACACCTGGTAGGGGATGGATTAGGAGTCAGATGGGGTTCGAACCCACAACCTTCTGCATCCCAGTCTGACGCTTAACCCATTGAGCTAGGCTTGGCCCGTGTGCTTTTTCGATGTGTGTTGATAGAAAGATGTGCTGTGTTGGCCCTGGCACCTGTAGTGTTGCTCTTCAGTGGGTGTGTGTCACGGTTGATGAGGTAATATGGCGTGAACATGAGAACTGGAACTGGCTAAGTCTGGGACTCTTTCCCAAAATACACACACACACACGTTCATATACAAAGTCTTCATGTCCTTCTTGGAACCCCACCAAGTGCAAGGCAGCCCCTTCCTGACTCATATCTGCAGTCATCGTGGCAAATAAATAAAGCAAACGTTTGGTGTGATGTGTCTTTGTGACTTAAGCTGCTCTGTTTTGATTTATTAGTCACTGATAACATATTTATATAATAACGACAGAATGTAAAACTAACACACTATGTTCAACAACCTATTATTCACAGTGAGACACATTTTGTCAGTTATATTTCATGTGTTTGGTGATGTAATTATAATAATATAATGATATTATAAATTCATTACTTACCAGAATTTCAACACAATGCTCCATTTATCCCTTACCATACATTAAAATGAAATGCATTTCTGTTATCATAGGATTTTGACAGTAGCACAGTGTCTACATCAGAAGAATCAAGTAAACAACATGTGGAGTCTTGGGTGAAGCTCATGCCAGGGTTGCATGTGTCGATACTGTACTGTCTGTACAGAGTCATTCATTGGAAGAGTTTTGTTTTCAAAGAGTTTCATTTATTTGGTCATAGAGACACGGTTATAAGAAGTGTACAGTACATGTCCACCACTAGCCACATATTTTTTTCTGTAGGAATAACATGTGTCTGTCTGTGGAGTGGTTTAGGTACTAAAAATAGTCCTTAAATACGATGGACCTCTCCTTAAGGACTAATAAAAGGTAAAACATCTACAAAGTTTTAAATGAATAATCAAGTCCTGTTGTCACCTTAGCCTCGGGTGGAAAAGCCTCTGGGCTTTTTGGACCTTTTTCTTAAAATAAGTAATGACCTCTCTAATAGCTTTGGAGAACAAAGCGTCTTTGCTGTCTCATGCTGACATGATGCAAACTGAGACTAGAGGTAGCTGGATTTAGAGCCCAAGGCAGACCCAAATACTGTACCATGTTCATTTATACATACCATTTGTAGGAACCACCTTGTTGACCCTGCAAAGACAGCAGCAACAGCATGAAAGCCAACCTTTTTTGTATTTCATCCCCCGGGACTTTGTGAGAACACTGGAACTACAGTACAACAGTCAATGTCCTTCCACTGTCAAGCATCTCCGCTGTCTAACTGAGCGCTGACTGCACTGGGCACATGTGTTTGTGTGTGTCTGTTTGTCCTGACACATGTCATATTGTGTATGCAGACAACGTGCCCTGAGGCTGAATGTGGTAGCACAGGGTACAGTGCACTGCAGTGACACCGGCTCATGGTTTGATTACAGTGCAAAAGAAGAAAAGCAACAATGGCTGAGTACGTGATAATCCGACACTGTCATTGAACAATAAATACCATCACTTTGCACGTTAATGGAGTCATACAGTATTTATATTTTATTTATGACCTAATTAATAATGAATTTACCTCAACTATTAAGGTACATTATTCTCTATTTTTGAGTCTCAATTGTGAAACAACTGCTAAACGAAGATTTTCAAAACTGTGTTTTCATATCAGCTTCACACATTTAAAGCACAATGTACACATGGACAGGTTTCCTTCTAGAAATGGATTTAATGTTGGCTGTAGCAGAAATCTGAATGGGGAAGGAGTCAACTGGCCATATTGCATTGGCTAACTTTAAAGCATCTTCCTCCATACCAAACAACAGTACACTTTAGAAGATAAGCGGTTACTAAACTAGTTTGGTTTGTCATATTTATCAGAGTTCCATATGCTGTCATAGAAAGGGTGTAACATCACTGATTTAGTATTTTATTCTATTCTTAGTTTTCCTTGTAATTGCTTTCTGTTGTATCCATGTGTTCTTTTGGAGAAGACTCTCTAATTAGTTTCTTTGTGTTCACTTATGTATTTTTGTTAAGCATGAAAGACACAGAAAGCTCCATCATCTCACTTTGACTTCTGCTTCTCTGCCGAACATGACAGACACTTGAAGCAGGCCCTGCTGTCATCATAACACATCCCCACTTCCTTGTGTGCTCACATTATTCTGTCTTCAGTGGGACCTCTGTGGACTGTATCAGTAGCTTCATCTGGTGCCGAGGCCCTGCAGGCAAGGAGCAGTGGCAGGGGACAACACTGTCCAGACACTATCTGCATGTCATTATTCTTCAGGGGCGTAGGGTGTGTATGTGTGTGGTAAAGAAGGTGTTGGTGGTGTTATTCATATTGTCTACACACCAGTTTAGGTTGTGCTTTGTTTCCATTGTGTTAGTTGGGGACAGAGTAGGTGCTGCGTTTTGTTGCGGTAGGCTTGGCTGCCTGGCTGAGCTTGATCCAAGGGGCCAAACTAGCCCGATAACAGAGGGCAATCTGTAGTCAGTGGTCTACCCCGCTCCGCTCATCGCTCTCCTATGCTGAGGTAATTATAAGCCTGATTAATCTCTGTGTTTGGACGGGCGTTGTCAGATGTAGGGCAAAAGCTCTTACTTATTTTAAGGAAGTCCATTGATTCCAGTCTGTCTACTGTACCTGGTAGGAGCCAGGTTTTACTCTTCTTTACTGAAGTCTAGTCTGGTATCTGTTGTTTCTCACTCATGCTCAGGCTGGCTTTGTTGATAGACGTTAATCCCAAAGTTAAATTACAGTCTTTCAACTTTTTATGGAAATTTTCCGAGGGATGATTTTACCTGATGATTTTAAATGTGTTGTTTTGCTTGTCATCTCAAGCTGGGACGGGTGAATAATGGCAGTAATGATGGCAGACAGTTCACAGTCTAACTTAGCCACATTTTTAATGTCCCTGAACAAGACACTGGACCCTGAATGCTTATGCCTAAAATACAGCTGCCTGTCCACCACAATTTCCCTAGGTAAACGTTAGCTTAGTTGGTAGCGTGGCAGGGTGAGTGCCTACATATCCCCGTGCTTCCTGGCTGCATGTCTATGTGTCCTAGGGTGTAAATACCAAAACCCTGTAGTTGCACCAACATACAGTCTAGCAGTTTTTCAGCAACAATTTCCCCAAGTGGATCAATAAACTGTTATTATTATTATGATTTGAATCCAAATTGCTTTGGTAGACAGGACCTACTACCGTAGTACTATTACTTTAATTTACACCCACACACACAGAGCTCATGTGAAATACTGCTCAGCTGGATTAAAGGGGAGTATGCAGGTTGATGAACACCTCGCCTGAGTAAATGTGATTATTGATAAGGTGTGTTTTGTGGATTTGAGTGTATGCATGTGTGTTTGCAGAGCAGATTAGGGGCGGTGGGCCCCGGCCCTATCTCTGTCGACCAGTCGCTCGCGGTGACACGCCATACACATGACAACTCAGAAAGAGAGCGCTCCATTATCTCTCTCTCTCCAGATCCTACCCTGTCACCTCCCCCACTGCCCCCACACTCTGCTCTTGCCCCTTTCTCATCATTTCCTTTTCTCCCTTTTTTTCTACTTGCATTTTAACAAATGCAGCGTTATTAATAATCTGCAGTGCTTTAATCACAACAGTTATTTACAGATGTATTGTGTACACTCTCTCTTTCTGCTGCTATGCTGTTCATAGAGGACGGGAAGGACAGACAGGGGAGTGAATTGTATTGTTTCATGATGGAAAAAAAGAGTGGAGGATTGAAAATGAGCAAATAAAGGCAGTGTATGTTTCATTACACACCAGTGACTCCTACTTCTTTACTCCCCCCACACTCTAAGCTTTATATATCACCCAGGGGGGTGTTACAGGCACTAGCACCTAAATACTATCTGCTCCCACACTCTCACCTAAACACATACACATTTTTTGAATCTTGAATAAAGGTGATAAAAAAAAGTGGAAGGCGGATAAAAAACCCTGACTGAAACGGTCAGTGGCCAAGATATTTAGAAATCATCTTTGAGTTGCGCTTGATCAAGCTTTAGGCTAAATAGGTGAACTGCAGTTTGCAGTATTAATACACCACATCTGCTTCGACTGATGGTGACTCTGCTACAAAAGCACTGCACAAAACTACCTACCTGTCTGGCTTCAGACATTAAGTACAATTTGCTTGTCGTGTTTAAATCGCCACATTGGACAGAAAAACAAATAAAGGTCTTTTCCACATATCACTGATATCATTCCGTAGCATCTTCACTAGATAATTCCCTCTACCTTTTATTTTTTCAGGCAAACACAAAGAGAACATTTTATTTAAAAAACATGACTTTGGAAGATTTTACACTTGATTTGATTAACTAAATGTGCCAAGGTCTCATATGCACAACTGGGGGTCTTATTAACTGCTATTAAAAAGACTTTAGGAAAGAAAAGAATCATAGAGGAATGATTACAACAAGTGAAAGGCGGCCTGGTAGCTCAGTGGGTTAAGCGTCAGACTGGGATGCAGAAGGTTGTGGGTTCGAACCCCGTCTGACTCCTAATCCATTCCCTACCAGGTGTGTCCTTGGGTGTCGCTAGCTCCTTGTAAGTCGCTTTGGATAAAAGCGTCTGCTAAGCGAACTAAAGTAAAGTAAAGTAAAGTGAAACCAGTGTCAATGTTGAAATGAGCATGTGACTTGCCTATTTGCTAACCTGTTCTTTAATGATGACCCCATAATGATGAGAGAGGAACTGGTCGGGCAGGTAACAGGCACAATGAAGCCATATAATGGATTTTCCACCAGTAACAAAGCACGAGGTCATGTGATGCCACAAAAACGTCACAGGGGAAAAGATGAGGCAGATAGGCATTATTTTAACCCTGACTACAATCATTCCGTAACCTTCAGCCTAACATTCGTTTGAAGCCTATTGTTTCACTGTCCCCGTGAAGGGACCAACACTGCACAGTCTTAGACGTTCTTCTTTATTAACTGCATGTGTGCGTTTGCTTCATCTCTCCACATTAAGATACGTTTTTCAGCATATTTCTAGTTACATACTGTTCTGTACATACTTTCATAGACACTACTGACTGTAACTGACTGTTTTAAAAATAAATGCTTGTTTCACAGAAATACTATGTATTTTGTTTTTACACATTTTATTGGGAAGTTTCCTTTTATGATTTGGACTTTGAAACCCAGACATAAAAGCTGAATCTGGAGTGTTGCAGTGTGTGTGTGGGGGGGTGATTATTAGTGCTCCTTGGGGGGCTTTTGTCTGGGCCCCATGAGAGAAAGAGGTTAACGCCACTTAGCCTAAGGAAGCCCGTCGAGACGCATTGTGTGTGTGTGTGTACGTGTGTGTGTTTGTGTGTGTGTGCGTGTGAGGAGCTTCCTTGCTGCCATCCAAAATTACATGCTATTTTCTCCAGCCTATCACCACCCCCCTGCACCGCCACACTCCCCCTGCACCTGCCAACTTCACAGCGACACAAAGGCCTACATGTTTGTGTAGATAAACACCACTGTAAAATGGCAAGTGCTTGTAGTGAAGAGCAGTTGTGTTCACGTGAAAGGTTCATCCCTCTTATCTTTGTGCTAAGTAAATCACTTAGTAACACAACAGAACGTGTCCCAGAAAATGGATATATGTCATTTACAACAACAATAATAATATAATACGTATTGTTTTTTATTATTATTGTTATTTTTAATATTTTTTAAATAATGACAAATACATTTTAGTGTCTTCTCCAAGGACACCATGGCAAAACATTCTCCCTCTAGTTTAGGCCTAGTCTCCCTAAAGAAATATACAGGAAGTCCTTCCTGTCACCAGCCATCACCCTGTCTGTCTATGTTCCACCTTCACTACATCTGCTCCTCAATACCTGCAATTCAAGTGAATAATAATAATAAATTCTGTCCTTGTTTCTGTTGATGTGTATTTACTGTTTTTTCCTTATTTTATTTGTTAACCTTTATTTATCTGTAATATTATTTTGAACGGCTTTCCCCTTTGGGATCAATAAAGTACCTATCTATCTATCTAGAACACATTGCTAGATACTGAGCTACTTGTTTGTCAGTTTTAGAGTTAAGTTATATATAAATATATTACCTCCTCCATGGTTAAACCAACAACTAATAATTACAGTGTATGTGATTATGCATAGCAGATGTTGATATTTAAAATAAATACAAGTTGGAAAAAGCTTTTATTTGAGAACTTATCAGGTTAATCGAGAAGAACAGACAGACAGCTCATAATTCACACACTGACAAATGTAGCTGTACAGAGTTGGCTGCAGATTTTTGTGGAGGCTGACAGGTGTCTCATCATTCTGACCCGAACGTCTTCTCATTAGGCCACAGTGTGCATGCAGTATTAGCCCTGCCACATCTCATTGCTGGAGAGGAGTGCGCTCCTGTTTGAGACAGTGTGAAGTATCGTTGCCCAACAACCCCTCAGCCCCCTCCCCTCTTACAACTGTCTTTCAGAAATGAGTTTAGTGTTGTGATTAATCTGGCCCTTGTGTCATTTGTCCCTCTCAAAATGCAATTATGTCTTTTAGGTAAAGGACAAACTGTCCATCAGGTAGGCCTGATTACAAATCAAGAAGGAACGGTGACTGGCAGTGGAACAGGAGCTGAGAGGGGTGGAGCACGTATTAGTCTGGTATTTACTGTACAGGACAGATGCAGAGGAATGTGGCGGAAGAGACGAAGAAGAGATTTAGAAGTGGAGAAAACAATCATGTGGCGCTCTCTCTGCCTAGTTTCAGAGGCCGGATGAAAAGAACTTGTCTTACTCTGAAAAGTGATTCATTATTACTACTCCACGTTCTGGATTTTGAAGATAAAGTAACATGGCATAGGGAGTAGTTTGGATCCATTTTTATTTATATTTAGACATGCATGTTGGTTGTTAGGAGGCAGTGTAGAACAATGTGATCTTTATGTTTTTATTTGCCATTACCTCTGGTCTTTATTAGCACGCTGTCACTTGAGAAAAAGCTTTGTCTGTTTTCATGATCAAGCAGTAGAGAGAAATAAAAAACATCAAATCAGATTTGACATTCATCCACCTCTCCTCCTCCTCTCCTCTTACTCTCTCCATCAGATTTCACTTGTGTCTTTTAAATATGCCCCCCACCCCTCCATTTTCCTCCTCATCTTCTGTTCTCATGTAACCATGGCGACCGTCAGCTGAAAAATGGCAACCGTGGCCCTTCATTAGGTATCAACACAGGCTCAGACAGCCCAGATAATAGCCAATAAGGAGGTGTGGGGGGAGGGGGTTTGGGGATGTGGCATTATGTTGGGCAGTAAATGAAAAGCCCCCAGGGACTAAACCAACCTTGCTGTCATGCTTCAGAGAGTTATGGATGTGTGTTTCTGTAGGAGTGGACAGGGTCTCTGCCACCTCGTGTGGGAAGATGTGCACATGTGAATGTACACATGACTGCCCCGTGCATATGCATGCAGTCACACACCCACACACACACGCACACACACACACACACACACAGTGGAGGTTGGCCCCAGGCTAAGACCTACTGTATAGAGCTTTACATTCAGTACATCTACAGGAAATACAGCAATACATCAAGCTGAAAAACACAATCTAGCTTCAACTACTACACTTATACAATAAGACACAAGGTGCAGTGTAAACATTAGACTCACCAGTCCCCTCCAAAATCGTATGTTCATTAATGCCCTCCTTTTTAGTCATTTTACATCGTTCATCGTCTCTACTCGTGTTTAAAACATACAGTGAATCTTAGTGTTTTGCTAAAGGGACCACTGAGCATCACAGGATCCCTCTCGCTATCAGTGACATCCAGCAGCAGTGGACACTGATCACCAATATCTGTGTGTGTGCGTGAGTGTAAAGAAGCCATTGTCTGAAGAGCTCAGCCTCCACTCTCAGGATGCCATCAAAATGGCAGCAGCTCTTCCTTTTCTTCCTTGGAGTTAATGCCTCAGTGGCTCTATAACCCCCCTCCCGCCGCTTTTTTCTGTTCCACATGGATGTTTGGTGCAGACATCCCATCGCACCATTGGTCAAGCCGCCGAACAAATGGAAATCCACCAGCATGCTGAAATTACTGATGGTTATCATCCTCCCCCCAATCGTCACAATGCCATTTTTACTTACTCCCTCTCCTCAGTCCCTATGCTTCTGTCTCCTTCAGCCATCCTCCACTAACCAGACTCCCCTCAGACTGCAGTCTTTTCAGTGCAGAGGGGTTGAGGATTTACGCTGTTTTACAATTCATTTTATTTCCTGTTTCCTTGCATCCCACTGTCGAGAGGGCAGGGATTCGGTACGGAGCGACTGCTAATGCTCCGTACAAAGAGATGATAAATGAAAGAAAGAAACGATAAATTATCACAAAGAGAGACACAGAAACAGGCAAAAATTCTTAGACACAAAATGACCTAAGAAAAAGTCACTGCATGGGTCAAGAAAATGCCAGATCCATTCATGATAATATAAAAGAGTGCCGTGTTCATGCCGAGACTGATAGTAAGTCAGATACACAGTAATGAACAGACCATGTTGGTTACATGACACACAACGATAGTTGGGTAAAGCTGAATAATCTTTCATTAAAACTGCAAAATGCATTCTGAAATGATTGTAAGTAAAAACCACACACAGCAAAAAGCTAATTAGAGTGATGTCATTGTGTGTGGGAGTTTATGCATACGCACATGAGGCACCAGCGTCTACACTGACACACCAGCTTGAATTAGCACCTGCAGTAATTTCCTTCGTCTCCTGCTCGGTAGCTCCTTTCTGTTTATTCTGCCATCTGAACACCAGAAGCCATCATGTACTAGGTTTGAGATAATGCACTCGCTGAGGCATGTAATAGCTTCTCTTTTGTGTGTCCATGCCTATTTGTGTGAGTTTGTGTGCACGTGTGGATAGAATGCTGGTCACATTAAGGTATTGATCTATAGATCATCATCGATGCTTTTTCCGAGGAAAGCTCTAGTGTTTCACTCATGTGACATGTTCCTCAGCTTCATGTAATAATGTTTTGGACTGATACAGCTGTGCTAGTGTGTCTGTTCGATAAAGGATAGGTCTGGGTCAGAACAGGTCAAATATGACTGCTAGGTAGACACATACGTTTCTTTAAATGCAACCCTGTGATTTGCAGAATAACTCGCAATGCAATGGAAGCTCAGTGGACAAAAATCTTCACCCAGTTATGTGTCTGTTACCAAATGTTTTGCAGCACATAATTAGTTTTTATATAAGGAGCAAAAGTAAACATTGTGGAACAATGTTCCATAAAGTGTGTGAAGGGAGGAGATTAGGTGCATAGGTGGGTCTTCGATGGACCATTATGATGTTTTTTTATGTAATGTGTACATTTTGATAGGTGAGAGTCACTTAAGCTGGGAATGGCAGTGAGAGGCTCTTAGAAATGTTCTGCTAGGAAGCATTGAGTCCTGGCATTCAGGGCCTTTTGAAAACAAGACAATAAATGAAAAAAACTGATATTTAGCTTTCAGTGGCTACTAACTGGAGGTCATCATTAACCTTCTGTACAGATAATGTCCCACAATAGTCTTTTTCACACACACCTCAACCACATCTTCATTACGTTTGCTGTAGTCATGAACCTGTAATTGAAAAGATGCTTTTTATCATAATAAACGATTCTTGTCTGTTTTTAATATTTGCAATACATATGAAAACGAGTTGCAAGATTTTTTTGACCAAATAGGACCATTGTAAATGATATTTAAAGAGAAAAGCAGGAGGACACTGCTTAGTAACCATGAAATGGCATTACAAAAACGTCCCTGCAGCAAATAGCTGGCATTTCCTGTTGGGTTTTATCTCATATTAAAAATAACAAAAAATAGCAATGCATCACGGTAGAAACTGAAATTAAAAACAACAACAAACAAAAAAATCTAGTTGACCCAAGCAGGGCGGCCCTAAGCAAAATTTGAATTATTTCTGATAAATGATTATTTACATGCCTATAAACTATAAACTATAAACTATAAACTTATTTCAGCAATAAATATAACAAACAGTACACAAAACGTCACAGCAGCAGTGTTGCTCACATGGCATGTTTTCACCCATCTGTAGTTGTTAATCTGATATAGTGGTAAACTGATTTCCTGGCATGCTGAATGTCACAGACCACTAAAATTAACAAAACAAACCAACATTAAATGTATTAAACACATAACTGCTTTATTATTTTTATTTTTTGGCTAAATCAACTTTAAAAGCAATGAACTAGAATGTACCACTTAAACAATTTAAGTAAAGAGTACCTCAATAATTTGTTCGCTCTATGAAAATAAATAAAAATCAACAAAAAAGTCTAAATTCAAATATCCAAATCCTAAAATAATGACATATATGAAACACACATGGTTTAAAAACCAGCTTCATCTCTTGAGCTGATGAAGATGACAGTGACTGACTTGTCAGACACTTCCAGCAACTTTTTTTCTTTCAAAAATGCAGCTAAAAACAAATCTAGCGATTTTATCTCGTGTTTGGAGACTCGTGGAGACAAACACGTGAACGCATTAATCATTCTTAATCTTCTCAACGAGCAGGGGGTGCTCACAGACGGATCAGTCGTGACGCAGGAAACATTTCCTCCTCTATGTTCAGACAGCAAATAAATCGTGCAATCAATCAAATTTAAAGCTCAGTATTACACAAACTAACCAACATAAGCTTGTTTGTTTGTTAGTCGGAATAGGAAACTATTTAATCTGCTAACTAGCTGCTAGCTTGTTGTTATAAGTTACACACTTCACGTAAAACTTAGCCTCATCACGCCGTTTTTCTCCTCTTCCTCCTTTTTCTCTCTGCCCCTCAAGGATTGGTCCCATTTTGCGATACTGTTTTGGCTTCCAACTACTCTTTGAACGTGCACTGCTCACTGTAGCCCGGTTACTCACGTTACTGTGAGGCACTTTGAATCACTGCACCGCTACACTACACCTGCTCTTAGGGACCCTTAGTGGTGACCGGCCTCCCTAAGCAGGGCACAACGCAAAATACAACGTGACTGTTGTATTTTTGACTGTTGTGCTCTATGTATTTAGGATTGACACAGTGGTTTTCTGTGAAAAATCATCATCCTAGGTTGCACACAAACGTCGAGCCAGAAAGGATGCCAGCTTTAAACAGTCATTAAACTGTAAGCAGAGCTTTACTCAGGTACATATGGATGAACAAAACAACCATTCTTTGCCTTTCCAGTATGCCCACTTCTTATACTCAGGCATTGTTTGGGCCTATTACTTTTATACCCAATTGCTCGATATTCAATGTGCTGGTGATGTGCAATTCCAACCTTATTCATATTCTACAGATATTGCTTCTTGGGCTCCGCTGTTACATTTCTCATCCACCACTCCCCAGCACGTTCATCACTGCTTCTCTTAGTTTTTCCATTAACACATCCTCTGTAAGCTAACACCGCTATTTTAAAAGACAGGCATTGATGTGAGGCTTAATGTTGTATTTTTTCCATGTAGTCTCTCTGTTGAATAAGGCCAACAGATGGTCCACCCGGGAGTTTCTAAATGCTCTCACCTGAGCTGATGCCAGATCACGCCTCCACAAAGTGTATTGGTGTGTGTTCATCTTTTTTTATTTCTTTAAGGTCAGATGTACACGATGATAGTACAATCCATTTTATGAATCTTTTGAGTATTTTAAATATGCAAAAGAAATAGATCTTCAGGGAGGAATCAAAATATTTTTTACTGAATATAGAATATGGGCTATCCTGACTATATGAATATTTAAGAAGATCACAGTGACGATAACATACAACTAAAGCCTGTATTCCATTTAATGGGTCACTGCAGAGTTGTGAAGGAGCTGAGTTTACACTGTACACCAAGCTGACATTGTTCAACACATACACACACTAGAGGCCATGTTGACTCCAGTTTGTAAGATATAAGATAAATGAGTTAGTCTAGACTTTGCAGTCTCTCACAACAGTCCTACATGCAAACATTTGATAAAGAGAATTATGTTTAGGGTCAGCACATCCATAAATACACAGTTACGCCATTACTATCTGCTCTGTTCAGACCCACTGGCCATTATCTACAGGCTAGCCAATCAGAAGAGATTATCCGTTTCCATCTCCATTGTCAACCTGAGCAAATTCAAGTTTTTCTGGACTCTGGTTTTTGCACTTCCTTGTCATTGGATGGCAGAAATCCACTTGGCAGAAACAGATCCATGAGCAATGCACTTTGGCAGGCCCTCTTAAGCTATCAGTGTCATCTTTGTCTTTCAACAGCTTGTGGCTTCCATCCAGCAACTATACCATGAAGGACTAATTGATGTTCACGCTTCTACCAGGTTCTCCCATCTCTGCCAGTGACGTTTAAATCTCTGTTTTGCCTTATTGTCTATAATCTGTCTATTCTTTGTTGTTATTGTTAATGTTTGTACTGTGCTAGAAGAGGCACAAAAGACCAACAGCAAATTCATTGTATGTGCTAGCATACCTGGCAGAACCTTTAAAGTTACTCAGTTATAAAATATTTCTCCCATTTAAAAACTTGGTCCAGATGAACAGAATCAAATATCTAGGGTTAGCTATCGATGTCTAAATGTTGTCAACGTGTCTTTAGTTGTTGCACTGATTTAGTAAAGATTCAACAGCCAATCAAAGCGGTCCTTCTCACAGTTGTGTTTTGCCTCTGGTATTCAATAATACACACTAATTCATCATAGTCTGTCATGCAAGAAAATCCTCACATTATAAATCATAATGTCACTCAATTATGTATGACACAATGACTCATTTATTGCCGATTCTTGTTCAGACTACAACCATTACCTTGGCGCCACTGAGGCCTGTTGTAACATTAATGATTTATTCAAGATTCAAAACACTTTATTAATCCCAGAGGGAAATTATTTCAATACAATATAAATCCATATTATTCATTTATCACTGGTTATCCATCATTGATCATATTCACAATACCTTAATAGTCATCTAAACTGGTCAGAGTTGAAGATTAAAACAGAATGAAACAGGATCAGGAAACGGCAGTAGAGTCTGATATAAAAATGAAAAGAAATCTCCCAAATGTGAAAAATAAACACATTTGCATAAAACAGTTAAGAACAAACTTCATGTTTCATAAATTACACATTGATGAAATGCTGAGAAAAATACACTTTCTTTCCTTACCTTACAAATAGAATGGGAGATTTACTGTGGTCATAAGTTGCCTCCTCTCCTTCTGACATTTTTATGGATGACCCTTTACATGACTCATCCAAGCTCATCCATCATATGAGGGCTCGGAATAGAATGGCTTACAGTGCCATTAAAACCATTATTAGCTGATAACAATTTCCTCACTTTCATCCTAATAAAAAGTTGGATTCATTTTGAATTCATTAACATTCTGTCTTTCTTAACAAAAGCTTTAACTGCATTTCTTTCTCTACATCACCAGTTATCGTTTGTAAATGAGATATTATATTTAAATAACTTGATCATAACAAAATCATTTGATACCTGACAGTACAATATCTATTTTTGTGGAAATTGTCTGCTCTTACTCAGCTATTCTTCTGCCATGTTTGTCATCTGAAGCAAGACAGTCTTATTCCAGCAGAGCAGGTAAACATTTTCATGGCTGAACTAACACAGTCCCTCTCGTACGGAGATAGCTGCGATAAAGGCAGGGATGCTCTCTTGCCTTAAGGGAGCCATGGTGGAAGTAAGGTGCAGTCTGACTTTACCAGCCCTAAGGGTGGATGAGAGCAAATTGGAAAACTTAGATTTAGACTCAAATGCGTCAACTATTTACTTGAACCACCCAGAAGCCAGATTTTGACATCTGTGTCTTGACTCAAATGAAGACAATTAATGATAGTTCTGGTTATCAGCTAATGGAATTTGCCACTCAGACCCACACATACTCAGAGACTTGTAGCTTTCAAGTTTTCTACACAATCACTGCTATTCTTCTTTGAAAACAATGCATAGCAGCTGTCATGTTTAGGTACATTTAATGATGGCGCTAGTATTCACCCACATCTGCAGAGCCCTGTTTGAATAATAATTGAGCCCTCGAATCTAACGTCAGTACAAGCGTTAGAGTGTTCCATCAAACACTACACTGATGGAACACAACTTAGCCAGGTAATTAGCTGACAATAAGGAAAATATAGGGGCTGTGGCTGCCAGGTTTGTGAACCACAACCACTTAACTACATTAAAAAAGGCTTCCTAGTGTTGTGCTAGGACTCAGTGGACATCACTCAGAGTCGTACTAGGGAACTGGTAAGATGACTCACCTGGACGTTTGTGTTCTCACATACACTAATGTCTAACAGACATTCGGGGTTCCAGTGAATGTTTAAGTGAGTCTCACTATTATTTATGAATTAAAGACATTCTTGCTAATTAATAATTGATCAGTGCCCAAACAGTCTGCAATGTCAGGTTGTTGTACCAACAGTGAGGTACAGTATGATGTCAGGGTGTCATAAAGGGATGGAAAGCAGAAACATGTGGAAAGCAGTTAGGGTGTTGTGTTGGTCACTATTTACTACAGGAAAGTAAGGAATAGGATATGTGCAATGCATAAATGCATAAGATGCAAATAACAGCATCTGAGGTTGACTATAATTAGGTTTTGCAGAAGTAGTCTTTGAGAAAGTGATGTCTGTCTTGAGGAGATGAAGTAGTGGCCATTTTGTATTTTTTGTCTTTTTATTTCTTTACATTTTACAGTGAGGCATGCTGAGTAGAGTTTTTTTTCAGAGCACAGGAACAGTGCAGTTAAGCAGATCCTTGTTTTGCCCTCAGATTGTGTTATGCTGTAGCTGGAGGCCACAGTCCAGTATTTTTGCTTAAGCGAAAGTGAGCTAATTGAAGATGATCTCACAGATAATGACTCCTGACTGGAGCATTTTTCTTTGTTATCCCTCAACTCCTTTTTGCCCTTTCTTTCTTTTAGCACAGACCTGCTTTTTTTTCCTTTCTCATCTACCAAGGTCACTAATACAGACAGTACACCATTTCCTTCCTTCTCCTTGCTTTCCTCCCATCTTTCCTTCTCTCTATCTCACCACAAGCATAACCACTGTGTCACAAGCCATGTATTTGACAGGAAATGGCAGTTTCCGCAAAGAGATTAGGCCTTTGATGTTGCTGATAATAGCTATTTGTGGTCTCCCTTTACTTGTCCAATGCCAGCATGCCTCTCTGCCATGTATTAAATATTTGTGAAGGTTCTTATGTAGTAGTATAAAACTGCGTTCTTTGTCAGTCACAGTAGTCGTAGACAAAATCACACATGAATATTACTTTATTCATGCATCTTTTCAATTATATTAAAGGTAATAGTATTAATTGGTCTTATTAAAATATTTTCAGCATCTTCAAATGTCTCTTAAAAACATCTCATTTCTGAGGACAAATACTGAGGGGCATACTTGGACAACAAACTTGGCTGTAAGATCTAAATCATTCCACCATGGAATATTATCGACCTATTAGCTTTGGATTTTCTTTGTTCTTAGTTTTTGTTGTTGAAATTGATGTTATTTTGTAAATGTGTTGGTGTGGATATTTTCTGGTTGTGGTTCTTTCTTTTATGAGAACTGGAGAATGTTTGTTGGACCCTGCATACACTACTTTACCCACAGTGCATTAGTGGCCTTTTAAATGAACAATTCTTTCGAACTTAAGTAGAATTCTGGTTGACAAAAGGCCACTACGGCATACCTTTAAGATCTCATCGATAAATGATGGCCTATTCATGTTGGAACTCTTGTTGTTATCAGACTTTAAAGCAAAACTTCACTATTGGGTTAATTTAAGCACCTAGACAACTGGGTTCAAATTAGGCACAAAAAGTCAGGGTTACATTAAGTAAAGACATACAATTATATTATACAACCACCCCATCCTCCTCCCTGCACAGACTTTTGACTTCCTATAGAATGTCATTTCGACTATTTGTCTCTAAAATACTTTGGTATAGGGGAGTTGATGGTTGTTGGTTGACTCAATGGACTGGAAGGTGCCCAGGTCCTCTGTCTGCAAAACAAGCTTCATATGGTCACCCATCAATCCACCGTGCTTGACAGTGTTTAAGAGGCGTTTCTGTTGCAGTGTTGTGTTTTACGTCAAACATGGCGCTGGTATTAAGGTCATAAAACTGCAATCTTGTCCTTAAGTCTTGTCGTTTGTTCAGCCTAACCTGCTTCTGATCAGGTAACCGAGGGCTGATTATTAGCAGCACCTACAATCTGCAGATTTATTGTTAATTCTTAAACATGGGAAGAAGGGGGTACTAACACCGAGAACTGTGGTCTTTACCTCAGACTTGTTGTTTCACAATTTTAGGGTTTTCAATACTTTCCTTTTTCCTCCCCCCACAGCAAGGGAAGAGAATGTGGCCACCTTCCGTGGCTCAGAGTACTTCTGCTACGATCTCTCTCAGAACCCCATCCAGAGCAGCAGTGACGAGATTACGCTCTCCTTCAAGACGTGGCAGCGCAATGGCCTTATCCTTCACACTGGTAAATCAGCTGACTACGTCAACCTGGCGTTGAAGGACGGCGCTGTCTCCCTTGTGATCAACCTCGGCTCTGGAGCCTTTGAGGCTATTGTGGAGCCGGTAAATGGGAAGTTCAATGACAACACGTGGCATGATGTCAAGGTGACCCGCAACCTCCGGCAGGTAAGACAGAGGTGGGGGTATTATGTTATGCATTGAATGTGAATGGTTATGTGTTAAACATTCTTACATGTATTCCTAAGTAATGGTATTGATGATGATGTATGTAGCATGCTAACTAGCCAGTAGCATGCTTTTAGCCTGCCACAGCCACATGTATGCTAAGCATGCTGCCTTGTTAATTGACACCCGTCAATTAGCAAGAAATCTTCCTTCATCGTTGCTAATGAGCCAATCTTTTCTCTAAACCTGGATGATGCCACAGCTAACATAGCACCTCATAGATCTCAGGCTCATAGCTCTCTTTGCCATTTGGGGCCACTATAATGTAAGTACAAAGTAAAAGACAGCTTAAAATGTGAACCCAGTATGATTACTTGACTTTTCTGCATCTACTAGGTATAGATATTTTGTATCTAAGTGGCAAATACTAGACTAATATAACGTTAATAACATTTAATGAAGTTTCTTGTCTTTATTGTGATGTCTATTTATTGATTGTATTCCAGGATTTCTAAGTCCAGTTACCTTTTGTTGATGTAATTAACCTAGAAGTTTGTTAACATTTTCCAACCTACACTGTGAATTATGTTTTCAGTGTGAGCAAGAAGACTATAATAAATCATGTGTTGTACAGTCCTAAAATAAATACACAAGTCATTATGGCAAATGTGTAAAAACATCAGTACTTCTGCCACTGACCTCACCCACACATACCTGCTCTTTATTGGCACATCATGAAAATAAAACTTACTTTTACAAGTGGCTAAAACCCCATTGACTAAAAATCCATTTACTCACGTGTAATAACCCAGTCAACTGTCTTCATTTGTTTTTCATTTGATTTGCTTTCATGGACAATCCACTGTTTACTGTTTAACAAATCCACTGTTTACTCACCTACCCCACCTTTCTGCAAAGCAATCAGGCATTGGATACGCTATGGTAAACAAACTCCACTGTCTGGTAGATATCATTCTTTTTTCATTTTTTGGTTTGCCGTGTACCTCTCTTCTTTCTCTTTCGTGACTTCTCTACATCAAGATACCATTCCCAACAACACAAGGAAATGGCTTATTGTAATTTCACGCTTTTTTTTAAATCTTACTAGCCCGATTCATTCACTAATGGTGCTTTTCTGATATCCTTTAAAATGTCTTCGCCTTTCTTAGTCATCGCTTTTGCTTCGGGTGTTTGCCTGTGGTTTTGTTAAAAATGCTTTATTCTAAAAAATTATGTTAAATGAGGTTGATATTATTGTGAAAACTACCAGGAGTGCATTACAACCAACAAAATAAAATCAATATGACTTATAACACCACTACATGTGCATGAACTACTGTGGACAAAATTATCATTATACCTCCTGTAACTCTATTCTTCATTCATGCTCCTACACTGTAAAATCCCATTAGTTGTCATTACTTAAAAAAAGCATGCAAACCGGTTGCACTTAAGAAAACAAGTAAAG
>JAUMHF010000004.1:15493291-15542938 GCA_032359275.1 Microctenopoma steveboyesi
AAGTGCATATTGTTGATAACTTAGTAAAGTTAACTCATTTATGTTATGTTAGGGTAGCTATTGGATTTTACAGTGTAAGGAGACAACCAACACTGCAGGAGAAAGGGTTTTTTTTCCAAACAGTGCATAGTGGAGGGGTAGTTGGAAAACAAGTACAGTGTCACATGAGGACCAGGATTGCTCACCTCTGCTCTAGAGTCACATCTGTGATTATCAATCAAATCAAAAAGTAACACTGGATGGATTATGTGACAGTAAAACACATTTTTTGAATGAATAAAAGAATATATTTATTACCTCAAGTGGACTTGCAAGAACACATTGGATTTGGATGGTGGGTGTACAGCACCCAGGTTTGACTCCAGAGTTCAATCATAAAAAACACTTGAAGGTAAAGGTGAAGGAATGATTGTGGACAGGACTACTAACATTGACATCTTGACAATAACCATGTGCTATGTATCTGGTAGGGCAGTCGGCAGTCATCTGTAAACCCCTGGAACAATGGTTTCTTTCCCATTCCCCCCAGATTCCAGGCCACTGAACCCTAAACCTTGGCCTATTTACAAGGATTTTCCCAAGGGGATTAATAAAGTTTTACTTAGCAGCATAATAGGGTTAGGGTTAGTAATAAAAGCTCAGTGGGTAGAGTAGTTGCCTCTCAACCTAATGGTGAGGGGTTTGAATGTCGGTCCCAGCTACTTGTTGAGTTGTCCTTAGATAAGGCACTGAAACCCTGTATCTAAAAGATATGCCATATATTAAAAAGTGATAGTAAGTTCTGAAGTCTTACTGTGTAACATAACCAGTAACTGCAGCTGTCAGACTCATATCCTGCAGTGTGGATCTGCTCTCTACCATTCTGTTTCCTGCATGTGATTAATGTGGTTTCCCACTTAGTTCTTCATTTTTTCTGCCTTTGTTTCTCCTGCATGTTACTTCTGTTACACTACATTTATTAGTTTATCCCCCAAGAATAAAGGTACATTTTAATCCATGTTCATCAGCATTCTGAGTTTATTTTATACAATTTTTGTTTTGACATTTTACTAACCCCCCCTTTACTAACCCCTCATGTCTATACAAAGGGGTTGTATGCACACTATTCTTCATATGTATCAAGTTATATAACTTTACAATCTGTCTGTCTGATCCAAAAAAATAATGTGAGACTTAGAAATCACAAATCAGACATGAATGACCTCCTAAACAATAGGCCACGTTCTGTTTTTAAACTCTTAATAAAAACATTTTATTTCCACCCTCACTGTTCACTCCTCGTTGTCAGGTGACAATATCAGTGGATGGGATTCTGACCACCACAGGTTACACCCAGGAAGACTACACCATGTTGGGGTCTGATGACTTCTTCTATGTAGGAGGAAGCCCCAGCACAGCTGACCTGCCTGGATCTCCAGTCAGCAACAACTTTATGGGCTGTCTCAAGGAGGTAATGTACCTGATTCGTTGATTGTTAAACTGGTGAAGCTGGTGTAATGTTTATTTCTAATAGCCTAGAGAATTTTTGTCATTTGCATTTAGAGACTTGCATTAGCTAAGAGGAGCTAATATCTATATTTAGAAACAAGGTCATAAAACACCACAAGAAGATGTTAGACTCAGACTGTGTGACTCAGCTGAAACATTCTCTTTCCACTGGAGCCATGGTTTTTGTCAGTTAGACAAAAGCAAGTGAGTCAGTCTGATCACTGACCTTCTCTAAGGAAAATATGTCAGATGTTCCACATTTTTCACTTTAACTGACCTGCTGTCTGTTTGCTGCTGGGCAGGTATTATACAGTAGTATATTCATTGTTATGGCATCTAGATGTGCGGTTGATTAGAGCATTGGCCCTAGCAATGGCTTAAACTAACTTATGTTTCTATGTGCAGTAAAACCAAAACAACAACATGAAATGTAATCACGCCACGTGCTCATTGTGGGGACTGTTATGGAATGAATGTTTGTATTATGCAGCCTTCACATCATGAATTTGTAGTAATGACTTAAGAACAACATCATCCACGATTATCAGTTAGGGTGTCACGCTTCTGTAAAGTGACCAGTCTTAGCTTGGTAATTTTTTGGCAACTTATTATTTAATTTACCAATTTTTGGTTCTTTACTTATTTTTATTTCTAAAAAGGTATATATAAATACATATATATATATGAATATTTCCGTACAGGTGATGGTGGTTTAGAAGCACTTGATTTACATAGTGTTAAAGAGCGTCACATTTTTATAGAACAAAGAACCACTTTGGACAAAGTTTATTTAGGGTTAGTCCAGTCTTGTTGCTTGTTTCATTGAATGTTCTACCTGTTTAAACAGCAAGCCATGCAGTTTCACATACAATCATATTTGCAAGTCACATTCCATCTGATGACAAAAAACAGAACAGTGCCTTTGCTTGCACTAAAGACACGACTTGCTATTCCGTAATCTATTGGCTATAATAGCATCTAAAGTCCAAATAAATAAAAATCACGATATGTGCAACTTTTTTTTCGTGAAACTCAGCCCCCACAGTTAGTAGTGGCCTAGGCGCCCAACTAGTTGGCCTGTTGGCGTGTGAAACGACCATAATGATGCTCCTCACATCATCCCAGTGCTGACACTTTGTTAGACCTTTGGCATTGGGTATGAGTTGTCAAAGGAATGTTTCATGCCTCAGGAGCAGGACTATGTGACATCATGGGAATGATGGTGACTGTGTGCAATCTGTTGCCATCAAAGTAATTTTTAATACTTGATTAAAGCTGTGGAAACGTCACAGTTTAGTTGAGTTGGTACTTGGGTTATTCTTGTGGTACCTTTTAATGGTCAAAGTGGTATTATGCGATGTCGTGGGAATGAGAACATATTAGCCATGTTTTTGCATGTATTATCCACATCACATTCACATACAGTACACCTGCTTTAAACGCTTACATGCCACCTGACAGTTCAACACAGTTTGTTGCTCACATTTCAACTCCTGAGCCTAAATCTCCACAGTCACACATTACCTCACATTTTAAATTCTTTCATCTCTAACACCATGTCTACATCGCAGGCACAGAGTGAGCAGCATATAAGCAGAGCAGCAGCAGCAGCAGCTTGTGGCGTTGTGCATGTGACAACACTGGAGGTGTTCAGGTACAGGACAAACTTTAGGTCACCTGTGTTTTGGAAGCACTTAGAGGCCAATATCTAAACATTGCAGTTATGGATCCAAAACTGAAGAAAAAGACTTAACAATAGGCTTGAGGATAAGCATAAAGTGAAACTGATTAAAATAGAAATGTATCTGATACACTAGCAGCCACATGTTTGGACACACCTTCTTCAGTCAGCTTCATGAGGTGGTCTAGATTGGTTTTACAACAATCTTGAAGGAGTTCCCAGGAATTTTAAGTGCTCAGCCTTTGAGGAGGCCAGGTCATCTGATGCAGAACTCAGATGTTCGGGGCCAATATTCTGTTGTAAAAGAAATGATGGTTCCACTAAGTGAAACCCAGATGGGTTGGCATGTTGCTGCACAGTGATTTTATGCCCGTGATCGTTTAGTGTGGTTTAAACCGACTGTCGCCAGCAAACCCCTCCTTCTCCATCCTTTACAGGGGGAGCCATACATTCAGTAACCGCCCATTCACGCTCTCCACATCTAACAAAGGCCTGGCATCTAGAACTAGATATTTCAAATCTGGATCATTTCACAATCAAAGAAGAAATGTGAAAGAAACTTACCCTACTTCTAAATACAATTAATACATTTTTTGCATTTACAGTTTTTATAAACTGAGTTCCACATGGACCTGCAGATGAGGGCAGAACAGCAGAGCAGTAGTCAGTGATAGTTATTCTATTGTCTGCACACACAAAAATAGCTCCCTCAAGCTGATGTCATCATATCTTAGCACTTAGCCAGAGCATGGGAGCACAGACCGGGCTTTCTCTGTTGATGTTCATCAATGTCACACACACACATACACGCATAAAGTACAGAGCGTCATATGGGCCGCAGGGAGATGGAGGAAGTGGCGCAGCAGCCATTTAATCCCCCTCTGGCCTACTTCCTCCTCTGTGCCATGCTGGGCAGGGTTGCAATTCCCTGTGCCACCCACCCATGGCACATGACACACACATGGACACACACACACACACACACACATATCCAAAAGCAAACATGAGCATTCTGGGGCCATTTTTATCATTCAGTAGCAACATAATTGCAACTTATTGTTTATGTTGATTCTTAACATATGCTGATCATTTTAATAGAAACTCTGACTGTGGAGTAGTTGTATAAAAATGGAATATTTAGCAGACGGAACTGTAAAAATGAAAAGACAAAAGTGTAAAGTCACCATATCAGAACGTACTCTCAGAGCATCAAGTAACACACACAATGGTCAGAATCACATATTGCCTGCATACCTCATCTTTCACACACTCACACATATACACACACTCTGCAGGCCCACCAACCCACACATCTGCAGCACCCACCAGCTCCCCCACCGCCTGCTGTCCCGCACCCTCTCGTCCTCCACTTCCTGCCTTTTAGAGCTAATTTGCCTGCTGCCAATGCTCTTGTCCTCGCCATCTACCGAGCGGCATTATGGATAAATGTTTTGTTACCATGGCATCAGTTACTGGTCGCCCTAGGTAGCCCCTGTGGCTGGCTGGCTCATGATTATTATGCCTTTCATGAGCCAGCAATTACAGAGAAAGCCTACATCTCGAAACCTACAAAATACATAATGGCCTACAATAACACATAATTGCTGTAATTGTCATTGTCATTACACCTCCATCAACCACTCACACCGAGGCCTCTGGCTGTGCCTGTATACTGTAGCCAACAAAGAAACACAAAGGATGAGCTCATATAATGAGGATGAGCAAACACACTACTGTGCTCAGTTTTATCTACTAGTAACAGTGCACTAATTAAATATTTCTACATCTAAAAAAAGCTTTCAAGATACCTCATCATGCGTTTGCATATTTAGCATACATTCAGTGCTGCAGCTATTTCAGAGGGTATTATCTCTCCTGAAGCATCTGTCCTGGTCTTACACAGCATCCCCACATAGCAAAGTAACTGGCCTCCAAATGAGTACTTCATTTACCTGCAAATATCCATGTGTTTGTATACATATATGATATCCATATATGCTTGTGATATTGTCTAGTTTAATCATATTACACAACACAGGTGTTTTTGCCAGTGACTATGCTTTTAGACAATGTGTAATATTAACAAGGCTTCATCTACAAGGTATTGCTGCTTAAATGACAATTTCCCCGAGATAAAGGGCTCAGTGTTTCCTCCACACAAACACACATATCCATCAGTGACATGTCATTATATCTCACTAAATTAAAGGTTGTCTTTATCTAATTAATCATCAGTGTAATAACGCACCTGCAAGTCTCAGTCAGAGACAATCATTCACATATTTCATTAGACTGACTAAGGACGACCACAGCTCACTTTGTGTGTTCTGCAAAGGAAATGATGCCACCCTGTGGGCTGAAACATGCACTACAAAAGGGTTTGATCTTACAAAACACTTCGTGGAGTGTCTCATGGCAAGGCCATGTGACAGACAATACTACAGCACCAACATTCAAAGTGTGGGTGTGTCTACGTGAGATGTACCAATATATATACATATATATATATATATATATTTTTTTTATATCTGGCTGACAGACATTTCAGAGCAGTGCATGCACCCACGCATGCACACATACATACAGACACACTCTTTACATTAACAGTAGGCATAGATTTATGGGCAAGGCAGACATCTAGGGATGATAAATGTGGGTGTCTCCCAGATACACACACACGCACACACACACAGTTATCCACTATAGCAGCGCTGTTAGCTTCACGTAGGGTTTATATAAAGTAGGTTTGTGCAAGGCTAAATTAAGACTTGAGATTAGGTTTGGATTATTGTTTGTCATTGTTATGTTGTGTATTTTCCAACCACACATGTTCTGAGGGTTTTTTGAGTCTGTACTTTTAAGGACCTCACAGGCGGCTTGAGTCAACAATGTCCTATACTTCTGAACTGGACACTTTGTCTGGGCCATATTGTGTTTTACTGCATATTCCTACATGGTGCAGTAATAGATTTCTATAATCACACTATTGTCAGATTTTTACATGAACACACACATACACACTATAAACTCACATTCACATCATACATACAAATGTGTGTGTACTGGCTGTCTCTTAGCCTGCTATCAGTCTCTGCTAATGCCTCATTCTCACCTAACCTACAGCCTGTGTCTGCAGTGTCCTGATAAAGCTCAGTTTGCATGTTGAAAGACCTTTTTGCTCTTCTTGTTCAGCAGTGCCAGGGACCTGAAAGTGACTTGTCAAATTGTCAGCTACAACGCTCGTCTCTGTCCACCCCAGCCCCCCCAAATCATACTTCCGGCCCCATCCTGTGTAGGGTACATTTATAATGAATTTTGCTTGCTGTGTTTGTACTGTACACACAGCTGATGTTGTTAAGTGTGAGTGTGTGTTCTCAAGGTGTATAGTTATAACTATATCCCATTACATAAAACATATATTGTACACATTTAGTGTGTACAAAACCATGCACCGCAAAGAGAATAAGGCCTGACAGTGTCCTGTGTGACAATATCCAATGACTTTCAGGGGAAAGGACGTTACCTTGATGGCAACATACGTCTCTTTAAAATCCCGTGTGGTTACTTTCATTATGGCACTGTGATGGTTTCTCATGCAATGCCTCCTGAGGGCTTAGTATTAGAAACAGTAGTTTTGTCCATGAGCTTGGGATGCTTTTAAAGCATTTTCGAAACAAGCTTAGCTTTTCAGTAAATTGGTTTTATACATTATTTGCAGACAGTAGACAGTAATAATACCACAGGGCCAAACTGATGAAATAAACTCCTGGACTACTTTTTAAAGCTCTTCTAGGTATTTTGTTGAATAGTTTAATTGTACTTGTTGTTTTCTTACAGCTTTATTTTACAACATTTGTTACAGTTAAACCAGACAACAAGTCTAAACATAACCATAAAACCTTGACATTACTGAACAATCTGAACCTTTACTGATATGTTAAGTATCAACGTCTTACAACATTAACCCAGTAACCTGAACACAAATTGACAGAAATTATCAAAATATCATCATCATTATGTTAAAAACTTGATACAGTGGCAAGTGAAGTATAATCAATGCATATGTTTTCTCATGCTTAGATAATGCATGCACTTCTGTATATGGATATCATTTATGCACCAATTACATGAGGTGGAACCCTGTGACAACATTATGGCACTAACAACAAAAGCCCCTGCAGAACTCAAACTAGTTGAATTACCGTTAAAAATTAAATGGCTAAATGTAAATGACAATAAGAGAAAGGACACAGACAGCCCATAGTGTGCACAGTCTATTTACATATGGATCTGAAGCTACATGCATTTTTCTCCTCAGCAGAAACTTGCAACAAAGTGCCATGCTGCTAGAATTACAAACAGAATGCCACTAGATAGCATCACTGGCTCATAAGACAAATGTGTTTACACATCTGTATGAGCAGAACACTTTCAAATGCAAATGCTATTTAATCTATAAACTTGAAGTTGAAGTGCATATGAAAAATGCTGATATTTATTCAGGTTAGAATGTGTTTACCTGTAAAATTGTTTGGACTTAGATAGTGAATTTGATTTATGAACACCATACCAAGGTTCCTATACATATTTGAAATTGATGTTGACGGAAATTATGTAAAACTAGATTTCCAGTTGTGCGCCTCCACTGATCAAGGATGTTGTGATTTCTATGTTTAATTCTGTCCAGACTCAGATTCTAAGAAGTTTACATCTACACAGATGTTTGTGTCAGATGTAATGACATTCCTTTTAGGAAGAACTAGAGCTGAGATGAACTGAAGGAACATAAGGTGACACTGAACTGGTCCTTTGACTTTTGACCAACCCCTAAATCTAATCGGTTCATTATTTCCAAGTGGGCAGCTCTGCCAAATACCATAGACATCGCATTCACAAGAACTGGATGGTCATATGGATGGACAGACGATAAACGCCCCCCAGCCCTGGCTATCAAAGAGGCATACAATATGTTTATAAAATTACAATGATAAACATAATTAAAACAAATTTTACTGAAATGACCCTGATGACCAAGTACAGAGGTATTCATGTGTAAAGGTTTCTTTTCTTCCAAAATCAAGCTTTTATATATATGCCAAACTGCTTTTAACAAAACAGTTTGGCATGCTATTATAACAGTCAACAATAGAGGGAGTCATTTAGGTTTAATTACTTTTAGTATTGAGTTATTATTAAAAATGTGGCGAAAAAAGCCAGTTGGTGATTATACACTATAATTGTCTAAGTCTGTTATTCTTATTTAGGCTTTTGTTTTGAAAGTAAAAGTGGTGGAGCTGCTACAGGGGCTGAGGATATTTATGTTCAGTCAAAAGAAGGAGAAGGAACCATTGCTCCTTCTTGTGCAGAAGTGGGGGAATGAGATAGATGAAATAAAACCAGAGGGAAAGGCAACAAAGAGAGTGAGAGGAGAGGAAAAGACAATTTTCCATCCATTCCGAGCACCTTAAGGGATGAGTTGATTTACTGTCAAATCTGCTGGTGGATTATCGATAATCTCAGCCGGTCCCCTCAATCTACCGGCGCAGCTATCACTGCGCTCCCAGACAGAACCCTGGGCAAGGAGCTGGAGCAAAGACATTAATAAAAAAAACGGAGAGTGAAATGGAGGAGAGGGTGTGTTTGTTTTGTGTATGTATGTGCTCGAAATATAGCCAGACAGAGGGTGTTTTCTCTGCCCAGAGAATTAGAGAGAGAGAGAAAAAAAGGCCTTCAATTTTCCGCTTGAGCACATTTCAATTTACACACACATCCCCCTTCTTCACTCTATCCTCCCATTGTTATTGACAGCATCTAGGGCTGCTGTGATAAAAGATTGGCCACTTAGTGTTTTTATTCATTTGTTTTCCATCATTGAAAGGACTCCATTCCACTAGCTTCAGAGTGAGCGATGCAGCCTGGGCATGTGGGTATGAATGCAGCAGCGGCACACCTGTGGTTGGTCAGTGGCGTTAATTAAGCTGACTGTAGCAGCATGAAGATTAAGGCTGATATTGTGCGCTTACACATTGCTTCATTGAATACTGCTAATCTCTTCTTTCATACCTTGTTGGACAGATCATTAAATCTGACTCTACTCTTCATGTAACTGTCCCTGTGTTGTCTGCACCTTTAAAGCTTCAAAGGTCAGAATAGTCACGTACAACTGATTACTTTTGTTTCAATTTAATTCAGCATTACAGCTTTTTTACTTGGCAGAAGCTTTTTTGCAAAGCGACTTACAATTATTGTCTGGCTCAGGGACACACCTGGTAGGGGTGGTAGGGGATGGACTAGGAGTCAGACGGGGATTCGAACTTGCAACATTCTGCATCCCAGTCTGACGCTTAAGCCATTGAGCTACCAGGCAGCTTTATCTATATAGCGCAAATTTACAACAAAAGTTATCTCAAGGCACTTCCCAGTGTAAGGTTTAAGACCTTACACATTATTTAAATATATACAGAAAACCCAACAGTCACACTTGAGCAAGCACTGAGGCGACAGTGGAGAGGAAAAACTCCCTTTAAGAGGAAGAAACCTCCAGCAGAACCAGGCTCAGGGTGGGCGGCCACATTTAAAGCACCTGTAATTGATATTTTAATAGCGTTTAATAACGTTTCATGTAAAAACGTAAAACCAAAGTCATATTGTACTAAATTACACAAAGAGCTTTAGGCAACAAGTCCTTCATCCTACTTCATTCCTCATGTTAAAGGAGCTTTGTCCCTGTTCTCTAATACAACCTACATGAATATTTATTCACAGCAAATCCATGTACGGAACCAGACACCATGCAGCAACATTGCAGATTGTCTCTGACAATGGCAGTAAAATGGTGGACCCTCGTCCTAAACAGTGACAAAGAATGGAGAACATCTTTGCACCAACAATAATACTAATAACAATAATGACATTGCATTATTAATCCCCCTGGAGGAAATCGCTGCTGGTCAGCTGCCACACAGAACATTTCAGTGCAGCTACAGGGGTGTCAGGGTTTTGTTCGTAGGCTGCATGACATGTAGCCTGGAGAAACTTGGAAGAAAACCATTGTGTGTGAATCCACAAATGTTTGTTCCATGTTCGAATTGATCCTGTATGGTTGGTGGTACAACAGCCTTGTCAGCTGCATTTGTAGAAGAGCTTTCTGGTGAGATTCAGGTCATTTTGTACCTGTCTAGACTGTAACATCTTTACTGCTTTGACACCATCATGTTTAGTTAAAGCAAACAGCTTTAGAAGACCACTGTTCAACACCAGCTCACTCAAGAATCAAGACTCAAGAAGTATTTATTGATATTATACGTTACACATAACGAAATTCTGTTCGGTGGCTCTCTGCTTTGGAAAGGAAAACAAACAGCACACGAAACAAAAAGGAATAAATGAAAGAATATACTTACATACAATACTTAATTGAGGGATGGAAAATGTTCAAACCCATGTACAATGGGCTTCTTAATCCATCCGTCCATTCACCTAACTGCTGTTACTGTTAGGTGTTGCTAGAGTGCTGGTGCTGTCACTGGGCAGAGGTAGAGTACACCACAAACATTTCACCACTCTATCACATGAGCTAACATGAGCAGTTTGAATTCAGTTAACCTAATTTGAATTATTTCCCAATTGTACACAGCAATGCTGTGGTTTGTTTTGGTTGCACCATGTGATAATTTTTACATTTAAAGCTAAATTTCTCTCTGGTCACCTTCATTCAACACATTTCAATATATATATATATATATATATATATATGTATATGTGTGTGTGTGTGTGTGTGTGTGTATTAAATATAACTGTAATGTTGTATTTGATCGGTCACAGGTGGTGTATAAGAACAATGACATTCGACTTGAGTTGTCCCGCCTGGCTCTAATTGTGGATCCCAAGATGAAAATCCAGGGTGAGGTTTCCTACAAGTGTGAGAATGTGGCCACCCTGGACCCCATTTCATTTGAGATGCCTGAGGCCTATATCAGCCTCCCTAAGTGGAACACCAAGCGGATGGGATCAATCTCGTTCGATTTCCTTACAACTGAGCCCAACGGCCTCATCCTCTTCACCCATGGCAAACCCCAGGAGCGCAAAGACGCTGCCCGCAGCCAGAAGAACACCAAGGTTAGTCCCTAAAGCCATAGAGCTTGCTAAATTCAACTATGCTTAGAGACTATGCCATCCTATTAATATCTGCAAATAATATTCCAGAGACATTGACATTCGCTGTTTGAAAATACTGAATCATCTTGGATCATGTGCAAATGAGAACAAATACCAAAACCAAGTACTTTAACTTGCATGACTGAGAATTTCAGCTACTGTTGATCACAGTAACCGTCTTGTCTTGTCCAGGTGGATTTCTTTGCCGTAGAGTTGCTGGATGGGAGCCTGTATCTGCTGTTGGACATGGGCTCAGGGACTATCAAGGTGAAGGCCACCCAGACAAAGGTCAATGATGGTAAATGGTATCACGTGGACATCCAGAGAGATGGACGGTCAGGTCAGTTGTGTTAAGACAACAGTCAGGTGTACTAACACTAACAACTTTTTCTATCAAGCACAACTGTCTACAAAAAACTGCACAAGACAACCAAAGGCTTTCCTAAGCAATAATAATCCAAATAATAAACTGTGTTATCATATACTAATGTTTGTCTCTGATTTTCATCTGATTATCTACTTCCATTCCCACAACAGGTACCATCTCTGTAAACAGCAGAAGGACTCCATTTACAGCAAGTGGTGAAAGCGAAATCCTGGACCTGGAGGGAGACATGTACTTGGGGGGGCTTCCCACTGACCGCACCAACCTCATCCTGCCCACAGAGCTCTGGACTGCAATGCTCAACTACGGTTATGTGGGCTGTATCCGTGACCTTTTCATTGATGGTCGGAGCAAAGACATCCGCCAGATTGCTGAGGCCCAAAATGGCGCTGGTATCAAACCGTCATGCAACAAACAACCGGGAAAGCAGTGTGAGAGCAATCCATGCAAGAACCGGGGCATCTGCAAAGAAGGTTGGAATCGATTCATTTGCGACTGCACAGGCACTGGTTACTGGTCACGCACCTGTGAGAGAGGTAAATGTTTGTGTCTGGACATGTCTGCACAGTTTAGCTCTCTGCTATAAACCTTAGAGTATATAGATCCTGCATTCATTAAAGAGCCAATGGTATCTGAGGAGTTTAGGAGGAGCAGAGACAAATCAAGACGCAATATAATGCATCAGACACTTTGCATCTCATCTGGTTGCCACCCTATGATGGGCCACTGGTAGATTCCACTACTGAGTCAAAACTATGGGGTATGATAATGACTGATGATGACCATTAAGTGGCTTGAATAGCATTTGAACTGACTGCTTGAAACAGACTGAACAGGACAGTCATGCTGACATATTCAATTGTGAACTGTTGTGGAGCAGGCAGCTCCTGAAATAAGACAAAGCTTATTTGTTAGAAGCATGGCTATATTGTCTGTTGTTTCAATGGAGAAGTATTACCTTTATAGTAAGTCATGTGGAATGGCAATAATTCCTGTCTGATTCTAAAAGCAATCAAAGGGTGCCGTCACCCACTCAGGCCAACATGCTCTGCCAGCCTGCACACCTCCACCTGAAAGAGGTGGGCAGGGTAACATGGGTAAATGTACTTCTGGACAAATGCACTGAGAAACGCTGATCATTTTAAAATTAAAAAGCATTAAGTTAAATGAGGTTCAGGGGATATTGTGTGTAATGCACTGGGCTTGGGGGCAGGTTGATTACCGGTTACCAAACCATATCATCAAGGCTACAACTTTCATAGTACGTGTAACCAGATGAGATCAGTTGAGTGAAGAATCTTCGGATCAGAAGTTTAGATCACAGGTCCGACAGGGTAAAGACAGAGAGGGAAGTCAGGAGACAGAGCCAAGGATTTTTCTGACTCTAGATTCCTGACACTTTGAACACAAAATACTGAATGCTGAGCTCATTGTGTCATATCAATGAAAGAAGAACAGCTAGACAACAAGTGCAAGCAGTCAGGGGAAAAGACTCCCAGGTTAGCAGTATTTATAGTATTTGGAAGAGAACGCAAGGATGAATGAGAAATGTCCTTAGTAATTACTATCATGACTACAGTGTTATCATAAGCAGTAGCGGTGACAGCCAAAGCTACAGTTTGGTTTGAATAAATGACTTGATTATAGTGATAAATGTGTGTAGACACAGCCAGATCAGAAGTCAGTGGTGACACTGCAATAGTTCTTTCATCCTGGAGGATTTGTATAGTGATTGAGACTAACAATGACTACTATTGAATGAGGCTTAGGTAATGGAGGTGTCTGCTTAGTCCTTTCTTCATTAAAGAACTGGTTACATATTGGAGCATTGTGTGATATGAACAGAAAAAATACGAGTGTTGGTTATGCAGTGACATGAAAACAATTTAAGTTAAACATGTTTTGTTGGACAGTACATTGAATTAAAATACAAATTGTTTTACGCATGCTTTGTATAGTAAGTATTGATACAAATCACTACTACTACTACTACTGAGCAATAATTTACTGTATAGTCTTTACAGTGCAGCACCTTATCAACAGTGACACTTTATTGTAGTTTCAGATTATAGAATAGAAGCAACACAAGGGCTTTTGATACTTGCAGGCATTGAACTGGTCCCAGAAAGGGGACAGTGCTCTCTCCTGTCAAACTAGTCACCTTCATACATATGTGGACCAGTTTTATTTCACATCCAGACAGTTTCATAAATTCTGCTTAGATCTGTAGCATCTTATCTTACATCTCTTTCTTGATGCTGTGGGTCGCTGGAGGATCTTTTCAACACAGTCTCATCTTTATCTTTAAACAGCCAAGAAAAGCTGCGAGCCATTACGGTTAGGGTTCATCATGACATATAATATCTATAAACATAGTATGTGAACCAAAACACTATAACTGTTACTTTCATTTACAAGTATCACAAGTTCATGACAACAATTTCCACAAATTTTCTCCTCTCCTCTTTTCTTTTCACATCATTATGTCACCATGCTAAATAGTGTCAATGTGAAATCATGATCAAAGCACAAAACACAGATACAAATCTTTAATGGTCTTTAAAACCATCCTCTGGGTGGTTTTAATGTAGTGTGGTCAGTCAGTTAAAGGTGTATCAATCCTTTGGACACGCAGTTGGAGCCACCTCACGTAGAGGTGATCACACACACACACACACACAGAGTTACATCATGAAATACGATGTGTCAGAGTTAATCTGACGGCCCAGAGCTGTAACGACAATTTAAATTGTGTATATTACACCACGCTGCAATCTGACACCTTGTCAATTAGACATCAGTCCCAGGCACCCATGTGACTAAAATGTCCATTTATTTCATATGCAACTTAGCATGGACCTATCGTGCAACAAGGTATCCAACATCAATGGTCACGGGGCCCTATTTTCTGAAAATCTTTTTATCATCTTGGTGTTACAGGGTGCGTTGCATCCAGAATACAGTACATTTTTATTGAGAGCGATACTTCATGAGTAGGCGGAGTCAGGGCTGAAGTCAATTATAGAAAAATCACATAAGTTCCCTTTTAAAGCACATGGTCTTGGTGAGAAGAAAGAATTAGCGGGCAGCACACCTGTACTTATGCATTGGTAAATTATCTGTGGCCTAGGTCAGAGGACTTCATTCACACATATGCTCCCAGCATAGTTAGTAAGGACATTCACTATTATGTCTTCAAAGTTCAGGAAATTGATAAAGGCAATTTAAAAATAAAAATAATAGGTATACAATATCAACATACTGACGAAATGTGCTGTGCTAGAAGTGAGAAAACTCTAAAACGGAGTGTGGACAGGTACCATGCCTTGATTCTGACTCTGGTTCTGACATTGTTGGCAGTTTGTCTTCTGCAACTGAAGTAAGGAGTTGATGAGAAAGTACAGCACATTTACAGACACCCCACTGTACATACTGTATGTGAAAGGCATTTTTGCCAAGAAGGGCTCTGAGTAGTTTTTATCACAAACATTATTTTGTCCCAGAATTGCTGATTTTTACGAGCCCTGAAGCTACTACGTGAACTGTTTGGAAGTCTTAGCGCCACAGGCTGCAGATCAGCATGTACTGGGCAGTGAGTCTGTACAAGAGCTGTTCAGCATAAGCTGAGTCAAGTCAACTTCTCTTCACATGTTTGTAGCACTGACAGCGGCAGACACATGTAGAGCTATGGTAGGTCCTGAGAGGTAAGCGTGTCTGTCAGGCTGCACTCGGAGTGAAACATGCAGTGATGATTCTGGAACCATGGTGGACTTTGTGACATCGACGTGGTTATGTTTAGTATAAAGTAGTTTGTTTCATGTTAATTATCTTGTTGACGATAATAACATTACCATGGTCCTTGTCCTTGTGGTGGACCAGTCCCTGCCTCATTATGCTGCTCGCTCTGAAATGTATCGTCCTGAGCTTCTCACAGCCCAACAACATAAAGAATGACAATGCTGTCCTGTTCTTTTCGTCTCTGTCTGTGGTGTAGGACACTGGGCATAGAGTGTTCTTGCAAGGCTGAAGCAAAGGAAGAACACACAGCCACGAAGAAGACTCTTAAAACATGCACTTATCCAAACAATCCAGACAAAGATAGATTAGGAGCACTTTCACAACTGCAAGATTGAACAACCCTTTTTAAACAGAGGAAGGAATCTCTCACCCCCTTTCAATACGGTTCTTTCTCTACCCAGGATGTTTCACTCCCACTGTGTCTCAGGTGGCCACAGTGTTACACGTGAAAGTGAGGTTTGACCATAGAACACCATCGGAGGGTTAACAACTCCATTACTCCACACGGTTACGTCCGGTTTTCCAGCCAGTTAGTAAGAAGTGATAAAGCCTTCTGGATGGCAGGTGAAGTGTCTTACGAACTAAAAGCAAAGCCACTCACCACCAAACAGCAATTTTTGGGCTCATGTACCATTTAAATAATATCCTGCTGTTTGTGTTCCCACTCTCCCTGTAATTTCTGCTCCTCTTTTTATCCTGCTTTTCTTACCTCCTGAATTTTCCCAGCAGAAACACATGCTGTGTCTCCTCTCTGTGGCCACTTGCTAGAACTTCAGCTTTGTAGTCATGTAGTCAAACCAAACTAAGGGCATTTAGAGGACACATAATGTTTTTGGTTCATTTATCATATTAAGTTACCATGACAGGACAAATAATCCAATCTGATTGATGCCAACAGGGTGCAAGAGAAATAAAAACGCAGCCTGTAGTGGTTTGAGAAGGTTTTGGCCGGTTTCATTAAAGACAGAGGGAATACAGGAAGATTATGAATACATTTATATGAGTCCTATATGTTTATGATATTAAACGTCCTTCAGCCTTCAAGAAAAGCAGGTTGACAGAGATTGTATTTGAGGACCAATTGTGCCATATTTCACTACAAGTCCCCTCAAATGTTGCTGTGAAACACGGCCTTCTTTCCCTTGGCAATAAAGGATCTAGTGGGTGGGTCCATCCCAAGATTCTTTGTGCTCCAGTGATGAAAAGAGAATATGGTGGACTCACAGCCTGGAGAACAGCAACACAGATGTCCTCAGGTTTTTTTTAATGTGAAGTTGTGTGAAGTTTAGTGATACAGTGAGTAGGCATTAGCTCACTACAGCTTGTGATGGAAGCCTTGTGATATTGATTTTACCATTCATATACATTTACTCCACAAAATAGAAGTTGGAATTAGTGAAGTTTCCCTGTGAGCTTCATGAGGGGTTTTGAGTTCATCAACAACCAACAATAAACACACACAATCAACACATCAACGTCAGAGACCACTTGGCATTTTTCTGAGCTTTCAGCTGCATCAGAAAGTCTATATCAGAGGAGAGATTCTGCTCAGTTGTCATGGAAAGATGGATGTTGCTGTTGACTTCATCTACTGCACGAATGCATGTTAGACTCACACTCTGCTGCACACAGCGACTGAAACACACTGTGGTCTTTGTGTGTGTGCATGTGTGTCAGCATACTGCAATTTTCTTACACTCACCACTGTCAACATATTCACATGTCTCAAATGTCTTTGAAAATACCATATATCACCTTGATGGTAGGATCGGCACACAACCACAGCATAGTGGAGGAGGCAGTCTAAAGGGAGAAGCGTGCCTGTGCTTTTTTGAAAAGAGCAACATGAGATGGATAATCCACAACCGACAGCCAAATAATTGAAGTGTTCGCTGTACGGCTTCACGTTTTAGCTTGATTGATTGTTGGCAGTGGATGAAACCTTTGCTGTGATTCACTGTGTTACTGAGACGTTCACATGCTTGTGTTTGCTTGTATCCACATATGCAAATGTTGCACAAGAGCAAAGTCAGTGGTTATTATACACATACTCTACACCATTATTACTGTACTTATTCTAATAGTCTAATAGCCTGTCTGAGGACAGATCTCAGAGGAGAAGAGACCTGTGGACCCATTAGAGTGATCTGCGGCAGAGAAGCCTAACCCTAACCCTAACCCTAACCCTCTGTTTCACATGAGTCCAGTGGAGCTAAAATACCACACTGATAGAAACAAGTTTCAGTTAGAAATGGTGGAGTGTTGCTGTACTGGACAAGGTAGGTGGACAAGCAAGTCTGGAAGAAGTCTGTAGTGATAGATGAAGCAATCCCAAGTGATGATTACATCAGGAAGAAGCTTGATTATTACCCAATCATCTGCCAGTCTGTAGGAGGGCTTCATTCCCTATTTTGAATCACTCTTGAAGTCACTAAGATTAGCCAACAGTTTAAATCAACAAAACCATATCAGACTTTTTTATTAATTTTTGATAGGGACCAACTAGACTGTAGTTTTTCTCCAGCCCAGCACTTCCATGGTCTGAACCAGAGTGTTATTTACTCCCACCCTACCTAAAACGTGGCTGACATCTCTCTGTCCTTCTGCCCCTCTCACACAGAGGCCTCCATCCTGTCCTACGATGGCAGCATGTACATGAAGGTGGTGATGCCGACTATCATGCACACTGAGGCGGAGGACGTCTCCCTCCGCTTTCGTTCCCAGAGGGCCTACGGCCTCCTCATGGCCACCACCTCCCGAGACTCAGCCGACACGCTCAGGCTGGAGTTGGACGGAGGCCGTGTAAAACTTACGGTCAATTTAGGTATCGTATGCCCCAACCCAGCCTCACCCAAGCCATCTGCCTCCACACCTCCACCTTCACCATGAGACAGTTTGCCAATGAGCGGTGACCTGTCCCTCTTCTCACTCTCTTTCTATCTTTTTGTGTCTTTTCACCAGTCTCATATCACTATGATTGATTAAAGGTTTCTTTCAACTACAGAATGTAGATAAGACAGGTTCTACCCTTTTGTGCATGGGTGTTAATGCAGTTTAAAAACAAAGATAACCACAGGCTTCTTACAGAATACAACTCAAATCTGCTAGATACCATCATCATAATTTATTTGATTTCAATGGTCGACATGTTTAGTCTTATCTTTGAAATAGACAAACCATATTCATATTCCCAATTTCTCCAGACAGTCACAGCACCATGAGTAGAATACATATTATGTTACAGAGATATTGGACTTTAACGTCTATCTCTAGCTCAGTCTTTTTAAAGAACAATGTGTGCTGAGACTTTCTAAGAGGTGAATTCCACCACATATGTCCTCTGAATCTCATTCTACAGGACTTCAGGACACTTCTCTCACTAACCTCATTTCTTTCTGGCTGACATCTATTAATTTCTCTGTCACCTTCCCGTTCTTCTTGGTGGTTGTATTCTTTGCTGCTGATGCTGTCTTTAATGGAAGTCTATGCTTTTTTTTAGTGTTCTTTTTTATGTTGTTATGTCAACTCCATTTCCCATCAAGCTTTGTCAAAAGATGGTATTCACCCCTTCAAAGGCCTTAAGCCTGCGGCCCGTCAGGTGAACAGCCCGAGAACAGAGCCCAGCAAAACCTACAGCTGGCTGCAACCCCCAATACTTGCAGCACACGTGATATGCAAAGACAACCACAGTGAAAATGTAGTCACATGCCAAAATTTTTAGGTCACATTACATTATTTTACACACTGTGTCTAGAAAAGTCTTTAAAATAATAACAGCAACAGCAGGTGTTAGCTGGTTTGCCAAATACACTCAGATAAAGCCTCAATTGATGAATTCGTAACTGTAAGACATTCTGTAAATTTCCGTCAAATTGTTTGCAGCTCTAAAAGATTGGCTCTAATATGTTATCTTAATCTGTGTGACTTTCTA
Organism: Microctenopoma steveboyesi; assembly: GCA_032359275.1. Classification (NCBI taxonomy): domain Eukaryota; kingdom Metazoa; phylum Chordata; class Actinopteri; order Anabantiformes; family Anabantidae; genus Microctenopoma; species Microctenopoma steveboyesi. The sequence goes on from JAUMHF010000004.1 coordinate 15,512,732, forward strand.
CACACCATATGTACAACTGTAGACGTAGCTTAGCAGCACACGTAGGTGTAGGATATCAGTCCAGACCCAGTGGATGGGGTTCCTGTGCCTCTGCATGGTGCTGGTGCTGACTGGATCGTGGCTGTTTGCTCCCACTTTTCTGTTGCGGTTGACGACACATGGAACCACCAGACACATGGTGACCAACTCTCACTGTCTTCACAGCTGTGCACAGCAGTTAATTTGGCCTCAGTGTCACTGGCAAGACATTGTTTTAACTTTTCATTATCACACTGTTGTACCTGATATATGTATATTTATATATATCAGTCTGTGTCCTTGGCTCTAATATGGATAGCTGCTACCACCATGTTGGTGCAGAGGCTTTTGGAGCCAGAGACCTAGACGTTTCTAAACTGAATAGTTAAACCTGAAATCAAACGGTCAGTGCTGGGTTGGAAAACCCATGTAGCTGGTACTAAAGTGGCCATTTTTCTGTAAATACACTTGCACCCATTGAAAGCAGATTTAGTTATTTTGTTTGCTGTAAATAGACTGATCAGATATTCCTTGCTAACTTCACATAAAGGTAAATAGAATTACCATATGAATAAAATGGCTGCCTTCCCTCATGTGTACGTCCCCGGAAGGGTGGACTTTTTGTTTTTGGATGTCTGCAGCAGTAACCTTGAAGGATGCAATTTCATCTGTCATTTATTCTTCCCCATCTAGACTGTATCAGGATTAACTGTAACTCCAGTAAGTTAACACTCAAGTTTCATTTTGCTTTCTATGTTGATGTTATGTTGTTTTTTAAAGGGAAATGTTTATCTAAAATCTGAGATCAATTCTACACCACCTCAGGTGGAGGGTGAGGTTACACAGTTGGTTTGACAAAAGAAATAGCACGAGTCCAATGGAATGAGGGGTCAAGGGGTTTATTTATTAGATATATGTTTCTTAACTTTGAATTTGAACCACTTTATTTTTCTCTGGATGAATTTTCTCACCATTTGTATCATACTTGATACATAACTTTTTTAGACCTCACAGCAACACATGATTGTTAATTTTCCTAAAATCCCGTTGGAAACATCGCACGTCCTGTGTCCTCTGGCGGTCTAGCTGTGCACTGCATGTATTGTGGGGGGTGGGGAGGTGTTGATCCAAAATGGCTGTCTTCACATAGTGACTTGCATGATTTTGGCAGGTAAAGCTGTGACGTTTTTATAAAATATGAATTAAAAACATTAATATTTTTTATAGAATTATTTTCTAAAGAAAAGAATCATATCAATATGATAAAATAGTGCACAACAAGTATGCTACATTAGATGTTCAAAAATAACGCATCAAAGAGTATCATCTAAAATCTCCCTGTCAAATAGTCCAATAAATCCTAAATAGAATGTTTGGGCTGTTATTTGATGAGTGAAGCTTTGAAGGTTTCAGTATTAGTCAGAAATAACTACTCATTGCATCTTATTATAAATAGTGTGACTTCAATATAATGAGCATGTTTTTGTGTTATTCATTGATCCAGCCTTAGAGGTTATAATACATATTAATGCAGAAAATAATATCACTGATCTTCAATTGCATACACCCCAATAACTCCAGGTTATATATTTCATCACTGTTAATCCAAAACATTTTAATAATATATACAAACAATATAGTTTACCCATAAAATCTGGTACGCAGTTCATGAGAGGGTGCCTTAGCATACGGTTTACATGGAGTCCAGCACACAGTCTGTATGTCTGTGTTTTAATTACAGAAGACAGGGACATAGCTTCCCAACCGAGAGAAAAGCATAATGAAGATGCACTGTGAATTAAATTCAAGGGACATTTAGTATTATTTGTAATAGGACCAAAAGGAACCTGTAAATACAGTCCTGTCTAGTGTATCGATGTAACGTCACATCTGTAAAAAACAAACTGTAACCAAACGTAGGGCCAAAGTCATCTCAGGACGCTTTAATAATGTAAGGTTAAAGACCTTACAGAATACAACAATACAACTAGATAACAATTATGCAGAAAACCCAACAAATCCCACTCAAGCAGTTTGAGGCCACAGTGGAATTGTTCCAGCCCTTTGAACACAAGTACAAAACCTTTCTGACACCAGCCACTTCTTTCTGAATATCTGACAAAATGTCAACAACAGACAATTTGACTGAAAATCTAGCATGTGATGCACATAAAATATGTAGTACCCAAACTAAATGGGGAGTTTCATCTAACCTAACTATTCCAGAGACTAAATATCTGGTAGATATCTTTAGCTATTACATTTTCTGTGTCAGACAGTTACTGTCATTAAAAATGTCCTAAACTACAGTTCTATTAATTGATTTGTTACCCCTAGCAACATGAAAGTTTATGATAAATAATTGATGTACGATTAGTTGATTGGTTCTGTGCATTCATAACTCAATACGAAACCCGATACAAACCTGAAACTGAACAATTTCTTTCATAACAATGTCATAAGAAACTGCAAACTGGACTCCAGAAATACACACACACACACACACACACACACACACAGGGCAGTAAATACTGTATATGTTTAACAATCTAACCTAAAGTTGTTTAAAGGATCTCCTTTGGTAGCAGGTCAGCTTGCTTTGAACAGCAGATGAGCATGTTTTTGTACACTTGGAGGTTTTATTTGTACCTATGTGAGTGCTATTTCAGGGTTATAATACATATTAATGCAGAAAGGAAGATTGTTGATCCTAGTGAAATACTTGATTTGGATATACTCAAATAACTTCAGGTTATAAATTCCATCAGTTTTTCCTAAATCAAACTGTTAAGGAGCCATGCTTCTGTTCGTATAATAGTCGTCAGGTGTTCTCAGATATTTTGTATATTTCTACAGTGTATTTGACTGACTAAACCAAACCTTTTTTTCCGAAAGGTGTAAGAACTGCTATCAAAATTACATTTCAAGCTATTGTCAAGCCACTAAGCTGCTTGTAGATATTTTAATAATGATCCTAGGTGGAAAAACAAAGGTTTGGTTTTAGCCTCAGGATGTCTTTAACTTTGTGAATGACCATTGTTCTCAGGCAAGGGACCAGAGACCCTGTATGCCGGACAAAAGCTCAATGATAATGAATGGCATACAGTGCGTGTGGTGCGCCGTGGCAAAGCCTACAAGCTTACGGTTGACGATGATGTAGCAGAAGGTACTTACCTACATCAACTTGGCTCATGCTTGAAGAAGTATTCTTAGCGTTGCCTTGTCAGTGGTGTAATGCCATGCTGTTGTGTTGCCCTGTAGGGACTGATAGTATCAGTGTGTAATCTTGCTACAGAGGAAACATGTAGATATGTAACCATTAGGGACATTTGGCATTCATCTAATACTTGTAATGCAATTTTCTCCTTAAATCAGCCCTTTTGTGTTAGTGTCAGACAGTGTTCTCTTTTCTTTTCGTTTTTTTTGTCTTTCTTTTCAACCCATCCCCTCCACCCTCCCCATCTTCAGGCCAAATGGTGGGTGACCACACTCGTCTGGAGTTCCACAACATTGAAACGGGCACCATGACAGAGCGCCGATTCGTGTCCAGCATCCCGTCCAGCTTCATTGGTCATCTGCAGAGCCTTAGGTACTCAAAAAATGAGCTCTACTCTAATGAGTCCATTAGGCCTTTATGTAATATTTGGTCTGGAGATTTGAATGTTTTCACAAGGAAAAATTCCTTTTCTTTTCTTTTCGTAGATTTAATGGCATGCTCTACATTGATCTGTGCAAGAACGGCGACATCGACTATTGTGAGCTCAACGCCCGCTTTGGAATCCGTTCCATTATTGCAGACCCTGTCACATTTAAATCCAAGAGCAGCTACCTGAGCCTGGCCACCCTGCAGGCCTACACATCCATGCACCTCTTCTTCCAGTTTAAGACCACCTCTCCAGACGGCTTCATACTTTTCAACTCTGGAGATGGCAATGATTTTATCGCTGTAGAACTGGTCAAAGGGTGAGTTTGAGGATTATACTTTTGTATGTTTGATGGTTTAGAAGTAACATTACTTATTGTACTGTAATGACAATAACCAGTATGTGGAATAAAAAATGTGAATGATCCCTGAATCAGCTGAACTCAGCCAACCTGCAACATTAAATTTGTATATTCATGCTGCTAGGTCAAATTTACATTGTAGCATCCACTGCTGCACTGTGTCTATGCTGTAGCATGACATGCACCGCCCCAGAAACAAATCTATAGCTTTGTCTGTGAGTGTGTGAAACACACTGCAACTGGTCCACTTGGTAGCACTGTAGTGGTCATACAGGTCATGTCCTCACATGTAGTCACTGCAGTTAAAGGGAATTGCTGCTATTAGCACCAACAGCAGTATCACATTCAGATTCAGTTGCCTTGTTTGTAGAACACCAACCCACCACCAGATTCCCTGCAAACCGGACGTGAAGCTGCACGGCATAATTAGCAGCTCTAAAATCCTGCTAAGAACCAAAAAGACATATTTGTCTTCCATTCATAAGTTGCATTGATCCAGATTAGTGATACACTGATGCTGTAACTACTTGGTGTGTAAATAAAAAGGCTGTTCACCATCAATTGAAAGATGATATGTCAGTAATGTTCATGATTTGTTTTCACTGTGTCTTTTTGTCTGGTTCAGTGTTGGACATTTAAAGGCTTAATTTTTCAAAGACATTGTGTAACTCACAGCATTTCTTTTGCAGATATATCCACTATGTTTTTGACCTTGGAAATGGGCCCAACCTGATTAAGGGCAAGAGTCAAAGGGCCCTAAATGACAACCAATGGCACAATGTGGCCATAACCCGAGACAACAGCAACACCCACACTCTGAAAGTTGATGACACGGCAACTATTCAGAGTATCAATGGGGCCAAAAACCTGGACCTGAAAGGTACGCAAAAGCCATTACAGTTCTAATACTGTCCGTATGTGATTATGATGCTTTAAAATGTATTACCTTAACTGCATGTGGCATTCATTCACAATGTTTTTATGAAACCTTTGCAGTACACGCATCAGCAAGTCAGATAAAGCACAGCAAAATGTAGTGCACATAAAAAAGCCTTGTTCAATAGTGCTGTGGCTGAGCTAAGACTCACCGATTTTCTCAAAGCACCATCCAGTAACAAAGCTTCACCAGACACCTTTTCACTCCATCTGAGTAGATAATCATGACTGGGTACCTCTAACTATCAGCTATTAAGTGCAACTCAGCAGGAAACAGTCGAGAGAAACCCTATCGAGGGAGAAAGACTTCGCAAGGTATCACCTTGATTTGATTACCACAGACTGCTGAAGCCTAGTATTAGCTTTAGATAGTGATATGAAATGACTGCGTAAGAGAACAAGGACTCTGGATTTTGGCTCCCAACACTGAAAGAATGCGTTTGAGCAACAGGAGGAATAGTTACATCAAGGTTTCAGAGAGACAGGAGACATGGCTGTAGAAACAAACCTCCAAAAGCACCACTTTATGCAATGATGCCTGGTGTGACCTTCTATGGTTTTATGGCCACCAAATGATTGTTTTAAGACCGACCCGAACAACTGTTAACTTTACTGTACAGTATATTGGTAAACCTGAGCCCTGGAAATTCTGTTTCTGTAACTGTGATTATGTTTTTTTGACATGAAACGGTCTCCAAGAAGAGATATATGAGCTATATGAGAACTGAAGAGTAAACTGGATGCTATAGATTACATGTTGTGGCACATATAATATGTTGTGTACACTCACTTGATATGTTAAGTGTTAACATATTGGCAATAATAATTAAACAAATCTAACATAAAGGTGTTTGGAGTTACCTTGACATTGAGTGCCTATCTGGGTTTTGGCTCTTAAATACACAACTGGTTTGCAGTTGTGTATTTACACCACTATTTAATTAATACAACACCTCTTACTTCAGCTAGACAAATGGCAACAACACAGATCTGTAGGACACTGACACACACAGACAGCGTTTATAAAATAGGACACTGTGATGAGATCTCCCTGTACTGTCTTTGTCTTCTACATATCAGGAGATCTGTTCATCGCAGGCCTGGGTCCAGGCATGTATGGCAGCCTGCCCAAACTGGTGGCCTCCAGGGAAGGCTTCCAGGGCTGCTTGGCATCTGTGGACCTCAACGGTCGGCTGCCGGATCTCCTCAATGACGCTCTGTTTCGCAGCGGACAGATTGAGCGCGGATGCGAAGGTACACCGTCCCTCAGATCTGAGCCTGATTTAGACTACTACAACACAAACTCCAACTCCAGCTCCAACAGCCCCTTCTTCCTGCTCAATGCAAACAGTAGCTCCACAGGCCTGCATCCGTACGGACGTCCCTCAGTTCTATTAACTGTACTCGTTGCCTCACTCACCCACCGCTAGAATCAGGCCAAATAACGAATACCTCTGCACCTACGTCTCCGTGTTATCGGCCACATTGGTCGCCAGCTGACAGAGCTGTGACAGCTGTGTAGCATCAGGGCACTCACAGTAAATACTGCCAGATACTGCAGTTGATGTCTTTTGTAAAGTTTCAGTTTTCTGAATTTCGTGAATGTTTACACTCATCAGCTGCATTGTTATACACAGAGCTTCTGATTAGAGCACTCATTTATTTCCTTGCATTCATGTGTATTGACAGTAGCGACCCTTCACTAAGCCCCCGTCATTACTGTGGCTCCGCTTTTCAAGCCTCTCTTTGTAGCGCTACACGTCTGTAGTTTACAGTGGTGCCACCAGATGTTTGTAGTAATTGGTCAAATTCCCTGACTTCACAGTGAAGCGAATGTGCATTGTCATTAGTTTAGGACTGATAATGGTCTGGAAAGATTGGATTACATATTAGGCTTTTAGTCCTGTAATACTGACAAACATGTGAACAGACAGCATCTTTGTAACACGGCACATGCAACAAACACAATCCTCTCAGTAACTTCAGCAATGACAGCTTGTTAATTATATAATCATTACCCAGGAATAATTCCATGTCCTAAATTTGACCAATTAGCACGAAAAAAGAAAAAATCATTATTTTTTAATTTGGCTACAACTCTATAATCTTTGGGTTATTATTTAACTGTCATTTAAAAGCTTACCATTTTTTCCATCTTTTTTATGGTAGATATCGATAAGAAATGAGTGAATTTGTTTCATGATGAAAAAAGATGTTGATGACATATAAGATTTGCAATATGATTTTAGTTAAACATGTGCAAATCCAAACCCTCCAAAACCCCCCACAGAGCTGCTAACATTAGCCTGAATTTCTATGTAACAGTGTCTCAGACTGGTGCTGCGCAGTCTTCCATGTCGTGGATGTGTCAATCCTGAACAGGACTTTTTCTAACATGACCTATCAATCCTGGTCTTCGAAAGCCTCTGTCCTGCTGGTTTTGCAACTATCCTCACCCTACCAGCTGCTGATCACCTGGTTTAGGTAGAAGAAGCTGTAGGTGCAGGGACGGTTGGAAAAATCAGACAGTGGCCCTCGACGGCTGGGATTGGACACATGTTGTCTACACATGTTGCATACGAGGGTTTCAGAGACAGGAATGAATGTAGGTGGATGAAAGTAAACTCTGTGTGCTGCACAAACCGTCAAGGTTCAGTGTGTGCTTCTCTCCTGTACACAACTAAGTTAATAAAGGCTAAAACTGTTTCACACATGAGACGTACAGTCTACTCTGGTTGTACAATGTGCTAAGTTGCAAAGCTATGCTAAGCAGTCGCTGTTTGAGGTTCAGGAAACAAACGAAAACAATGTATTGATTTTATAAAAGGTCTGAGACTTACATCTGGCCTGGAGCATTGCAAATCTGTACCAGGCCATACACAGACTTCAGCCCAGACAGTTGGTTCACAGAGCAAAACTTGCCAAAACTTTTCATTTTTCTGTTAATTTCCAGTTCATTCATATAATGTAGCAACATCTAAGCGGGCTGCTGAAACATTTTGCATGAACAAGCAAGTGTCACTGTGGACAAAATGTTTCCATTCTTCTGTGCAAGTCGTGCATTCTTTTGTGGATGTTTATGTCATACTCTTAAGGTTCTAGCCCGGTTTCCACAACCAGCTGTTGTTTGCATGGAAGTTGTTTTTGGACTGATGTTTTTTTCATGCTTGCCATATCATTCACTTGGACATTGAGTGTACCGTATGTTTTTTCTGTTGTGTTTAGTTTTTTTTTCGACATTAACTTACAGAGCCCCATGTTAGACAAATGAATGTGTTAGCTGACGTTTCATTTGAATCCAAACAGAAAGTAACATCATGTGTAATGTATGTCCTCCTCATTGTGACAATCTGAATGGGGTTGGTAGCAATGTTATTCACTCTGCTGTATGTACTGCAAGGGCGTTGGTTCATTTATTTTTCAAAATAAAATGTCATCAATCACTGTTTGTTGGTCTTGTCCATGGCACTCTTCTTCACTTTATGTGTGCTTGTATTGTTTCTTTTTGTTTTGCCTATGTATCGTGGTCAGTTGATTCGTCATTTGGACTGTACTGCCATCAACTGCCTTATATCATTGCAAGCCTTCATCACATACAGTTCTTTGTGTTTCCTCAGCAAGTAAGACCCTATCAAGCCCTGTACTGATTCTTATGACGCTTTCCCAGACTGTGGCAATACATGGTCTCATCACTAGATGGCCATACTGCACCAATGCAAAACATTTCAGACAACAGCACCAGCAGAGGCGACATGAATCAGCGTTTCAGTGTTGTTACATTTACATTCAGCTTCTGATCAGGTTCTTGGATAAATAGCCAGAAATAGAAGCTGTTGCAACTGCAGTCATTATAAGTTCATTCCAAATAAAACTCCTAGCATCAGATCCCCAGGTAAGCCCCCACTCAACAACTCTACCTGATGTGAGTTACATGAACCATGTTGATATTTGGATGTTTGAGTCTGAAATGACTGAGCACTGCTTTGCTACAATTCCACCCAACTCTTACGTAAGTAACTAGTACAATAAGTAAGAAGCTACATAAAAGCAGACATTCAGTAAATGGTTAGGGCTACACACACACACACACACACACACACACCAGGCAAACAGAGGTCAGCGAGTTCAGTCTGATCTGTGTGCAGCTGCAAGCTGTTGTGCGCCGTGTGTTCTCGACATCTGTTTATCATGGTGGTGGTAAAATTTGGTCTGCGCCACCATAACATTAGTTCCACCTGGTGGTGCCACGATCGTGGCTGATTAGTGTATAACACACACACACACACACACACACACACACACACACACACACACACACACATGTACAAAAATATAGATTCTATGAAGCTCAAAGTTTATTTCAGAAAAACACGGAAAACAGTGCAGTGGACTTGTAGCTGCATTATCAACAGAGAGGCACAGTGGTGTAGTGGTTAGCTCCTCTAAGCTTCCTCCCACGGCATCTTTGAATTAATTAGTGCCTCTAAATTTCCCCTAGGTGTGACTGTGAATGGTCGTCTGCCTCTGTATGTCAGCAGATAGACTGCAGACCTTTACTCACCCACTGGCAGCTGGGGTGTGTATTCTGGATGTGGTGGACTGATGAAGTTTATTCTGACATCTAGGACTCGTGGTTAATATGACAGAAGCTGAAGTAGCTAAAAGAGCAACAAAGTCTGTGCATGAATAAGTAACAACACATGGGAATTTGCTCTTTTCAAACCGACAGCTGCTTTTGTTACTTCAGTGTTACGACACAAACCACAATCTTTTCTCCAAACCTAAGTTTCCTTTGTGCCTAAAACTAACTAGGCTGCATTTATTCTTCAATCTAGAATTGCAGCTCTGTAGTTTATTATCGTAAGCATGACAACAAAGGTCCAGCAATGATGGTGCATAATGAGCATCCTGGCTGGTAAAGTAGTGCTGCCATATCTATGAGGTTGTTAAGAACGGGCCACTGAATGGCATGATATGAAATGTTGTTTTCTCACTCTATTGCTCCTTCAAAATCAGATACAGGTTCATTGCCAAGTGCAGAACAGTAACTGAATAATACACATAACAAGAGGAATAAATAAAAGCCCTTGAAGTAAGAAACAGACGTTCTATATACAGTATGAGGATGTGGAGAGACAAAGCAAATGGGATTGTGTGATTGGATAAGAATAGAACCAGACAAGAAACAGAAGGTAGCTTTACAGGCATCTTAAGAAAGTGAGTTCATGTGTTGTTCAAAGATGATGGCCGAAGCAAGCTGTAGCTCCTAAAGCATGAAAACCACTGTGCTAACCTCAATAAGTAGCAACTAGCTCACTCCATATTTACATTTGAGCATTTTAGGATTTAAGAAATTCTCATGGGAAGTCTATGAGAGAAGGTGGAGGAACCAAGTCCTCTGGGTTTGATTTGGTCATGTACTGAGTTTGTAGTGTATGTCGAGTAATGATCGTGTGTGTGTGTGTGTGTGTGTTTAATGTGTGCAATTGTTTGGGGTGACTGGATGTGTGCGTGGGGATGGCTGGACTTCCGCAGGTCCCAGCACCACCTGTCAGGAGGACTCCTGTGCCAACATGGGTATTTGTATCCAGCAGTGGGAGAACTACACCTGTGACTGCTCCATGACCTCATACACTGGCACACAATGCAATGATCGTGAGTACTGATGTCCCTTTCGGATATGTAATGTCACACACACTCAGTGAGCGATGCTCCAAATGAAGAGGGCGGTATAGATCAAACACAGCTGTTTGTAATGCAGAACTGTTTTATGTTAGGATTCCGTTTCAGTGTAGGAGGCGACATTTAAACCTGCACTGTGTCCATCAAAGGTAAGTGCTGGCTGTTGCACACGGCTGAAGGCAAGTTACATCAGTGGTTATTAAAGCAAGGAGTCAGAGGCTGAGAGAGTACCACTGAGTGACTGAGTCATCACGTTTCTTTCTTTAAAGGAAAAATAACACGAGATGCAGCTGGTTCATTTAGTGCATTACAAGTCTAATTTGATCTGCAGGCGCAGTAACAGCTCCATCATTCTGCAGGGCAGAAACAACTCACATGTAGAGATGAAGAATTACAGTCATGTATTGTTGTTTGCAGCAAAGTGTTTGGAATGATTCCGAACTCTTCAGCAATTAATTTGTCCACCTTTTATTTCCCTCTCTTTCAACATGGACAGTCACATTGTGCAGTGAAGTTTTTGTACAGTCTCAGTGCTCACATTCAGTTTTACTGCCTCACACCTTATGACTCTGGAAGGGCGACCCCTGGCTAGCCCCCAGGCTGTGCCCCTGCTAACAGTAAAAGCAGGTCACATGTCAATTATTGACAGACTCTATAAGGTGTCAAGACACGTAACATCACACAGTATTACTTAACCAGTGACTTGGCCCCAGCATTAACATGAGTTTTCTGTTTGTTCTACCTACCACTAGGGGGCGGAACAACATTAACTTAATACGCACTGACAGATCAATTTTCTGCAACTTTTGACATAATGTTTAATCACTACTTCAAACACAGTGCACACAAAGTTATATCCTTTTTAATTTAACAACACATGTGTGGGCCCTTCTACTAATAGCAAAGGCAGAACATGAAATGACTGCTGTCATCCAGAGCGCAGCCAGGTTTCTGTAACTGTGCCTATTAAATCAGCTTCATCCAGTTCAAAGTGTCTGCAGACACAGACACACACATGCATACAGCCAGTCCCTGTACTGAGTCCCGTACGCTCATACACACACACACACACACACACATTTTCCTTTGAAACAGGCAGTTGTCTGTCTGTTGACACAGGGTTGCATCACTGCTGTGGTCCAGATGGGTTTGGGGTTACCCACAAAGCTTGTATTCAGTCCACCATCCATCCTCTCTATAGTCTGCATACCGGAAATTTACTCAACCCTGCTTAGTCTGTCTCCTCTTTTTCACAATTATTTAAGATCTAAAACTAGTTTTCCAGTTTTCGTCCACTGCCAGATCCTGTTTTTGTGAGCGGCTGTTGATGGAGATTACAGAAGAAAGTCGTGGTTTTGGTTAAACTGGACAGATTCACACAAAACGTGCAGGGGGAGACTGTGTGATATGGATACTGACACAACACGAGAAATGTTTCTGTTCTGGTCACCACAGAAATCAGCTTTCATTTAAGGGGTTGGAGTTGGAGTACAGTCAGGTAGTGTTGTGGTGATGTTGCTGACAACACTGGAGCATTCATTTCACCTACTGAAGGCTGCAGTGAAGGCAACACCAGGAAAGAATCCCAGCATCTGTTGATGTCTGTGACTTCAGACAGTCATTGAACACAAAGGATTAGCAAGCAACCTACACTTTAATTTATGATCATGTTATGAGAGTCGACAGAAAAACTCAAATTCAGTTGTGTACATGAAAGACGCATGACTTTGCACTAATGTGGGGAGTTGCTGTTTCAGTATCTGCTGGGATTCCATCGTTGCTTGAAGTGACAATAAAAAAATTTTTGGTGGGGATCATGCTGTCTACACAGAAGGAGATGTATGAGACGCTGTGTCTGGTTCACTGATGTCACTGGAGGATGGGAGGAGACTGTCCCAGTCTGTGGACTTAAAACAACCTTGCAGGGTTGCAATGCTGTTGTGTGTCCACTGCTTTACATGATGCTTTATGATAGGGCTGGATTAAAGGGGGGTGAGGGTTGGGGTGGGGTACAGATTCAAAGTATTTGTCCAAAGCCTTCCCCTGGAGGATGGTGCCAGGGACTTTGTACTTTTGAGAACCAGGTGAGCAGTGGTTAAAGTCTCTGAGGATGAGTTTGGGGGAGTCAGGGGATATGAGTACAGCTAAGAAAACTAAAGCTACGACTGCTGTTTTGGGGGTTTATCTTCACAATTCTTCATTAGCTGCTGTTTCCCTTGGCCAACAAGTGTATGTTTCTCAGAACACAAGTGGTTTCTTTCTTTTTCAGGACATTCTAAATTGTTGTATTTCTTACACCAGTTGTTTGTGCAATGCTTCTGTTTGTTTTCTACATTTTTCTTGCTCAGATTCTCAATAGTCTTTCCACTTTACAATGTAATAAACATCAAGGCCAGCATTTTGCTGGTGCCCCATAAGACAGTAAGTGTTTCACTGCCTTACAAACAATTGGAGAATCCACAGTGTGGCTTAAATGCTGGGGAAATATCAGAAAGGGTCTGCTGACTAAATCAGGAGCATATCTGAAGTACAGATGTGCTGGATGTTTTTATCTTCCAATTCTGTTAGTATGATATTAGTTTTCATACGGTTACTACTGGCTGTACATAATGCACAGGAAAGAACCAGGGGCACAAGGTGCACAGGAGAAACTGCAGTGCTGCCAGACACTGTCTGCCTTCACCCGCCATGTCACCTGACAGCTATCCACCACCTGTTTTCATCATCAGCTGTGAAACTGTGATTGCACAGTTCTATAAATGAGGCTCCGGGTCACTGTGTGCAAAAGACAGACTGCATATACTCACACCAGGTCTACTGAGGGGTCTTACAGGAGGTCTTACTGGCAGTTCTGGGGAATTAATGGGGATGGGCCATCTGGCTGCGATCAAGCAGGCTGGCAGGCAATCACAGCAATCAGTGGGGTCTATTTTCCCCTTCACTGCTCTTTATATCTGCTCTGCTGCAGTCTAGATCATTCTCATTGATTCTCCAACCCCTTCACCCTGACCATCAGCAGGTGCACAAAGCTCTGTCTTTATGCACAGAATCCCCAAATTTAATCCTGGACCCACTTTCCATCCACTGCTCCTGATAGTGATGGGATGGGTCTTGGTGGCAGGCTAGCAGCAGAGAGGAGATAAAGTTTAACGTCTTAATGTTGTCTTCAGGTTTTTACTCCCTCGCTGGCTGTTGGAGATAGGTGATGCTGGAAAAGGACGGGCTGATGTGAACCCGCATATCTAATGCGAGAAGGGGAAGAACTGTTTTAATACACTGTTGATAAGTGATGGTTAATGTGTTTGTTGACCTTCACCTTGCCCACCCGCCCTGCCTGTTGGTTGTGTAAGCTTTGCACCTCAGTGTTCTGCCTTGCATAAATCCGGCACAAGGAATAAAAAAAGCGAGAGAGCACGAATGAGTGAACGAGAGGGGGAAGCTGGCGTTCTTTAGTAGATGGGGAAAACAGCCATGAATCACACTGGACAGGTCATTTGAGCAGTGCAATGCTGCATTTGAGTGTTCCTGAGATTAGAGAGGCTAATAATTCCTGAGAGCCATGTTTTATGGTAATGTGACAGGCTTTGCTGTATATTCTGCTGAGGTACCGTCTTTGTGCTGCTTAATTTTGCTTTAATGGAACTGTTACGCTGTTATCAAACGCCACCTCAGAGATTTAGACCAGCTCTGAATTAACTTGTTTTTATAGCAGAGGACGTCCTCTAATAGTTTCTTGCATTTGCAGACATGACCAAGGACAGTTCGGACAAGCCAACTTTTTTCACCAGAAAGCGTCACGTGCCTCAAAAGCCTTCTCTTATTTTCTCAGATTCAACAAAAAAGAGTATTTCTTTTTTTGTTGTGCTCTTCTTCAAAAGAACACAGTCTTTCTTTTTTGCCTAGTGTCTCTCTATAAACTCTAAAAATACATCTGTTTGATTGCAGGGACAAATTAAGTCACTGGTAACTGAAAATGGAATTTTCAACCTGCCCAGGGTGTGCAGATGAAAATTAGTGGCTAAATCTGGTAGAAAACATCTCCAGCTGAAATCGAAACAAAAGAAAATAAAATTAAAAGAATAGCTATATAAATTTTATTTATTTTCATTTTTATGTCATATCACAGTTTCCTTGGCAGCCACCAGTTTTACAAAATCTATGATGTTGACCCAACTACTTGATCTACTCAAAGCCAAATAAATATAACGCTCTCAGACCAAAAATCAAATCTGCCTGTGTGTTGCAATAACTGTGAAGGAAAACAGATCATCGATTTTCTATCTACACACATTAAAGTATTTCTACAGAAACACACACAGCTCAAACAATCTTGTTCTGCTAACTTTACTCATAGAGCTGGGATTACAATACACAACCAGCGTCCACTCCTTTCTGCACAGTCAAATCTTGCACAACATTCATGGGAGAAATAAACTCCTTCACATGAAATAAAGGAACTTAATGTTTATATATTTATTTACTAAATCTATTTTGTAAAACACATGGCAGAGTGTGTTTTGCTATGAGCAAAGTGCTACACAGAGCTGTTACGTTGAAGCAGTGTAGGAAATTACTCAATTATGAATGTGGAAAATATTAATGTGAATTATTACATATACCAAATTTAATAATCCAGCCACTGAGATAGCTGTCAAGTGCTGGCGCAGTGCTGCTATAGACACAATTTCATGCATTAACGTCTTGTAGTATGCTAGCAGGAAGGAAGTGCGTCTTGTGTTTCTAGTTAGCTAGTGTTTGTCTGAGGTAGCATGACACGTAAAGGTGGGAGAGCAGTCATCTAGCCCCAGGCTCAGTAGTTTGACTCCTGGTTCCTCCACATGCCACACATGACCCTGGAGGGGAATATTTTTGGTGTGATTTCAAGATGCACTTTCAGTAAAAGAAAAACACGCTGCTTGGTTTGGATTTATCTTCTCTTTGCTTGTGCCTTTCTGTTAGTTCCTTGTAAATCTTCTGACCAGATTATAGTTACTGATATGTTTTAAGTATCAGAATCCTTAGAGTGCACAATCTACATATGATCCCTCTCAATTGTTGTTCTCCTTATGTCATTATGAACTCATTTACATTGTGGTTCTCTGGTTTTGCTGCATGCTCACTGTATACTCATTCTTTTCTTTTGTGTTTTTTCTTTCTTTAATGTCTCTGTCAGTATCAGGCTCCTTATATATCTATTGTTCTATGTGACTTGACATTTCCTATTCCCAACCATCAGTGGTCCACCTTTTTCTACCTTTGCTATTACTCTCATCACCTTTTAGGCACCTCCCCCTTCCAACACCCATCTCCTTTCTCCCTCCTTACCTCCCTGCACCCTTTTTCTTGCTGTGGCTGCTCTGCTATCCGGATCATTTCTGCTGTCTTCTGCTGAGGTACATGCTGCAAGATTTGAGTGTACGTCAAAGGAGGGTCTGTTACTGGCAAGGGACACCAGAGGAAACCTAAAGGAACAGATGTTTCTTATCACTGGAATGCTGTGATTTTATGGATACTTCTAAAATCTTGGATCTGGTGTTTAAGCAGAGCAGAGGAGTTTTCTGCAGGCCAAATTGCAGATATGCATACTTAAGGATATTGAATTAAACACACATTTTCTACGGTGGTCTTTTTGCTATGGTTGATTAAAGTCAGCATCACTGGACAGCATGTGTGTGAGATGTTTTCAAAAAACTAGGGTCTCACAGTCTTCTGGTCTGTGTTATTATTGGATATTTGCATAAGACTGTTGCTCTATGGACGACTCTGCTGTGCTGTGTTTAAATCATTTGACCATCAATTATGTGCCCAGTCAGTGCTTTACTTTTACAAGGTCCCATGATAGGAGCTTCCTGCCAAGCCCCTGTTCTTATTGTACTCTATCAAACTGCCTGGATGGGGTGGCTGATTTTGGGCTGTATTGCTGCACCCACAAAGCAGAGCTCTTCCCTATCAGGGAGGTTGGAGAACTCTGTGATTGCCAGCGGACTTCAGGCGGCAGCAGCGGTCTATGCACACACTGAGCAGCATGAGCCACGCCGCTCTTCTCCTCATATCACCTTATTCAAGTCTCCAACATCACTAAAGGGTGGTCATGGTAAGTGTTACAACATTCTGGATTTCTCAGCCCTCTGCTCCTTACTATTAAGGTGTGTTTCAGTACTTTAACCCATATGAAACAAAGAGAGAGAGAGGCAGACATGTGTATGTGTTAGTCAGTGATGAATGAATTACTTAGACACATGCATGTATTAGTTGGGGAGCTGAAAATATAATGTTTTATCATTTTGGGTCTTTAAGGTGCTTCAAATCTCATCGCTGTTGCAGCCTTGTGGTGCTAATTAAATCATTTGGCCATCTACAGCAACGATTATTGGATGTAATGTATCAAATTCATCTTGAAATAGATTGAACAGCCATGTTGTGTTATCAGCTATTCACATTCGCAGCGAGTGAATGCTGAGAAAATTAGATACAAGACAAGTTTGTTTTTTTGGCAGATAAAAACCCACTGAACAAAGAGACTGTTTGTGATTGCAACGATGTTGGAGGACATGGAGGACTTAAACAGTCATCCGTGAACCGCTGGGTCAGGGTTGCAACATATTAAGATGTCCTTGGACAACACAAATACTAATAATTTTTCCTTTATAAAGTCAATTTTTTTGTTAGTGATGCAGAAAAAACAAATATAATGGCTGCAAAACTGTGTGTCTTTTATGCCAGGGACAGTACTGTATATAGGGTCATCTTTTTAAGAGAAACACACATAGGTTGTATAAGAAGGTAGTGACAAACAGGTATACTTTCATGCAGGTAGGACTTGTTGGACAAATCAAAGGTGAAAGAAGAAGTGATGGAGCTTTCAATTCAGATCAAACACTAAGGGTAACCCATTTGGGTTGGAAAATGGAAGAAATGACATTAAGAGCAAATAAGGAGGGTCCTCTTACAGGACAACAGATGTGCAATATCTGGAGGGACAGAACATGCCAACATTGCAGGCTATAGAGAAGGAAGATGACCAAACTTTTAGTTTAACTGCAAAGACCTGGAAAGAAAACAGACTGCACACACAGCAAACACAAAGCGTACATTCCATACATTCTAAATATTATAGTATATATTATAGTATATTATAGTGTAATGTAGTATTGTAGTATTATATTATGTTATATTAAAAGTGTAGTATAGCATAATACAATATAGTGTATTAGATTTAAGATATTCAAGATTAAAGAGGTTTATCTGTCAGGTACAGTTATAATAGTACAACTTGCAGTGAAATATATCCCTGAGTCACCAACTATTTGGCCATGCAACAATAAAGAGGAAGAAAGAAAGAAGTATACATACACTACACTTACAATACAATAGTGCAAAAAATATACAAAAGAAATGTCCAGGAAGAAAGCATGTAAAAGAAATGTATGTGAGAATAAGTACACATATTTACAGTAAGCAATCCAATCCTAGCATAATATAGTATAGTGTAGTATAGCATAATATGTTATAATGTAGTATAGCATAATATAGTATAGTGTAGTATAGTATAAAATAGTATAATATAGTGTAGTATAGCATAATATAGTATAGTGTAGTATAGCATAATATAGTATAGTATAATATAGGATGTTATAATATACTATAGTGTAGTATAGCATAATATTGTATAGTATAATATAGGATATTATAATATATTATAGTGTAGTATAGTGTAGGATATTATAATATATTATAGTGTAGTATAGCATAATATAGTATAATATAAGGTAGTATAGTGTAGTATAGCATAATATAGTATAGTGTAGTATATCATAATATAGTTTAATATAAGGTAGTATGGTGTAGTATAGTATAAAATAGTATAATATTGTGTAGTATAGCATAATATAGTATAATATAAGGTAGTATAGCATAATATAGTATAGTATAATATAGGATATTATAATAAGTTATAGTGTAGTATAGCATAATATAGTATTATGTAAGGTAGTATAGTATAAAATAGTATAATATTGTGTAGTATAGTATAATATAGTGTAGTATAGCATAATATAGTATAGTGTAATATAGCATAATATAGTGTAGTATGGCATAGTATAGTGTAGTATAGTATAATGTACTGTAGTATAGTATAATATAGTATAGTATAATATAGGATATTATACTCTACTATAGTGTAGTATAGCATGATATAGTATAGTATATTGCATAGTGTAGTATAGTATAATATAGGATATTAGAATATATTATAGTGTAGTATAGCATAATATAGTATAGTGTAGTATAGCATGATATAGTATACTGAAGTATAGTATGATATATTATAGTATAGTATAATAAAATATAGCATAGTATAGTATAGTGTAGCCTAGTATAATATTATATAGTATATTATAATATAGTATAGTAAAGTGTAGTGTATTGCGTTCCTTGGTATGTAAGCAGTTATCGGTTCACATAAGAAAGTGATAAAATGTGAGAAACCTAACAGACAGACGTACTTTCAGTGATAATTTCTTTTGTTTGATCTGCACTGAGTGACAGTTTATTTTCCCTACACCACATGGACAACTCTCTTATCTAATCCTATTGGCATCATCATTGTTGTCATGGATGAGACCCACATGTCTCTCATCTGCATATTTCTGGTTGTTAAAACATTTGAAGACCAGTTGGTTGCACAGACTGAGGCTGAACCTCTGTGTTGTTCCGAAGTTTACCATTTGAGTGAAGGAGTGGACAGATTGGAGCCATGCTGATTGACATCACGACGGACCAAATACCAGTTTAGGGGGACAATGGGTACTGAGAGCAGAGCTTAGAATGCTCAATGTAATCAGCCATAGAGTAAGCTATATACAGTATTTAGACTTTGGAAGTGTTTGATTTAACACTAGAACTACTGTCACTCTGACCGTTTAGAATTTTTGAACTATAGGTATATTTTATTCAAACATCAAAATGGTTTTGAAATTACAAAACATAAAAGAGTTCTTAGTATTTCTACTTAGAATGGCCAGAGTGGTCATTTTGACCTCTTTAAGTATAATAGAATCAGCTTTATTCGCTAAGTATGTTGCACATATAAGAAATTAGCTTTTGGTCTTTTGTAGCTTCTCGAGGACAGTACAGACAGAAGACAAGTACATAAAAAACAATAAATTAAAGACAAATTACAGACAAATTGTAACAAGACAGAAAGACAAGACAGTGTGTGTGTGTGTGTGTGTGTGTGTGTGTGTGTGTGTGTGTGTGTGTGTGTGTGTGTGTGTGTGTGTGTGTGTGTGCTGAGTTTAGTGCAGTTTGTGTCCATATAGCAGCAGCAGTCAGTTGTTCATAACAGATATTGCCTGGGTTTATGGGTTAGAGACCACTCTCACACCTATAAGCTGATGCATGTTAATAAGCTTATTAACATGCATCCTGTGTTATTTCCATGTTGGCAGTCATGTCATGTTGAACAGATATATTATGCACACATTTATATGGTATTAATCATCTCTGTAAGAAAGTGAATACAAAATGTTGAACTATTACTTACATTCTTACATTCACCTATTGTATATGATCAACAGAAAATAACCTGTTGTGACTAACTTGATCTCGTTTAATTTCTATCCCAGGAACATGTTTCCTCCCAATCTGGTAGAAGCTTGTTTCAAGCAGGTACGGTTTACCCATCCCAAAATCTGAAGACATTCTCCATCGAATTTCACACCATATCACCATTCCCATCATCATCATCATCATCATCATCATCATCATCATCATAAAAATGCATTATGTTTCTTACACTCACTGTGAAATCGCACTGTTGCCTCACGCGTCACACCCAAGCTGAATGAATCTATAATTCAATTCAATCAATTCAAATGTCTTTCAGTATAAAACTGTTTACAAGAAGATTGTGCACACAAGGAATGTGACAGTGACCCTAAACCTCACCGAATCTCTGAATGTGACAGAGCCAAACCTGAGTGTGAACCTCAGCAGGGTGCTGCACACGATACAGGTGGGACGTGGTGATTGTTTTTATTCTGTCATCTACGTTCACTTTAATCTTCATGAACTGTGCGGTGCATTGTTTTTTTCGACTACAGGAGACAGTGGAGGAGACAGTCCCTGTGTCAGGATCCTCCGGTGGAGTGAATGCTCTCGGTCTGGTGGTCTTCTCCATGTGCTTTGGTTTGGTCATTGGTAACATGAAGCAGCAGGGTCAGGCTCTCAGGGAATTCTTTGACTGCCTGAATGAAGCGATCATGAGGCTGGTGGCTGTCATCATCTGGTCAGTGAGGACACATATTCTTTGCAGTCTGTTGCTGGTTTTCTGTGCTTGCATGTCAAACATATTGTGTGTGAGTATGAGTTGTGCTGGACTAATAGATTTACTTGACACTGAAGGGTAGTATATGTTCATTAATAAAGATAGTGTGGCATATTCATTGTTCATCCATCACTTCTGTCTCCTTTGACAGGTATGCTCCAGTGGGCATCATGTTCCTCATTGCAGGGAAAATTGTGGAGATGAAGGACCTGGCTGAGGTGGGCGGTCAGCTGGGAATGTATACTGTATCGGTCATTGTTGGTCTCCTCATCCATGGCCTCTTTGTCCTGCCGCTACTTTACTTCCTGGTGACCAAGAGGAACCCATACAGCTTCATCGGAGGTCTGCTGCAGGCACTCATCACTGCTCTAGGAACCTCCTCCAGGTCAGGCTGAGCCTTTGTCCTGCTCAGGCTAGAAAAAAAGAAAAAAATTATTGTTTTATGTCATAATAAATTAATTCTGACACTAGGAATATATGTATAGATCAGCATGAAAGATGATTGTTTTGTGAATCAAGGCTCAAGCTATTACAAACAACAAGGACAAGGTGAAAAAAACTAACGTCTATTTGCTATTTGTTGTGCTGAGCTACGTACTTGTATAGAAATATGCACAATACAAAACACGACATTAAAAAACACAAACTAAATAAATACATCACAACTACAGTGAAGAAATTCAAACCATTTTAAATCAGCATACCTCATGTCTTACATTTTGTGTTACTGGTCCTATATCACAGCCCTACATCTCCCTCTCTCCCTCTCTTCTTTAGCTCAGCCACCCTGCCCATCACCTTCCGCTGTCTTGAAGAAAACAACCGCGTGGATAAACGAGTAACACGTTTTGTCCTGCCTGTAGGTGCCACCATCAATATGGATGGCACCGCCCTCTATGAGGCTGTGGCAGCCATCTTTATCGCTCAAGTCAACGACATGGACCTAAACTTTGGCCAGATTCTTACCATCAGGTAACAGGTAGTTTTAGTTTATAACCTTTGTACTGTACAAAACTAGTACTAAGGTAAACAGCCCTAAATGTTAAATTCAAATCTATCATTTCTATACACTAGTAAACTATTTGCTGTTTCCTGGTCTTTTGGAGATGTGTCTTTAATTGTGGTGGTAGGTAAATACATGAAATATTAGAAATTATATAGTAGTGTGACCAGTTTGGAGAACACATGTGCTTTTTGTTTGTTTCCCTTTATTAAATGTCTTCTCTCTCTCCTCCATCCCTCCTGCCGCCCACTCAGTATCACAGCAACTGCTGCCAGCATCGGAGCAGCAGGCATCCCTCAGGCTGGCCTGGTTACCATGGTAATCGTATTGACATCGGTGGGACTGCCCACAGAGGACATAACACTGATCATCGCTGTGGATTGGTTCTTGTGAGTTCCTACTAAATGTCAGCTTGTTGGGGATTGGTCTGTGTACTGTTCTGTGGGTCTGCCAGCTTAAATGTCATTATGAAGCTTCAGAGGGCTCAGAGATCCCAACTCTACAAAGGTTATTGATGCATAATGCAGAGTGACAGATGAAAGGCCTGGGCCAAATTTTGAGTTGCACATGCTTTTATAGTAGATAGGTGTTTTTGTTGTCTTCTTTTTCTGTTTTTATCTGATTCTCTCTCTGCCTTCACGACAGGGACCGTTTGCGTACCACCACCAATGTGCTTGGAGATTCGTTGGGGGCTGGCATCGTGGAGCACCTTTCACGCGGAGAACTGCACAACCAAGAGGTCCACAACTCTGTAATCGAGGAGAATGAGAAGCCCTACCACCTTATCTGCCAGGAAAATAACTCTCTTAATCATCGCAACAGTGAGACCACAATGTGAAGAACTTAGCCACACCCAAAAGTATTTTAAGTGGACCCTCGGTTTGCACTGGTGCAGGGATAGTTTAAAAGAAAAAAATTGTGTTTGGTTGACTCAACTAGTGTTCAGTGTTCTCAGAATGT
The DNA here is from genome assembly GCA_032359275.1 of Microctenopoma steveboyesi. Lineage (NCBI taxonomy): Eukaryota > Metazoa > Chordata > Actinopteri > Anabantiformes > Anabantidae > Microctenopoma > Microctenopoma steveboyesi. The sequence continues at coordinate 15,535,663 of JAUMHF010000004.1, forward strand.
CCTAAACTCATACGTTAACCTCAAATACAAAAAGGTTTCCTAGGAAACAGGGCAATAAAAAGCTTGGCCTGGGACGGCTTGAGGTACAAGTGTTGTTTAGGGAGAGTTAAATACACAATATCATTCAGTGGCAGTTCTTATGGGGATTTCTCTGTAATGTCTGTAGAATGTATGAATACTTAGGATTAGTTTATTTATGATGATACTTACCAGCACACTAGGCACACAGTGTTACCAAGAAGAAACACCACCATTCCACCATGATGTACACCAGCTGATGATGTGAATGTGCATACTGTATGTACAGCACGGGTTTGCATGATTTAATACTTTTATACATGCATCTTATTTTAAATTATTTTTCATCGCTGTCATCATGACTACCTCTAATAGGACTCAGACATGGAGCTTTTATGGTGTAACAAACAAATAAATAATGGGGCATATCATCAGTAGGTAAACTACCAATCACCCAGAGTCATTATGACATTTCAATATTCTATGTTACTTAAGTTTCCTTGCATAATGTAATTGTACAGTTGTACTTGACTGTTGAACACTGGATTATGGTAGTAAGGTGAATCTTTGCTACTTGGTATTTTAAGGTGTTTTGAACGTTTTTTCACTCAGTGCTTTCTTATAAATATTATATTCGTGCATGTTAATTTGGTGCTATTGCTTTTTTTAAACTATGGGCACATGATTGTATTGCTACATAGTATTATTTTAGAGAAATATCAGCTGGAATGTTTGTTCTGAAATTGTTTATTTTATCTCAGTTTTACAGTAAATGAAGTATTCAGCCAATAACACAGTTTATGTCAGATGCCAAGGGGAATGATAAATATGACTTCTTTCCAGTTAGAGGTTGTTTTCCTTTTTTAATGTTGTTGTTGCTTTGTAACCTTTTGGACATTGTAACAGAATTTAGAAGAAGTAACAGCTATTTGGAGACAGTTTTGTTGTTTTTGTTGTTTGTAGTTTTGTTGTAAAGCTGTGCTTTAACATGAGTACAACGGTACATCTGTCATACATCACAACCTATGTGACAATTGTATTATGTTTTGACTGGAATAAATATTGTAAAGCTTATTTGAATTGTTAAGTTAAAGGGTACTGTGAATAACATGTGTACTGCTTTGAGGAATTGAACCTACAGCTACTTAATGCTTTTTGGTGTTGGTTGAAAGTGAATAGTTTTGTTAATAGCTTTGTGCCACATTTATGCTCAGTGATAGTCTTGGCCTTAGTTTTAATGCTTAGCGTTACGCCAGTAAAATCTCTCACAGTTTGACATTTCTGATGGACAGTTTATGAAAAATGTGACAAATAAATGGCTCAGGAATTGAATTGTGATTCTCATTATTGTGTTTGTGGCTACCCCTGGTGGAGGATATTCTCCTGTCCAAAAACTGTGCATCATTAGTCAAATGTAAAAATATTTGAATAGCATTCGTGTTAAATCAATTTGAATAAAATGTGCTTTGACTCATGAATAAAAAGCAAAACTTTAGTTTGTGTACTTCCATTTAATTTTCTTCATTCACACAAACTAAACTTTTACTTTTAACAAACCTAGAGTTACAACCAAAATAATTAAATCCCTATTGCAAAGTGGGTGTAATGGAAAAATTTAAATAGCTTCAGCTGCTTGGAGTGAAAACATCAAACAAAAACAATTAAAACGTCTCCACATAACACAACATGCGGCTTTAGAAAAACGAGGCAGCGAGCGACATAAACAAGGCACTGTGGGCAAGAACAAAAGGTCCTTCATAACAAAAGCAACATAGGTTATATACAAGAGCAGGAGATGGAGGTTGCAACATAGCTTGAGAAAGGAAATCAATACCAACTTGAAGGAAAGAAAGAATCATAACACATGCTCCTGAAACCTTCAGTGTCTGTCCAGACTGTCCACAATGCTGTCCAAGTTGAGTCTTGCTAAATTTCTGCTGAGTGCAGGAATCATGTTGAATCTGTGGTGCATGTACTCACCTACGACGCCAGCTCCCCCCCGACCGTCGTTCTGCTGTAACTGGCCTGTGAGGGTTACTGCTCGAGAATCTGAGCTACCTGGCACATTAGTTTAGCCTGCTAGCATGCTACTATATACTAATTCACAGCTAACACAAACAACAAATGAGGCTGAGGGGAACATTACTGAAAAATCATTGATTATTGTAAATATATATACTAAATTAGTAGCTAATTCGGTCTAAACCAAATTTGGTGCAAATTTCAGTGCAGTTAAAAATGCAGACAAACGCACAAGATAACCAGAAAAACACAATGAGACATTTCAAGTTATTTTTTCAGGTTGTTTTATAAAATAGTTTACTTGAGATACCGTGTTTTAGCATACAGTGCATTCTTCTACAATACAATAACCGTGTGTTTCACACACAGTCTAGCCCTCTATGTTTTAATAGCCTTGCCATGTGGTGAATCCAACCATGAATACTTTGGCATAGTTTAGTAAGAGACTATTAGTGAAAAAGACAAATGTAAACTGCAAATACATACTCAAATCTGCCCGAGGGCCTGATTTTTGAAGACTCACTCTTAGGTTTTATGCTGAGTTAATAACCAGTCAATAGAAAGAATGAACAAAATACCAGGAACATATTCTGTTTTATGTCACAAAGAATCCAGGTAAAATCTTCTCTCAGATCCCATTTAGATTTCATCCCTCTAACAGTCAGACATTAAAATTCAAAATCTGAAAAATGTGTTTTGTAACTTTAAGACAGGTAAGACCTGGATTATGCTCAACAAGGTGCAAATGAATATTTGAGTAATTGAGACAAAACCTCACCTACTGTATTTAAATATGATTACACAGTACTGAAGGTATACCGGTCACAAATACGCATAGAGTATCTTGCAGATAATAATATCACTGCTTGTTTATTATCTATTAATTACAATTTATTCACTGATTTCACATCAGCCACAACTAGTTATTTTGTTGAAGAGGGAAAACTTTCCCACAGACCATGGCAAATAACAGTATGAGCCTTAAAAAGAAATCTATTCAGCTTATATTACAAGAAAATACTCCACTGACACTGTTCGAGCCACGTGCTTAGGAATAAGCACAGTTCACGTTTAAATATCTAAAGTCATTAAAATATGTATTGCTACCCAGGTCTGCACTGTCCCAGGGAGATAGATAGTGGGGATAGAGATGACACGAGACGACTGGATATTCAGCACGCTTTGTCGTGTATAGATGACGAGCTGCTCAAAGTTTACTTGGCCTGTAGAAAAGACATTTGATACACTTGAGACAGGTACTTATGCACTGTTACAGTATTTAATGCACTGAATTTGAATTAGAGAAATGACTAAATGAGCCTTACTCATGACTATGAGTTTTCCTCCATTTGTGAGGGCGGGCTATCAGTCCACATTGAGAACTGCCCAGTTATCTTTCTTGTCCTGATGATCACAAGAAGAGGAACTCTGTCAACATGCACTATTTTCATTCTGAGTAGCAGCATACAGTGGATTACAAGGCTTAGTTTTAGTTGTGAAGCAGCTTGTCTCTGACCTCTGACATGACAGGCAGGTTGTCGTGAGGAAGAAGCCATTTGGTTTGGGGATACCTGGCCTTTGGTCTCCGCAGGAGTTTTCTCAGCAACCGCTTCACCCTTCGATCTCTGGGGTCTGCACATTTCACTGCCTTCTTTGTGTAAAAGCTATGAAGACCACACAATAATTATCACGAAACACAGATTGTCAGTGGATGAACAAAGGATTGGTGGTGACTGGATGTAAAGTCACATTAGCATTTATCTCATGTCAAACTGTGTTTAAAAGAAGAACAAAAGAGGTTGGAAACCACTGACATTGACAGGATCAAAAGAAACACTTGCATCTGTAAGAAGTTCATGTTTTGTTAGCTGCACCGCATGAAAAAGCAATCAACATCAGATTTCTCTGACCTGCTGGAAACAATCTGTATCAAAATGCGAAATGCTTTTGCTTAACTAAACCCTGATGTTCTGGCTGACCCTCTGTGGCAGAGCTTGGTTGACTTAGAAGGTATTTTAAGAGGTTTTGTTATTCCCACATACTTCCTTTCTTACTTGCCTAGCAAGGACAGCTCTGAACCGTGCCATTCCAACAAGTCCTGGACAGATGACAATGTCTCTCAGCCTGTCTCTCTCCTGCTCTAATGAGAGACGCATGTTTTCTATGCCTGCAAATCGCAAATTGCTGTGTGCTGGTTTGTGCTAGGAATAGATAGTTGAAATACTTGCATGATGGCATTTATACTGCAGTACGGCCCCTCGGTCTGCACCTCAAACCGCAACACATCTTTGGTACGCACCTTGCCCTGGGAGTACAACATGCAGCACTGGACATCCCTCTGCATCTGTACACCATTACCTGTGAAGAAATAACAGAACACACACAGACGAAAAGCAAGGTTCCCATTACAGAATTCTACCAAAAAAAAGTTACTTGACAGAATGATACACAAGTTCCTTCAAGTAAAACTAAACTGATTATGTTGAAGTTTTCCTTCTATTAGAAAACAAGAACAGACTACTAAAGAAAAACATTGTGACATCATTTTAGTTACATAATCAGAAATCACCTTAAGAGCATGTTCATCATTTTACAATACACATATTTTTGTAAACTGTAAAATTATTCTGATGTTGGCAGCTTTAGTAGAAAAAAAATGTTCTCTATACAAGATCACTTACAGACATAGTATGCTCATTCCCTCAGGGTAACATTTAGGGTAAGTTTCTTTTGGCTGCTCCCTTTTGGGGTCGCTACAGCAAATCATCTGCCTCTGCGTATTTCATTTGGCAAGGATATTATCCGGGCTTGGAACTGGCACTAGGGAGGAACTGGGATACCAACCCTGGGGTTTTCAGACAATTAGTTGCGGACTGCCCTAAAGTCTGTGGCTAAATGAAAGCATTACCATCTGTGCTGAGGTGAGAAGTGAGAAGTGTCAGTATAATAATAATAAAACCATAACTGATACTTTATTGATCCCCTTGGGGAAATTCTTTGTGCACAGGCTGCCCCTTTATCTGCCAAAGGTCAGGGTCTCAGTGTCTTACCCAAGGACACCTCGACATGCTGGGACTATTTATTTGATTGTGTTAGACTTTGTGTTGTAACAAGACTCTTCCAGGAAGTTCGTCTTTTATCTTAACCTAATCCTGTGGTTATCTTAACCAGATGTATTTGTGCATACACTCAATCGTGTTTTCAGTCTGTAACTGATTCTCTTAACGAGAAGACTAACAGGCAGCTGTTGTCATTTTTATGGCATCAAGGAGTGACTTACTTAGTGCGAAAAACAGTAACACCAGTACTTTTAACATTGTTGTTGAAATGCCAAGTGGGAAGCATCTTTATGTAACACTGTTTCTTGTCAGGACAGGGCAACAGGGTGTAATGGGCTAATGGTTGGTTCCGGCCCAGAGCTTACTCGACTTATCTTGGCCCCCTAAGTGAGATTATGGTTTGGTGCCCTGTTTTCAATCAGCCAGCCAGAGACTTGATGAGTTCAACACAACGAACAACTAAAGTTGTGTTACTGGATCTTTCGACGAAGACAGAAACTTTTGAAAATCTCTGTCAATTGTTGTTTTATAACGTTAACTTAATAGGTATGTAACTGTTTAAACTAACTAAGTTCATCTGGCTCTTGGTTTACAGTTATAGCAAATATAACAATGACATTGGGTATAAACAGGCAGGTTTGCAGTTTGTAGCTTTGGTTCTTGGTTATTACACAGGTACTATCATGCATGTTTCTACAGAAGCAATTAGCTGTTTATTTCTTTAGTTATTACCATGATAATATTTATTATTACATTTCCATTTCAGTATTTCTAACGATATTACATATTTTAACGTGTACATGCCTTCAAGTAAACACTCGTCATCATCTTGTGCTGCATAAAACATACTACTATGCTGCTGAAATGAGGGAGAGAAAGTGAGGGAAGAATGGGAGGAGTGTGTGTGTGTGAAAGGTGTGCCATGATGCCTTTTCATCCAGAGCGAGTTATGTAAACAAATTAAAGTGTGATGTGAAGCAGCAGGAGCAATGAGAGGTGTAAAATAGGACAGTGCTGCTTTGTTGAGCCACAGATTATCCAGAATCCATCCGCGTGTTTTTTCACCACACTTCCAGCGCTTTCACAACATTTACAAAAAAAACGAAGGCGACACTATCACACCTAATGAGCCGCAACACGGATGCTTTCTTTCTGTGGTGTGTGTGTGGAGTGTTTTTGCATTTTCAGATGCTCATTCTCCTGTGCTCTGCCCTTCTTCTTACATGAATGTTGCCTCTCTGCTGCCCTTGCTACTGCTGCTATCCCTCTTTCCCTCTTCTCTCCTTTTTTGTGTTCGCCATCACTCTCTTTGCTACAGTGTCCACCTGCAGGGTGCATACAAGCGATGCAACGCACACACACACACACACCCACATGCACGCACACATAGTCAGTATGGCTGTGCCCTACCTTCCACAGATGCCAGGAGGATAACAGTCAGAGAGATAACAGTCAACATCTGCAGCATGAACATGATGAGGCTGGCAGAGAGGAGGAGAGGCGAAGAGAGGAGAATCTACTCTGTCACCTCTCCCTGTGTGGCTCCCTCTCTTATATTATTCCCTCCCTCTCTTTATACCTCCCTGCCCATCTCTCACTCACTGTCTTCCAGCACCTCTCTTTTTCTATGTGACCATCCTTCCCTCCCTCTCTCTGTTTGTCTGTGTTGAGTCATTCTCATGTTCACCTAAATTTCCCACACTTACTCTGTTTATCTTTCGCACTCACCTCTCTCTCATTTCCCACTTCTTGTTTCATCACTCAGGATAACAATCCTCATATGTCTCACACAGTTCCTCCCTTATCCTGCCTCCACAGTTTGCTTCCCGAGCAGATTTAATTGGTAAAAACAATCACCTTCTAGAGTTCATCATAGCTGATTAGTTATTATTAGACCATTATTTGCATGTTTACATGCGCAGAAAATGCTTCTTCTTTACAGGAGGTTCTGGACTCAATCTCTTACTGTATCCAGTTTTTATGCTTCCATTAGTTCAGGTTATCATCCAATGCAGATGACACTCTGCTGTATGTTAAGTCTTTGTTCCTTTCAACCCAAAAACATAGCTTGTTTAAAGACTTGTGAGAAATATCAGAATTAGAATCAGAATCAGCTTTATTCGCCAGGTATGTTGCACATACAAGGAATTTGCTTTGGTCTTTTGAAGCTTCTCTAG
>JAUMHF010000004.1:15543038-15575806 GCA_032359275.1 Microctenopoma steveboyesi
TTCTGCTGGAGGTTTCTTCCTCTTAAAGGGAGTTTTTCCTCTCCACTGTTGCTCAAGTGGGACTGTTGGGTTTTCTCCATTATTTTAATTATATATACATATTTTTGCAAGGTCCTAAACCTTGCTATGTAAAGTGCCCTTAAATGACTTTCGTTGTGATTTGGCGCTATACAAATAAAGATGAATTGAATTGAATTGAATTGAATTGATGGCGTTTCAGAATATTCTCGACATAGTTGTAATAAACGCTGGACTGCACCAATGACAGACTGTTACGGAGGAACACGCATCACACATCTTTTGTTCAAGTGAACCACTTAAAGAAAACACTTGATGTACAGCATATTTTCAGTAAACTCTTAACTCTTAACTATTGTTACATTGTTGTTACAATATTGCATTTAGTACATCAGGTATTTTTGGGGAGATTATACGTGCATTAAGGTTTCTGAAATGTATATTATTGATTTTTATTTAAGTTACTGTATATCCAAAAAAGACTAAAAATAGTTTTTAAAGAAAATAAGAAAATATTCTATGTCACATTAATATGAAGATAATAACAGTCGTTTAATGGTTGTCAGTTACAATGGTTGTCTTCTCATACGACTAAAGTGTAAACAATCTCACCTCTTGATGTTTTATTATTGTTTTTATTATCCTAAAAATATAGATCAATTTCTGCTTAATTGTATATTGATTAGTGAAATGATATGCATTTAATACATAGCAGTCAAAATGACCACAGCTATTCCAGTAGTTATGGAATTCTGTGAGTTTGAGGTTTGGATGAATTACTACCAGTTTTCATGACGTGCCCTACATGTTTAGACGATCTAACAGAACTATAAGTACAATTGTTAGTTTCCGCCTGTTGTTGCAAACTTTTTGCCTGATATTTAAAACTCACAGATAGCACCAGATGATTTGTTTCTTCTCTGGTGATGCTCTGCCAGGACTTCACTACTTGTTTGTTCAGCTGTTTCATTTCAAAGCCATCATGGTTTCATACAGAGCCCAAATATATGACTTGTAGTTGAAACTGGCTAGTATACATATACCTACAATAAATGTTCATTCTATCAAGGCCTGAAATCCATTTCATCTTTGTAAGCACTGAAATCTTAGTCTTAATTTGCACAAATATTTGCATGGAATCTGTCACATATACATGCACTGCCTCCCCGTTTGGAAGCAGTCATGCGGAGCTGCATGTGACAAAAGATCATATGCAAAAAAATGTCTAATTTTAAATGGATGGCACCACCGTGGTAACTAAATTGGTTCTTACGTGTCGAAAGGACAGTTGAAGCTTAGGGTGCGGGACATTGTCGTGATGTGCCAAAAACCAAAAGTAAAGGGCAGCAATAAAAATATAAAAAGGAAAATGTAGCCTTCAACAGCAGAAACATCATCACTAAGAAGTTAAAGAAGAAGCCAAGTCAAAGGAAACTTGCAGGACACTCATGGACAGTGTACAGACATATATCCTACAAACCCTGTGAAATACCTAAGTAATCTGTTGACACATGTGGTATTTAATCCAGATGTCCATAGTGTTTCTGTCATAATGTCCGTGTAGTAGTGTAGTGTGATTATAATTTCCTCGAACCAGAATGGTGTGTTTGAACTACTCAACATAAGACAGGGTTTGGCTTTTGTAATGGCTGTATTGATTCACTGATTAAGGATGATGACACAGTGTTATTTTCTGTCTTCAATCTCCATATTGAAATCTATTTTTCTGCTGTACTAAATACTATGAAGAAATGCGGGTGATTGAGCTTGTTAGTTCTTTTCTATTTGGGAAGGTAGGTTTAATCTGCCTATTGGGACCAGAGCAGCAATGTGCAATACGTTTGTAAAGGCTCCAAAAAGGAGGCCTATACATCAGTACAGAGTAATGATGTTGTAGTACTACACAGAGCAATTTAACATACTTACGTTATGTAGTTACACATCCAAAAACACATTGATTGTCGATTTAGAATAGTGTATTTCAAACATATCATATGATGATGCTGCTCATGCAGACACCGTGTACACTATATTACCTTGTCTACGTGCCACTCACCCACACAATATGTGTGCAATGTGCATGTGGCATTTTATTTTAGGGTTGACTTCATTCCCCAAACTTACATATCTCTCGCTTCTCTGTTCAGCTGGGACGACGTACATCTTTGGCAAAGGAGGAGGCCTCATTACCTTCAACTGGCCAGCCAATGAGAGACCAAGCACCAGGACCGACAGGTTGACTGTTGGCTTTAGCACCTCCCTGAAAGATGGTATCCTGGTTAGGATTGACAGCGCACCAAGACTGGGGGACTATCTCATGCTGCATATAGTAAGTTCACACACACACACAGACATGTAATATTTATGTGTAGTAGTTCATATTCACAACACTGTAGGAGGTTTAAATACATATCATCTACAAAGCTTTACATGAAACTCGGAACAAACGTTAACTTCCATCTTGAGCAGAGCAAAATTATATTAAACAAAAACTCTTTACTTTATTAGTATTTAGTTATTTCATATATAACACAAACATCAACCAGAAGTCACTACTAAATATTTCCAACACATCTTATTTCAATGCATCTCTCAACTTGAGTGACAGGGACAAGGAGGAATGATGAAAATGTATGTATATTTTAAGTAAAAGAATAGGAATGTCTGCATATGTGGCTGTTTTGTGATCTGCCTGCATCTAAGCACAATGAAGTCATTAGCACCAGGAGTGTTAGGATACCACATACATTCTGGTAAAACGTAGACAAAAAAGTATCCACGTACTCGTACATACATTAAGCACGTTTGTCATTAAATAAGACAGTGGAGTCTGTTTTCCTGAAACAGGCTCCACATGAAAACACAGGCACATACATACACATACAAAAACGATTTCTTTGCAATTTGGTTGACGCCGTCGGCTCCGGAGCAAAAGCACAACCAGAAGCAATGTGGAACACTGACTGAATACATTATTAGTAAGTGGGATACAGAATCAGCTGCTGGAGTTGGGTGAGCTCCAGTAATGACAATAATAATTTCGGGAGAATAAAAATATAAAATATACTATATATAATACTAATTAATAATAATAATAATAATAGCATTTTGAGTACAGTATCAGTATCCCTTATAAAATGATGCAAATATTTTAATAAAAAATTAACCGTAGTGTAATACTTACTGTTCTTGTCATTTCAGCAACAAGGCAAAATTGGAGTGACATTCAACATTGGCACAGTAGATATTAGTGTGCAGGAAAGCAGTACCCCAGTGAATGATGGGAAGTATCATGTTGTGCGCTTCACCAGGAACGGTGGGAATGCTACGTTGCAGGTGGATAACTGGTCAATCAATGAGCACTTTCCTTCAGGTATGAGCCTCATTAATCTTAAACTAATCGGCTTCATTTGACATCTTTTTCATTTGGTAAGAATTGTTATTTATATAGTTACTTTAGCTTATCAACTTTTTACTAATAATCTTCTTTTTCTAATTACATTTTTGAAATTACAAAATGTACAGTATACACATCCCACTTAAATTAACAATAGTTTGAATGTGAGCTCTGTGGACCTCTGTTGGTCTAAAGCTGTCACTGCAACATCCAGTCTGTCGCTGTCAGTTATACCACTGCAGGTGCAGGAAAGTAGCATCTGCAGCACAAGACACTGATTTTTGCTGAGTAGTTCTCTGCAGCTATTCTCATTTGAACCTCCCTATCGATGAAATAAAGGAAAATGTTAGGATTGTAGTTACCATGTCACATCTACCAGGAATCTGCACTTGACCAGTAATTTTTTGGTGCAACTTGATGTTTTCAGTACTCTAAGTTGTAATAAAAAACAAGGTATTTTCTCTTACCACAGCAACATGTGACAAACCATACTAAATAAACAAATGGCAAAGTTCTTCTTCTTTGTAGGTGAAAATGCAGCAAAGATTAGACCTACAGTGACACAGTGAGCAGGCCTTGTCACATGGCCTTAGTACTGCATGCTAGTTAGGTGAACAGCACAACACAATTCTCTAAAACAATAACATATAATGGACATATAAACCCAAGATGACGGCACAGGCTAAACCGCAGTCTGACCTGTGGTCACTGAGCAGCTTCCTTGCAGCAGGAATTAAGGATCAAGTGCCTTGCTTGAGGTTACTTCGGGCCTGTTGACGAGGAGAAGACAAGCATTGATTTGCTTCATTTAATTAGGGCTGAGTGTGTAACAGTGTGCCCAGTTGTAGTTGTAAAAAAGTCTATTAGTATGGTTTTGGCTCTTCGCAGGTATTTTTACTTGTCTGCTGCCTCCATCTCATTGATTGTTTTTATGCAATTTTCTCACATTAATATATTTATGTCCTGTTTGATGTTTCTAGGTACCAAAGCTCTTAGTAAGCTCTAAGATTATGGCTCTTAGTTTTGCAGTAATTAACTAAAAACTTTCTTATAAATGTAATCTGAATATAAAATTATTTAAATATATTGTAAATGTTAAGAGATGTCTTCTCCAGGGGACACAATGCTGATCATCAATAAATGTCTTCATAAATGTCTTCTTAAACTTTAAAGGGAACAGCGACATTGAACGCTATCAAATGGCCAATAAGAAAATTCCTTTCAAATACGCCAGACCAGTAGAAGAGTGGCTGCAAGAGAAAGGTAATTTCAATCTAACATGTTTCTGTATTTATGTGTGTTATATACGTTGTCAAACCATAATGATGCTTTTCATTTCTTACAAAAAATACCATTAAACTTAGTGTCACTAACATGACCATCAATAATAAGCCTGTGCATGTAACTTTATGTGAACTTCATGTGGGCGGGAATGCTAAATATATACCTAACTAAGGAACTAATAGATGTAAATAAATGAACCAATAAATTGCTAATAATTCAATATTAAATAAAAAATATATAAAAATGTATGATAGCAATAAAGAAAGTCATTATTCTGAAATGTTGTCCATGTGGTCATATTCATGTAGCTGCTGAGGGTGGTGGACGTGGAACAGCCAGCACACAGTAGTGGTTCTTTGGTACACACTGTGAGGGCATCACACATCAAGTGCTGATTAATAAATGGTCTTCATTCGGCTTGTCACCTAAATGTATTTCATAGCAGACCAATTTACTAACACTGAATGTTAGTTTTCAATGCATTTCATGCATAGTTCATTGTTACATAGTTCTAATCCAATGGTTACTTCAAGTTCTGCTCTCATTAATGAAATCCTGAAGCTGGAAACAAAGCAGACTTTTTTTGTCAATTTCCACCATTACCCACACATAATTTGTCTCAAGTCTCATTTGAATGCATATCATTCCACCTGGGCACCGTGTACTATAAAATCAAACAGATAGACGTGAAAAGCAACAATGCTTGTGCTGGAGATTGCACCAACATGAAAATAAGACCACGTGTGTTGTAATCATATATAGTAGCACAGCTCAAAGTTGTCCGTCTTTGTGCTGTCCTTTACTCTGCTGAAAATATTTTACATCTGGATGTCTCCTCTAGGTCGGCAGTTAACCATTTTCAACACTCAAGCTACAGTCGCAATCGGTGGTAGTGATCGTGGCCGGCCCTTTCAGGGTCAGCTATCTGGTCTTTACTATAACGGCCTTAAGGTTTTAAACATGGCTGCTGAAGGGAACCCAAACATCAAGATTAACGGCAGTGTGAGGTTGGTAGGTGATGTACCCAGTGTGCCAGGCTCAGCCAGGACGACAGCCATGGCTCCAGAATTGTCCACTAACTTCATTGAGACGACTACTATGATGTCCACCACGACTACAAGGAAACACAGATCATCCACAACTGTGCAGGTATGCAACGATAGATCTTTAACTATAAATATTGAGGACGGCACTTTTTAATTTTTGGGGAATCGCTCATGACAGGCGACATATGTGACAACAGACCTGCAAGTAATTAGAGCAACCCCAAAGGTAAAAAACTGTGTAAAAGGACAAGAAGTTGAAAATGCTGCACACAGGCATAAAATGGCATCATCTTTTTTCACCAAGTTCTGTAATGGGGTCAAGCAAATGATAACATGCAGTTATTGTCAACTGTTTATTGTGTGACCATAAAACCATGGCCATGTGATCTACTGTATCTCTCTGACAACTGAGCAAACACAGACTTCATCTTCTAACTGGTTCTGTACATTTTGCCTTGTGTGTCTTTTCGTCATGCGACCGCTGTTGACCAACGCTGTGCTATTGAAGCATGCGGGAGATGACATTGGGTCATCTGCAGAGTGTTCGAGCGATGACGAAGACCTGGAGGAGTGTGAACCCAGCCATACAGGTGGGCTAGGTTAGTTTGCATTTGCTTGCTTTCTCTGTGCCTTCACTCATCTGCACTAGAGGATCGATGTATCCTCAGAGCATTTCATCCCCATGGTTAGACAAAGTGTAACTCCACAAAAACAAGCTGTGCTACACATTGCCCATATAACCCAATTCAAAGAAAGTTGCATTAGTAAAATAATTTTTTTTTGAAATTATTATCATTATGTGAAAAATTCTGTCACATATGAAGCTAATTTAGTCATTTGCTATATTACAATAGTTACACAGGATTTTATTACTATCATGAGCTACACTTGCACATGGGGTTTTCCAAAGTGGTTAACATGGTCACCAGTATGCATACAGATTTTGTCTGTTGAGAGGAAATATGAGTAAAAACAGGTCATCACATAGGTGCAAAATATGTATGTTGGTGAGTCATGTTCTCTGCACTGACGCTGTAAAATGTATCACGTTGTGTTCGAGTTCACTGCTCTATTGGTTTTTATTTTGAAACATTTGGCACTGTTTTATTTCTGCTTGTTTTCTTAGCTAACAATTGCAGCATGTTTTCTAAACCACATTAACATTTGTTACTTTTTGTTTTCATTTGTGTTTTTCCACATTTGCCTTGACTTGCATTGGTACGGTACATGTAATAGAGAACAGATATAATTGAATTTCTGTGTACGAGTTTTTCTTTTTTTGGGTCATACCTTTGCTTTTAGGTGTACTTGTTATTCTGTCTTTTTTGTATATTTAAAGAAGTCTAAAATGTTTAGGCACTGTGATAACATAAAAAAAGATAAAAGGTTTGAAAGAATTTGGGAATTTCCATATTTAAAATATGGACAGCTATGTTGTCACTTTTGTAAAAGTATGACAAATCTAAACGTATAATATATTTCTATGTGTTCCTGTAGCCTTTTTTTTTAAAGTTACCTTTCAAAAATTTCTTTGCTGGCATATGCAAATTAATTGACCAACGCCACACCTAAAACAAAGCTTTGAAATGCCTCTGTTGGGTGGAGGCGCAATCTGTATGTCATTAAAACAAATGACTCAACTAACCCAAGTTTTAACTAAAAAACTATACTATACCAAAATGTATATACTAAAAATAGTATAATACTAAAAATAATGTCAAGATTCATCATGCAAGAGGCTGATGGTAAGCTGAAGAATATTGGCACCTATGATGACGATAGCCTTTTCTTCTAATAAAAAGTTACATCTGACATACAATTCATTACATTCCACAAGAAAATGTAATTTATGTCAGGGATTCTCACTGAAATGTTTGTTGTATAATTCCTAATGGTATTATTCGGTGACGTGACAGTCGTGTTTTTAGTGCCAGTTCGGTAGGTTCTCCCATTGGAAGGTCATTCCCAAATTTTTTCAAGAGTATGTGAAAGGTTGTGGTATAAATGGCTCTAATGCTGTGCTGTGTAGCCTGAGATTGATGGGGATTTGTGAAGAAAGACTCAGACAGGGCCCCAGTCATCTAATCACGTGTTTACACAGAAATTCACACCATTCTAACCCTAACATCACTTTGACGTTGACAGCTGCATGCTTTGATTTGAGTTCTCTTTCCTAGTTTTGGAGTCAATGCTGTTTTCTGTTTTGTGTTGTCCTGGACATCATTCCCGTCTATTCGACAGCTATCCAAAGACGCATTCTTGTGTTTTGGCCGTATTGTGTTTGGCATGATACTTCAATGGGTGATCTTTTTTTCACATACATTCTGGAGTGCCATGCAGCTTTATACCATCTATATTTTGATTTTCGGAAAATGTGCCTATTCTTTTCAAGCAAATAAAAGGGCAAAAACAGTATTTCTTTTTTCCACTCTAAACATAAAATGTTAATGTAACTGATTAGAACAAATAGAACTGTAACAGTTCTATTCGAAAACAATACCCTTCTGATTTTTCCCTTTCCTTTGCATACCAACTTTCTTCCTAATTCGATATTGGTTTGATTTTAGTGTAGATGGCACAAAAACTTTTTTTTAAACGTTTTTGCCATATTTCCCACTTGAATTTACACTCAAACATTGGTACCATGATTTAGCAGCCTCTTCAAACCATTCTCCTCAGAATGACCTTTTCTGTGCATGCCTTTTGACTGATCCTTGACGCCATTCCCCTACATTTGCACTAACTTTGTTGCTTTTGTCTGCATTCACATTTGAGTTGGAAATGATTTATTTGCAGTCGCAGCAACATGGAATGCCTCTAGCTTATTACACATTGTTTTTATTTTTTAGTGTGTTTGTCAGATTGCTTCGTTTGTCTGAAGAAATTATCAAGTGATTGTGTTCTCTGTTTCATGTTTTCCTTATCTTCAGTTAATCCCATAAGATGGCAATTAAATATGATTCTGAAAGAGTTAGTATTCTATATTTGCCCTTGGAGACCACATATACTCTGACTCATAAAATATAAAACACCCTGTGGCAGTAATAATTCAAGTAATAGGTAGATAGGAAGGTGCTGTTGCGTTGAGTTTCAGCAAATTTTACTTTACTACCACCTTACCTTTACAGTTGATTAGAAATGGTACATGAATTCTGGATTAAAAAGAGGTGGGATTGCACAAGCTAGTAAGGCATCGCAGTAGTGAAGATAAGGGATGACCAGTGGCTGCATGAGGAGTTCGGTAGGACATACAGAAAGCTAGTGTCTGATTTAAAACAAAAAAAATGGAAAGTGATCTGCAGATTCTGAGTACTGAAAGTACTGAAAAGGCACAAATTAATGCAATGCAATCAATTTAGGAAACTGTTTTTAAAAATATTTTAAACATTTTCTTTCTTCTTGTCAAATCTTCTCTTCCGTAGCAGTGATTTTTCCAGTGGTCCCATTTCTATCCGGCATTATTTGAGTTAAATGTAAAGTTAAACTCGGCTTATTCCTGAGAGTTTGCAGAGAACTTGAGGGAAGCTGGCAGTGACACAGACAGCAAGACAAAGAGGGATGTCCTCTCTTTAGTATTCCCCTTAGTATACTAATCACGCTCCCCTTAGCTTCCATGCCAAACAGTGACAGGAAACTGAAACCTTAAACCACTGACACTGAAAATAAACTGTGGGTGTTAAAA
Source organism: Microctenopoma steveboyesi (assembly GCA_032359275.1). Classification (NCBI taxonomy): domain Eukaryota; kingdom Metazoa; phylum Chordata; class Actinopteri; order Anabantiformes; family Anabantidae; genus Microctenopoma; species Microctenopoma steveboyesi. The sequence continues at coordinate 15,552,466 of JAUMHF010000004.1, forward strand.
ACACACTAAAAAAGTAAAAAACAATTCATATATACATAAATATAAGGTCAAAAAAATAATAAAATTTGGACCAGATTTTGCTGACTTCGCCCAGTAATAAAGGAATGATCAGTCTATAATTTCAAGAGACTGAACAATGATAATAATAAAAAAATGCATTTAAAAAACATTATTAGTATTGAATGGATTATAATTGGAATAAGTATTTGATCCATTTGTAAAACATGCTTTAGTACTTGAAATCACAAAGGTCAGACAGAGAGTGTTGTAGTTGCCACAAGTTTTGCACACATGTCAGGGGATTTTGTCCCACTCCTCTTTGCAGGTCCTCTCTGAGTAATAAATGTTTCGTGGCTGATGTTTAGCGACTCAAACGTTCAGCTCCCTCTGTAAATCTTCTGTAGGGTTAGGGTCTGGAGACTGACTTGGCCACTCCAAGACCTTAATATGCTTCTTCTTGAGCCAATCCTCTGTTGTCTTGGCTGTGTTTCGGATCATTGTCATGCTGGAATACCCACCAATGACCCCTTTTCAATGCTCTGGCTGAGGGAAGGAGGTTCTCACCCATTATTTGATGGTGCAAGGAGCCATACATCCTCCCTTTGATGCAGTGCAGTTGTCCTATTTATATAAAGACATTTCCTTTTGTTATTAAAAACCTGGCTATTGCATTAACTTAACGATTCAATTTTCAGTGACATTCTATTTTCCACCACTGCCCTGCTATATATACTGTATTGTGGTTGTTTCCAGATGTCAGATTACCAGGTTAATCCCATGTGTTATTCCCTTATTTAGTGTAGTTCTATATTTCATTCTTTAAATGTATCCCGAGGATGTGTTCCAGAGAGACTAAACACCTGGCATTGCTTCTGCTCTTCATTCTGTACTTCTTATCTAAATACCAGCTGTGCTGCCAGAAGCAATCACAATAACAGTGAATAACTCTTTAATTATTATCTATCTAAAGTACCTATCTAAAGTAATTAAAGTGGATATTTTAAGTTAAAGTGTATGTACAGAAAACCTCTGCCATAAAGGAAAAATAACGCACTCTGGCATTCTAAAGCATACCGTCTGTGTATACTGTGTATAAACAAGTTTCCTGCTTCCTAGGCAACCTTTGGTCTCTATTCATCTTCACCGTACAGCTAGAGTTGTGAGACATGTGCCATCTTATGGAATTTCCCTCCAGTTATATTTATACTTACCATAAAAAAATCACGTGTTTATGCATTAAACTAAATATTAACTCAGTGTTAAAAGACACAACGTGGTTAGAGCTGGTATCCGTAATATATTTACCATAATAAACTGCTACTGAGAAAGAAATCAGCTGGCCTTAGCTTCTTTCTTCAGACTTGTCGTAATCGACAGTGTCAGTGAGTTTATATTTCTATGCATCAAGTTCAGCGGCTCACATCTTTTAATTCCTAATTGTATTAGCTGGAACTGCTTTTGGTGAAAAACAGCCACCACTGCTCAGTGCTGTGGATATCAGCTTTAAGCTTGTCTTTTGACTCTATATCATTTGAAACTTTTCACACATGACACAATGTTCCAAATGTTATCATGTGTTTTGCATTTCTTTATTTGTATATTCATTCTTTTTTTATTCCTCTTCCACTTGTATGAGGGAAATTTGAGCTGTGTCCCAATTCCATACTATTAAGTAATTTACATTTTTTTTAGGATGTGGTTGTCAGGGTTTGTTCACTAGTGCATTAACACATGTACAATCATGTGTTCAACTTACTGACAAACTGAAATAACACTTGGTATTTCAGGCTGATAAAACACACTACTTTGGCACATTGGGGTACACAACCAAAACAGTCAGTCAGCAGCATAACAACATAGTTCTTATAGTAAGGAATTATGACACAGTGTTTTTTCTCCTATTTTTCTAACATTCAGTCAGTCTTACCTGCCCCCAGTTTTCTGTGTTGTTTTTCTACTTTCCCTAAATGCAACTTACTTTAAGCATGCATTGACATCCTGCAGTATAACTAAATCAACCCCTCCCCCCTCAAAAATGAAAAAAAAAAACAGTAATATAACCCATTGTCAGTTAGTACCGTCTCTCTCTGATGTACACCCAGAATGCACGGCCGGTTTCTGTTTAAAGACTAACATTACCAATAGATTTGTCATCAAAAAACACATGAGAGAGGAGCCCGTCCCCACCCACCCTCTTTCCCCACAAGTCGAGTGCCTCTCTCAACAGTATCTGTTTTCTATTGTGTGCATCTAGTTGTAGTCTGTGCAAAATTTTAAATGGCTTTGTTCTTTCATCTTAACATTTTTCATTTGGTAGCTTTAACTGATCATATTTTTGTATTTATCCAATTAATCACTGGCATTTTGGTTCTGAATATGGTTTTTGGCTTTCTTAAAAATGTTTGGTTTGTTGTTTTTTTGTCAGTCAGATAATATTTAAATCACAATGTGAAATATTTTTGGATATAATTTGACTTTTTTGGATTTGGAACTACTTCAGTGACTAACTTGTGTGTTTCATTTCCTATGCTACCATTTCCTTGCAAGTACTGGAATGAAAAACTATTAATACGTTTCAAATCGACAAACAAACACAATTTTCTCAAAGACAGGATTTTGTCAAACATGTGGCCAACCACACAAATTAGTGAACGGAGCAGTTCCAGATCAACGTCTCACATATTCTCCATTTTTTGAGAAAAATCTAACTTTGCTGAATAATATTTTTAATAGTAAGTCAAAAACAAATGAATTGCATGGCTAAGAAGTTGCAGTTTAGGGTTTGTGAGACTTGTCAGTGTTAGACTTCTTATGTTCTTTTCAGTAGATGGGCATGTATATTGCTCATTGTTTGTATATCCCCATCCCTTCCTTACAGCCAAAAACGTTAATGCCGCCCGACCGCTTCGTACTGCCTTTACATGGACATGGCAACTGACTTACACTGTCACCCTCATCACCCTCATTTCCTATGTAGTATGTTCATAGGTCCCAACCCTTCTTCACCTTCTCCCTTGTCTTTAGAGGTATTAAAATATGAAGTCATCCATCCATTCTACACTAAAGAACAAATGACAATTTAAGCAAAAACTGTAACATGAATAGATTTTAGATACTATTGAAGTCTATTGCAATGGAAAAAAATGTAGATACACATTTTTTGTAAAAGCAAATTATTTACCAGGAAAAAGCAAAACATAAAAAACAGAATTATGGTGTTTTATTTTTTATGTTATGTGGTGTGGATGTATGTGTTGTTGCCTCCCTGTACCGTCATGTTTTAAGATAGAACACAATCTCCAGTGGATAAAAATGATATTTAACGGTACCAAGTGGCTATCCAACATTCTTACACAACTTTTCCTTTATAAATTCTTTTCTTCATGCCTAAATCATGCGGGCAATTTATCGATGTAAGTTGACAATTCACAGTATGTATGATATTATTCTCTTTGAAATGTTTCTTTTATGCAGTTTGTAAAATGTATCTAGCAACTTAAAATGATTATTATGCTTGTCACACTAAAAGCAAAGAGACTAATGAACACAGTGTTACATGTAGCAATGTTAGAGATTACATAGAATGATTTTGCTAATAAAGCCAAATTATAAAGCAACTCACAAATACTATGGATGTACTATGAATTAATAGAAAAATCATGCTTCTATGCAACTAAATTGATCAATTGCTGTTTGGAAAAAGAAGTAATGCATTGGATAGATTGGGTGGCAGTTTAGTTGTGTAGAAAAGTTTAGGAGACATAGATGAATTAGACTTGTTCCCATTAAAACAGCCTCCAATAAACATTGACTACATTAGAGACAATAGCATCTGATAATGTGTGAAATAGCATTTTATGAATTTTTGCAAACTGCATCTCCGCTCAAACTGTGGACACTGACAAATGAATATTGAATTGTTTCACTGTTTAAAATTATAGAATAAAAAGGCTTTTGTTGGATTGACAGAGTTGTGTGCCTGTGAATGTATACGTTGATGTGATATTTGACGAGTCACATGGGCTACCTGTCGTGTGTATTGGTGTAAAATTTGTAATGTGCATCAAAGACTCATTATGCGCATCCTTGATGAAAGTGAATGTTATCATGTCAATGGCACTTTGAATGTTCGCTTAAACATAACAGCTGACAGTGACATCCAGCATTAGTGAATTACATTTGTAATAACCACAAAAACACAAAATAATGTCTAATTGTTTATAGATAGTGTCAAGCAGTAAATTTGAATGTTCAGCCAATAAGTTATCCTCAAGTGGAAACAATCTGAAATAGAAAAATTATGAAAATGAGTTTAATAGTCTAAGAAATATGTTTTAAAATGAATCGCTGATGTTTCACTGATGTGCTTACACTGACATTAACGAGTGGCCAGTCTGCTAAAGGTATTTACTGATCTCTAACAACTTTGCCAAAGGGAGACATTCATCAGAACTGAAGTACAGACTTACATCTGCTTACAAAGAAAAAATAATTTAAACTGTGGCATTGAATAAGAAGACGTATGCATTTACATTAATTTGTTAGGGGAATCAGGTTTTCTGACAACAAACTGATGCTGTTAAATACATTGCATGTGAATTAACCTTGATTACACAAAGGATCAACATAAAGCTACATTCACGTAGCTTTACTGTGCCATTGGCATTGAATTAACGTATTATGAAGTTTATTTTTATTATGAATCTATTTGTTTAGGTTATAGTTAAACAGCTTTTTCTTGGTCACAGAGCTGCTCTTATAACAGTATGATTATTTAGCCGAGTATTTAAAAATATTTTAAAAATAAAAAAATGATTTTAAAAAAACAGAGGTTCCTAATATCGTCAATGTTGCAGACTGCAGACTAGTTGTGTAAATAATTGAAACTCTACCAGCTGGACCTTGGTCATGCATACATGAAACCACTGGGCTTTCTTTACTGCTAATAAATACATAGTATTGTTTGAAATGACAGATAAATGCAATTGCATGTGTCGATACAGACAATAAAGATGTCATATTTATTCCAATCACAAATAGCCTGGATTCTGAATCTTAACTTAACTTAACCTTCTGTTTCACTGGAATTCTTTCTTGAGTACAAAGACATCAGTGATCAATTCACAGTTGTCAAACTTTAATACTTTATTATTCTAGATGACTACATATCCAACTGTTTCTCAAACAAACTGATTGTTATTGTCTTATTAAAAATGAATTTTGACATTGATCACTTTGAGGTTGATTGATCATTGTTACTGCTAAAACAGCTCTGCATCTAAGAAACGTCTGTAGAACTATATGTATATGCAAAAAAAAGAGGTTTAAGATGATTTGGGTGAGTCGCGGTGGTGACACTGTTGCTAGCATAATATCTTCATTATGACAGCAATGATTATCCGGTAAATCCAACAATGTCTTATCTTTTATCAAACCTAATGTAACTGCATGTGCTTTGAAATGAAAAGTTTCAGTAATATGAGATTAGGCAAAAAGGAACTAGTCAAACCTTTTGGTTGTACCTATTCTACATATATTCATGAATTTACCTAAAGTTTAAATTACAAAACTGTATAGTACTTAAAAGTGTTTTGTATGTATACAAATAATATGAGCACATTCAATTAAAAGCATAATTTGACTCGAACTTTTGGGCTCACCATTGCACACCTCTTAAACCTTTTGAATTTTGTGTGTTTTCTGTCAAATTGGGCTGTTTCTTTTCTTTTTTGGTTTAGTCTTTCCTGTTTTGTTTTTCTAGCCACATCATATTCATTATGCTTCCTTAAACTCCCATGCTGTCGTTTAACATAACTACATGTCTGTCTCCAAACCCAGGAGCTGTTAGTCATCCCAGTACTTGAGGATCCATTAGCACACCCCTCTGTAGCTACTTGTGCACCCTTCATTCCCACTCCCTCAACCCACCACCCACTCCTCACCATTATTGAGACCACCAAAGAGTCCCTGTCCAAGGCCACTGAGGCGGGGGTACCTTGCTTGTCGGACCGAGGCAGCGATGATTGTGATGATGATGGCTTGGTGATATCGGGGTATGGCTCTGGGGAAGCGTTCAAGTCTAACCGGCCCCCTACTGATGATGAAGATTTTTACACGACCTTCTCCTTGGTAACAGATAAGACCTTGTCCACATCAGGTTTTGAAGGTGGCTACAAAGCTCACACGCCCAAGACTTTTAGACCTAACAAACCTTCAGTCTCCAGATGGAGTAGGACTACCACCATACCACTAACCGCCGACCAGAGCCGCACCACCGCCACCTCTGCCTCCACCGCAACCCTCCACAATTCTCCAGCCAAACAGCCGGCTGGCAAAATGAATAATCGCGAGCTAAAACCCCAGCCCGACCTAGTGTTGCTTCCATTGCACACATCCTTTGAGGTAGACAGCACCAAGCTGAGGGGCCCATTAATAACCTCCCCAATGTTCCGTAATATACCCACAGCACCCCCAACAGAGCCAGGCGTCAGGCGAGTCCCAGGGCACTCGGAAGTGGTCCGTGAATCTAGCAGCACCACCGGGATGGTCATCGGAATAGTGGCGGCCGCTGCCCTGTGCATCCTCATCCTTCTGTATGCCATGTATAAGTACAGGAACAGGGATGAAGGCTCCTACCAGGTGGACGAGAGCAGGAACTACATAACCAACTCAGCTGTGCAGAGCAATGGCGCTGTTATGAAGGACAAACAGCAGAGCTTGAAAGGCAGCAACAAGAAACAGAAAAATAAGGATAAGGAGTATTATGTGTGACTGTGAGACTTCCATGAACATGAGAGAATGATGAAAGAAAGATCTAAGAGAACATTTATTTATCAGTTTCCTCGTAAGGAGCTATGACAAATGATGGTATAACATGGAACTTGACTAATATTATACTGTGCTGAGTAGTTGAACTGATGCTATGTACTGTAATATAAAGCACACTTACTATTGTAAGCATAATGACAAGGCTAAATAGCAACCTTAGAGATCTTACTCTTCTATCTGGTCAGAGACATTGTCAGTATAGAAATATCTCACAGCTACACCATTCTCCTAAGTGACTTTTAGAGCTATGTGGTCCTTGGCGTTAAAACAAAAAACCTTTTTCTAAAGTTGTTAATTACAAAAGGCTCATACTCTCATACATTTTCAGCATGTGAGCAACATGTAGTGCTTCAAATGATGGGGTCAGGCACACAATCATTGTAAAAAGAAAAAAGGACTTGTATCAGAGTATGACAAATTTTTATGGTTTATACATAATAAAGTGTGGTGTACTTACTTATTTTTGCTTAAAGCAAAACAAAAAAAACATTACGAAAATAAATTATTTCTGTGTATAAAATGAAACCATGTGAGCAACTTGCCATGGGCAGATCTCATAGAACCTTTTCACTCCAGCGACTGATTCACCACAATTACTCCCATTGTTTGACAGAATGACTCACTTTGTGGAAAGAAGTGGCTGGTTCTCTTGGTAAGAGGCGTCTGATTGTAAAATGCATGTCATCCTGATACTACAGTACAGTAAAAGTCCAGTATGCAGTGTTCAACATGAACCATGTTCTCTGATGCCAAACAGTTCTTTATCACCAGATCAGAACCCCCCCCCCTTCTGAACCCTACAAAATGTTAATTGTAGATGAAAAAACAAAACAAATCAGTCTTTTAAAGAAAATTTCTATTCTATTCTGATGCACAGCCAGTGGTGGTTTTATCTTTTTTGCAAAACTCTATGTTGGTTCATTGCCTATTGTTCTCTTTTTCTATGGAGGTGTCAGGAGGAAGACAAATGCAGTACTACAACACTGTTAACAAATGTGTATACAAAAATAAATCAAACGTTAAAAGTGTGAATTCTATCTGCTGTCACAGTCAACTGTGTCAAAAAAACTGTGTCGATAAACAAGAAATTTGTTTACATATTTTATTACATGCTAGCTGTTGTACTTTTTGAGGTAGGAATTGTACATATACCATGACAGTTGTAATTTTTAGTACCTCTATTGTACAGACTGAACATATGGTTTATCAGCGTATTTGACATGACAAAATCTATTAACTGTTAATTTACATGGAGAAAGACTTTAATCAGAATGTAAAGAATCATATTGATATTCATAAAGAATAAAAATGTATTGTTAGTCTAGAGATCTAACCAGAGATGTTTCTAAAGTTGCATGAATATTTAACTACTTGCAGTTGTCCAACAAATACAAGATGCCCTTCCTTCTGTTTCATGGCTTTCTTGTTCTGAGATAGTGTTATTTCATTTGGAATGAGAATAAAGTCAAATTCATGACAAATATAGAAAGACAAAGAGGCTATAATGGACGGGGCTTTTAAAAAGCTAAATGATTTTGTTTTATTTTTTTAGTGGGACTGGTCACTTTAAATCATTGTCTTATCACCTCTTTATCATTAGATAACATCTTGTTTTGACAGTGTTTTACTGTCCATTTCTTTTTTCATTATTTGTCATCATTTAATGATGTGGAGGTGCAGTCTTTTTTTTGCCTGGGATTCATGTTTTTGTGTTATAATTGTTACTTTTCATAACCTTTTTTTCCATCAGTTTGATAAATAAAAATTTCTTTTTTTCTCTGAAATGATGTAGTCTTTGGGTAAATCCGATTATACAATTCCTCTCAGCAGTACTACACCACTACACCCTCATTCTAAGGTTTAGTCATGGCAACTGGACTTCTTCTTCGAGGTAGAGATGTTTCGTTCTGCATCCACAGACCAGGGTTACAGCTCCAGACCAGAAAATGCAACAAGAATCTCACCGCAACGCTGGTGTTTGTTTGGTTTGAGTAGTTTCTTTGACGGATAGAAAGCTAATTCAGACGCTAAGTACAGAACCGTTCTGCAGAAGAAGCACACGGGAAAAGATTAAAGGTTGTGGACCCCACCAGCCGGACATAAACAATAAGTAACTAACATCAGACAGAGGAGAAATAACACTCGGCCTTTCTCCAGAAAGTGGTCTGAGAAGAAGTCCTGGCTAACTGTCTGTCCTGAGACCAGAGCTTTGGTTTGTTTTTCCTGTCTCCTCTGTCAGCTGTCAGGAAAAGAATGAGTCTGGATTTAAACAGGTAATATGGATTTAATATATTTTCTTGAAAACTGAGAAAACATGAACAGACTATAACTACTATATATCTTACAATGATTAGCATTGTGAATTTTGTTATGCAGAGTGGAGTATAATGAGATGACATCATGAGTAGGGGGACAAAATTCCACACTATTTGTTTAAGATAACAGATTGCATTCTGTGGGGCATTTGAGCTTGTGTTGCATGTTCATGATGAAAGTAAACACAAATTCTAGCATTTGTATAGTGCTATGTCTGTTTCCTAAAAATAGGATTCTATACAACTACATTGCAATAATGGTAATGTATGTAATTGAAACATCGTTATGGTTTTCATTACCTTAATCAGGACACACTGACAATTAGCATAAATACTGAATTGTAGAATTATTCCGTATTCGGTCATCATTTACTTGGCTCTGAGCTCTAACAGATTGAAAAGTGGAAGACGTACTGTATATATTCAGCTATAATTGTTTCATAACAGTGTCACAGACAAAATAAAATACTGATTAAACAGACTTGATGACAAGATCATGATTTTTGCAAGGTGCATTAGAAAGGCTTCCAATAGTTATTGACCAGAATGATCTCCTTAGAGTTACATTTTACATAACTTGACACAACAAAATATTTGCAACATCTGGTGAATGAAAATATAGTCTGTTAATAAATGGTCTTATCTGTATCCTAGTAATCTAGTTCCAAAATCTTTATAGCTTTGGTTCAAGGTTCAGGAAATCCCAAATATAATATGATAACTATGTTTTTTATTGTAACCATTCATACCAAAGGATAATACGATACAGTTAATCATTTATCAGTGTCACAGCTTCACAACAAAAAGGTTTGTTAATACTCACATACACACACATACTCTGAGACACAATACTCCATGCATAATATCTGTGTATTAGTGCAGACATCTCAGAATAACTTTTCTTTTTTGCATTAATATTGTAAGATTAGAAATGATGGTGCTCATCAATTGTCAAAAATTGTTACAAATCTCCAGTTATATTAATGTCAACACTAATCACGTCAGCTTTTTTTGGCAGGTTGTAACATAACATCTGATATTTTTTTGAAAAAGGAATATGTTGTCTGGAAAGGTTTTGCTCATTTTCAGTATCTGTGTATTGATGAAAAAAAGTTACAGTACTTTGTTACTGCTTGCAATAACACAGAATCTGTTAACTTAAATGTTATTATACTTTATATAAGCCAGTAAATGGATTAGAAATAGCAATGAATAATATAAAATAATATAAATAATGAAATCATACAGTATAAAAAAGCTAAAATAAGAGATAAAATATATAAAACTAGAAGTTTAAAAACCTACTGGCCACCACTGGAACTGTTCCTCCAACCTTCAAAATTGATGCAATAACCACAATAATAAAAAAAAACCTGGTGCGCATGAGTATCTGTTCCTAGTTCAACTAACTTTAATAACTTCTGTAGTATATCTAACTCATCTCTAAATGTCTCTAAAAACAGTAGCTTTTAAACTTTGTTCTCATATGTTTTCATCCCTTCCATAGCACAGAAGTGGAACTCAATCACAAACAACCAGCTGACAGATGATTCTCGTGAAATCTTATACTGAACCTGTTTCATGCTATGTTTTGACCCAGTGGAATTGGCAGCACCGTACTCCACTAGACTGGTTCACATCCTGTCTCTCAGGCCACATAGTTCATTCAGCACAAAACCTACTTCTGTTGGCATGTGACAGAAGGTGTGTCCCGTGGCTCTGTACTGGCCCCCCCCCTCTAAATCGTTTATCTCCTCCTTCGCTGCAGTATGTTTGCACCATACCACTAGTATTCTTGTCCACATACCTGTCAGTTCTCTGCTGGATTATTGCCTCTTCTTTTGTCTCTCTTACAAACACCTCTTTAAGCTTTAACTGGTCCAGGACCCTCCCCTATCCATCACATTACTCATGTCTTGCAGCGACTTCACTGGCTCCCCAGTTAAATTCAAAATTCCTCCATTCCCCTCCATATCTGGCTGACCTCCTCCATATTGCCGCTTCTTCAGATGTTTCTCTCCATCCACTTGATTGTCCCTTTTTCATGTCTTGCAACCTTGCTACCTGGAACTCATTACCTTCTGAACTCAAAACCCATCTGTTTAAGAGTGCCTTTTTCTCTGATTACACTCTGCTTTTCTATCTTCTTCTCTACTTCAGGTTTTCATGTTTTATTCATTGTTCGATGTCCTTGAGTAATCAGAATTACTCAATGTGTATTCATGGTAACTCTGGGAATTCATGTTTTAATTAAAACAAAATTCCACTGGGTCAGAAAAATAACATGAAACAGTTTCAGTAGCGAGCATTCAACTTTATTTCTCTCCTTTGACATGATAGAAAAAATAAAACAGTGCACTAGAAATGAATGTAAAAACGCCAGGATATGAAATGAGCTCAAATGGAAACAGTGGTCTATATCTGTTATAAAGATAGGCTGTTTTAGCAGTCTGATAGTGAACGTAGATGTAATCATTCTGTGTCCACTTGACAAGGTGCAATTTACTATCCAACCAGAGACTGAGTCAGGAACTCTTTCGTCAGAGGTTTTCATTTATACACCATTGCCACTATGACCAGAATAAACCATCTCATGTCCTATCACTTTACAATTGAGGCACTTGACAAGTTTCTATACCTATCTCAGCAACAATTTTCAACAGTTTTATTTGAATATTTTAATACATAAATATTCAACATTTAAGCGCATTTAATGATTCCATGTGCCAGCTGTCTACGTTAAAATGTTACAAAGATTCATGACATAAAACATATTTCATAGTGGAAATCATCCAAACTGAACCTTTTTCATAAAACACTGCAACTTCACCAAGTCCATTCATGCCCCTTTTCGACCAATGATAACTTGGAGTTAGTTCTAGGTTGGTATTAGGCTGGTTTGTGGATGGTTCAACTTGTGAGTCTTCAAAAATCCTGTTTGCTGTTCAACTAGCATCAAATGAATTACCTAAAATGTTCTTAGAAGTTCTGAATTTAAGACATTGATGTTAGTCTTTGTTAGCTTTAGTCTTTAGCTAGCAAATTAAACTTAATTTCACTGCAGTTAAATCCAATGAATTACACCAATTTTCATCCTTACAACCCAGTTGTGGTTGGTTTTGTTGGTCATGACAATCCTATCCTCAGCCCCTGACACGTGCAGCTGTTGGTGCTAGACCAGCTTATAGCTGGTGCCACTCCAGAAACAGCTTTCCTGGCCCAGAGTCAGTTCTCCAGCCTTTAAAGTGAAAACACATGGTTCACAACTAACCTCTGACTCCGAACTAGCCCTGGAACTGGCGTGGTAGAAAAGGGGTATCAGTTTCTTTTAATCTTTATATTTCATAAGACAAGTGTGGACAGTGAACAAAATAAAAAAGAGAGGGATTATTTGCACATGTGAACAAATTCTTTGAATCTCGTGTTTTTTATTAGCATACCTGAACTTTGAGGCCTAGGACCTGTATTGCTGCATGTCAATTGATAAGTCAAAAAGCTACTTCCACCCACTGTTGGACTACGTCTTATTATTATTCATTTAAATTACTTCTGGACCAGTGGCCTGTATCATAAACCAAGATTTGTAATTTAGCCGGGTATCTATGGATTTACCCAAGTAATCCACGATAGTGAAGCTGGCTTTTTTTAAACCAGGGGAAATCACCATGGCAACTTTATCAGCACAGCTTAACTTCTTGAGAGCAGAGAATTTGACCTGTCAAGTGATCATTCCTGTGGGACATTGTCAATATATAAAAACATTTAGAGTACGTAATTCCATAATTCATTCATTAGATAAATTCCTGTTCCTTTTATACATAACACTATATTATATCACAGTTTCATCCTATTTCATTCACAGGTCTGACATAAACACATTGATGGATAGCTAATACCTGATGCAGAAGATAGCAGGTCATGATACAGGTGATACAATTAAGCTCAATTGGTCCAGCTAATCCCAAAAGAGCTGTGCTAAGTTTGACTTTATTGTGATGCAGGCTCGTTTGTCAGGTTTGAGTACATGTTGCGTATGTGCTTTTTGGATCAGCTGACAGTGCTGACCATTGGTTGTGTGCACTAAAATTAGAGATTGATTACAATGAATGTCTCGGTCATAGGCCACTTGGGTTATAAAAAAACAATACACAAATGCATCACAAATGCTTCTAGGAAATGTAAACCCAACACCCCTGTAGTGCCTCTGCTGTTGTAAATTCACACGTAGATAAAGACAAAATTAAAATTTCCTTCAATGCCTCTAAAATTATTAATATTTTAACAATAGGAATGTATCCCATATGAAATGGATATACTGTATACATGTCTGCAGTAAATGTTGATTACCTTGTTCCATTATAGGCACTGGAAATGTTAAAGAGAAACATTTTGAAACGCACCAATCCATCCTTCCTGATTACCTCCTTATGAATTTTTTACAGTACCAGATAGTAGGAATTACAATGGCTGTATAAGATATTACCAGGAAAGAATCCAGGAAGCTTCTTGGATTGTTCCTTCCTGCCAAACACACAAAAACAATTGTGCAAAACAACAAGTAATGCACAAATTCTGTGTCTAGGAGATGTGGGTGTGGTATTCACTGCTTAGGACATAAAGACTTTACGATTAAATGTCAAGAATGTTGTGAAAATCTGAAAGTAGTCCTAATGTGGCTTTTTACACATAGACCTTTAGTCAACCTCTTATCAACCAACCTCTTATCATGAAATAAAATAATAACAAATACACCCAACAGGACAGATGACTTTAGGTCACAAGAGTGCGGGAGCTAATCCCAGCTGTCTTTAGGCAAAAGCCAGGGTACACTCTGGACAAGTCACTAGTCTATCACAGGGTTGACATTTGCACCATCCTGTCAAGTTGTTTCTCTTGTCGGAGTAACCTTAGGTGAGTCAGTAGCCTGGCAAAATACAGGGGGAGATGGCAAAGAGAGCAAGGGAGAGAGAGTCACCTCTGATAATAAATATTACCATAAATAAAAGAAATTAACCTCACCCCTACGTGCAAAACTTGAGCCTGTTAGCTACAGCACATCTTGTCTATTCTGAAATCTTGTTTGATGGCTGACAACAAAGGAGGTCCTTTGTCCACAAATGTACTTTGTGCAGTTGGGGAGGACAAACTTTTCAAGTGTAACTTGACAGGAATGATGTGAAGTCAACATAACCACAGGCCAAATAGTTGAGACTCATCTGACACCCAAAAATAAATAAAAAGCAGAAACCACCATAATGGTAGTTACTAAAACCAGTGCCACACACTCATATTTAACAGCTAATAACCAATCACCACTGACACATTTATCACAGCAGTAGAAATGCTAATGAATGTCAGTGTTTCAAGTTAAAAGTCCGTCTCTACTGCATCTATGGGTGTAATGGTTCTGAAACTGAGGCTGAAGCCCACTGTCTTCATCATCACTGGTCCTACATATTAAAAGTAGGTCTGTGACACCTAGAAATTCAATCGAACATCCTTTAAAATGTAAAGGGATCAATCACACTCTTTATCTACAGGCTTCAGCGCTGTTTAGCATTCAGAGTTTAGGTCATCCGTGTTTTAGGTGGTCAGGGATAGTCCGGAGCGTTAGAAAATGCTAAGAGCTTTACATTTACATTAAATGGTCTTTCTCTATTGATAACAGATAAAAAGCCACATTAAAAATACTTCAGATTCCATATTGGAAACACTACAGATGTCAGAACATTAATAATGGCCACAATCTCAAAGAAGGGTTAATTAAATTCAAGTTTTTGACATAGTGCATAGAAAAATATGACCATCCTGAAACTAATTGAAATATAATAATTTGCATAAAATAATTAAAAACCAATTGCTTTATAAAATGTATTTATAAATATAAGAAATTGTAATTTCTTCCCTATTTGTTTTTTTGGTTAGAAATTTCAATAAAGGAAATTCTCATAGCAGCAAAAACAGGCATAAATACGCTGTCAACTTCACGATTTGTCTCCAATCAACTTTGACTTGGACTGCTGTGCAAAACGCAGGCCTCATTTCAAAAGTAGAAGAAGCTGTGCCACAACTTGATTCGTTAAAACTGTTTTGGCAAATGATATCACCATAACACCTTCTGATCTTCCTGTCATGCCTAAACAAAACAAATTCATTGCTTAATTGTCTTTCCTCCATGATTGTCTTCAATGCCTACAGTTTTCCGCAACTTTTCCGCAACCAGCCATTGTTGCACATCCTTTAGATTGTAAAAAAAAGGCCCTTTGCCGCCCAGGTAAGTGATCTTTCTCCGTTGCACTATACACACCCGTTCATTGGAAACACCGTAAGCCACATTAGCATTGTTGTCCATGCAATCGGCCACCAGCTGACACTGTGGTGGCAGGGCAAATTCCTCGATGAGCTTGCGTGCCGCCCCCATTCTCTCCTCCAGGTTCTGGTGTTTTCGTACGCTGAAAGAGCATGAGCCATTAGGAGGGGCCACCCAGCCGTCAGATGGGTGAGCTTCATCAATGTACACTAAAACAAAATCAGCCACATCACTGAAGTCCTCCACCAACTTCCGAAAAGTCGGCAGGTGACTGATGAAGGGGGGTCAGGTGGCAGAGCCGAAGTTGACCACCAGGGGGCGATCTGATGACTCAAAATCCAGAAGGCGGCACTCATCCACATTTTTGATCCTGGCACAAGGTGGTACATTAGTCATATTAGTGATAGTGCTGTTACACCATGGATCATCAGGAACCTTCACCACTTTGGAGTTGGGTGCCTCACAGCCAAGTTTCACCTACGGACCAATAAACAGATTGTTTACTCAAAGGATAGAATTATTACTAATTTATTATTTAAAATCAAGACATATTCACATGTTTGTATCAGCTGCATGCAGGCAGATCATTACTGCAGAATATGGAAATGCTTTAATAATTCAATTAGTCAACGGTCTTTTCTACGCTACGTGCATCACGTTTGCAGCTGACCTGACCCAACGGTGGCAACTTGTATCTCAAGTGTTTTGCTGCAGGACTCTTCAGCATACGACAGCATGGGCCTTAAACTAGTGTGTGCATGAGGCTGTACACTGCCTCTCACACACAAACCTTACTTTTCTGCGTGTGCGCTACTTAACATTTAACATGTAGCTACTGTATATCAGAGTTAAATAGCAAAATAAAAGGACAGCTTTCACTGCACCATTACCTACTGCACGATACACTTTACTGCATCACGTTTCTTTGGTATTGCTGCTGCCGGCCATCATAAGGAAAATGTTAAGTACTTGGGGTAAATAGCATTGCGTTCCCCAACATAATTCTTTTGCTGATGAGCGTTTTGGTGTTGATCTGCTAAAAAAAAAAATGTGTGATATATAAACATAACAAACAGCCAACCAATCCATCCATCCATCCATCCATTATCTCCCGCTTATCCACAGTCGGGTGCTGGAGACTATCCCATAAACTGCAAAACATACGAGTCACATGGCGGCATGGGGGCGGCTGTTTTTAAATGAGAGTTTTGGGTTTCACTAGTGGCTGTACTGGAGAATTTAGAGAATCACCAGAGGAGATTTGTAGTGGTCATTTGTCAATCAATAATTGGTCATTTACTACTTCTGTTATATACCTAAAAGAGTAAAGCAAAAACAAACGAATCAGCTAATAGCTCCTACAGTATTAAAGGTGTTAATAATTAGCAGCAGCAACCTCTCAGCATTATTAAAATAAAGGCTTTACAAAGAGATCCCTCCTACAGGGATAAAGCTACATAAAAGTCACATTTGCTCTCATTCAGTGTGTCCTGTGAGCACAGCAACTTTACAATGTAATAACATTTTCTGACATGGGACGAGACACAAGACACAAGGAAAGCTAGAGATGCAGGATCTAGTAATTGGTCCCAAACCAGCCCATAGCTCACCCAACAGTTCCAACACAATTGGGAAACAGGAATTCTTAATGCATTCTTTCATTCATCCTGTGCATCTTGCTCACCCTGCACACACAGCAGCCATGTGTGTGTGCAGGCAGACTGCATTTGCCTTTCAAACATTCTAAAAACGGAAGAAATCACAGACACAGCAGTGGCTTGCAGGCTTTGCAAATCCAATTGAATGTGCTAACTTTATGTATTTGCATTTTCTCCTCCCTGTATTTTGTGCACTCGGGCAAAAACGCCTCACATTGCACATTTTATGAAGCAAAAGTGCAAAATCCACAGTGTGTGTGTGTTTGCTCATTTCAAAGACAAGGTCCTCAATGCTTACCCTTAGCTTCTGCAGTTTTTTCCACTGAGATCAAGTTTGAACATGTTTTAGTACATGCAAAGCTTACAGTACTGCATATATATACACATGTATTACACATCATTCCTGTTTAACCCATATTTAATATCTCTCCTATTATATGTAACTCATTTAACATCACTTTCACATCTTAACATGTCCAAATGTGGGTCAACATAAAGGAAGAGGAGTGTTCACTCATGATTCCACAAGTGATGCAGGAGGACTAATACACTTCTAGTCACACCTGTTTACCAGCCTTAATTAATTTACTTCATTATGTATTTATTTCAGCTCATTTACAACCGACTCCTCCGCTGCGCTGTTGTTTGATTTCACTTTGGAGGAAAGTGCAGGTTGGACAAGTAAAAGAAGAAACATTAATACAGCATAGGTGATCACAGACAGCAGGAGGGGCCAGAACTAAGATTTAACGGGTCGGCCTCCTCCCTCTCCCTGTCTCTCGCCTACCCACACACTACAAACTGGAAAAACTAGTTCTATTGTGTACTTGTGAAGACAATGGGAACACTACGCGACCACCGGCACTTTGGCGCACGGGAGCAGTTCAAGTAGTACAAAAAGTTTACAGATCATTTGTTGGACGCCAACGTGGACAGGGGCTGGTTTCATTCAAAGCACCAGGAGCGGTTTACCTGCTTGTAGGCGTCCAGGAGGAAGCTGTTCCAGATGGAGCGCAGCCCCGCGGAGGTCAACATAGGGCGCCACTCTCCGGACGCGGCGGAGCTGGAGCAGCTGAGCAGCGACACAGCGCGCTTCACGAGCACCACGGAGTCGTACAGGGCGAGGAAGAGACAGTTGGAAAAGAAGCCCGGCAGTATCTGGAGTGTCACGAGCAGATCCTCACTCGCCATTCTCATTTCCTCTTTCTGCGTTTATACGTCCGCGGGCGGTTTACTTCACACTGTCCTTCATCACGCGCAAGGCTGTGCCGGAGGTCTCAGTTGCTCCCCGCATTGTTTCTGCTCTGCGCCGTGGACTGTCCCATTCTTTGTGCCAGAAACAAACGAAGCGTGTCAGGTAGATGTGGGCTGCTCGGCTGTGTCCTCTCCAGGTGCTCCGCTGTGCGCGCACCGACGCGCTCCCGCTGGACTCGGCCACTCTTCTTAAAAGGACGAACATTGTAACTTTGCTGCAAGCCTCCCACTTATCTTTGGAGCAACATTCTGACGTCAGATGCGCTGCATACTCTCTGTCCCCTCCTTCCTCCTGCCTCTCCTCCCTCGGTTCTGTGCTCCGTGGCTAAATGAAGCCGTATTTTTAGTTTGTGAACATTTATTGGCTATTAGGAAAACGCATTTACACATTTGTAGCAAACTATACTATACTTTATGCTATGATATTGTGATCTTCACCTAATGTGTTAATGCATATGTTAGAGGTGTCTAGGTGACAACTCATGTGAATTTAGGTAAGATCATGAATTTTATCATTACAAGATAAGTACAATCCAATAAAATATATTTAGGTAAAACCATGTTTACTAACACGCTAAAGTCCATCTGTTAACCTAATGTGAAGATATTGTTTTTTCTCATTTCAATTTAGAACTTAGAATGACCACTTTGTAATAATTCAGTCTGCTTGTATGGTGATAAATCACAACAAAGTAGGGTAGTAGTAGAATGTGCACAAATACTGTATTTGTAAAAAAACAAAACCAACCTCCCTTGAGCAAGCGCTAACTCCTTTTACATAGGTTGTTCTCACTTAACTATGATATGAATGAATGTACTGTCAAGAACTCATTAAAATAAGTTTTAAATAATCTAATCTGACCTTTCATTATTTAGGACTTCAGAGATCCAATTATTGTTTGACATGTTCAAAATGAATTAAATTATATATGACATTGTTTATTTTTATTATAAAAAAAGTGCCAACACTGAATTCAGTTTCTACAGACACTTAAAATATAAGATAGTGAAGCAGTCTTGTCAAATGAAGATCTGATTCTGTGAAAGAGAAATTACGGTTGCTTTAACTTTATAAAGCGAGTTAAAAAAAAGGTGACTGAATATAAAGATGACATAGTGTAGTTGTATTTTATGCTATCAAAGAAAATCAAGTAAACAGGTCCCTATTTCTTTGCTATAGATTCCTCAAACAGAGGCCAGCTAGTTTCTTTTTTAAGTTTCAACCACACCCATAACAATCATTTCACTTAACAATAAAGCAACGCTACTTACGCTTTTGCTGATGTCCTACTTTGACGAACACACCCTGTGTTAAAATGCTTGAAGTTGTAATTATATTTTAAGAAATTGTTGTGACATTGTTAGCCAATGAAAGAAAAGCTGCATTGCTTGGTGGATGGCTGGAGGCTAAACAACACTGCCCTGAGGCCCAGATACTTAGATGTTTTCTTTGGGCAGCATTGTGTGTCAGGTGATATGTGACATGCATAGTGTTTTATATTAATGTTACCAGTGATGTATATAGATGTACCAAGACCAATTTTGTATGCACCTCTATATACTGTATGGCGCATGATGTGATGGCTCATCATATCATGTTATTGGGTTTAGACATTGTTTGCAGCAACAGTACTGTATTGAGTGTTGTGTCTTCGCATCTATACAAATAGATGTTTTCATTGGCTCTGGTATGACTTCCTGAATGACTCATCACTGAGCTCTTCTGGGACGGTTGGTCACTCCTGCCAAGTTTTTTGAATTTGGAAATAATAGCTCTCACAGAAGTCCTTCGCAGCTTAGAGCCCTATGTGTGTCTTTGTACCTCTTCCTTGATTGATGTATTTTAACCAGCTTCTTCCTCAACTCTGGAATTTCCTTTGATTGTGCCAAAAGATCTTTGCATTGTTGATGAGTAAAATGAACAGGCCTCACACAATATTTCCCCTAAAAATCCCATTTGTGATTGTAATGAAAGGCTACCAACATGATCCTTGCCATCATGACTGGATACAGGCAATGGAGCCTCTTTGTTATGAATTACAACATGGCACTGGGGTGTATTCCTTGAAAAGCTGGACTGGAGCAGACTCATTAGAAAGGTTTAGTTTTGGAGGTTTAGAGTTTTTTATATACACAATATTAAACAATGTGTTTCTTGTTTTTACTGACCAAAATAAGTTTATTTTGTAAATCGAAACTAATTTAGAGTTTCATGGTGCAACAGTCTGGGGACATTGGCGAGGATTCCCGTTAACTAGAGAAATCTCCAGAACCAGGTTTAAAGTGGGGAGCCATCAGTCTGGACCAGCTGAAGTGAGTGGACAGTGAAAGAGAAAAGGAGAGCAGACCATAACAGCAACAGACAGAACATGGTAAGAGAGTATGTAGCTACTCATTTAAGACTCTTTTTTTTTGGAAACCAACTTACCATCCTAGGACTGGTAACCACTGCCACTTATTTGAATGTCAGGGCATCGAAATTAGTTTTTAGAGAGTGAAACAGGCCTTACGGACTTTTATATTCCAAGAACAACCCAGTCATCCAAAATCCAAAGTTGATCACCAAATCAGCCAGTCCAGGGTACAGGCATGAGAGTTTCCGCATGGTCGCAACAAACAACCTGGCAGTGAGTCAGAACAGACAGACCTGTTAAATAGGCACAGCACATTTTAACACAAAGGAACTGGTAAAGTGGAACTGATTAAGTGGAAGCTCCAGGAGCAGAGATGACAGGATAGCAAAATTGTAGTCTCCCTTTAACCAAGAAGTTGCGGCTAAATCATACTAACATAAGTAGGTCAAGTGGTAAAATATAAGGGAATCGTAATTGGGTACAAAAGGAGCATCCACCAAAAGCTTGTTCTCGGCTAGCAACAATTGTGTATTGTGGCTAACCAGTTGTGCTAAATCATAAAAATTATTTTAAACATTACAAAGACTCTAAGTGTTTCACCATCTACAGCCAATAATACTGTCAAACGATTCATTCAACTGGGGGAAAACACTGCTTAATGTGTGCAACCTTTGAGTTTTCAGACAGCACTTAATTAGAAACCTTACCATGCACAAAACATGCTTCAAATTTAACACAGTCCACTGTTGCATCTAAAAATGCAACATAAGAGTCATATTACACAAGGAGGAAGACATATATCAACCTGTGCAGCAACACTGCCATGTGCCATGTTTCAGTTCATCTGACTCATGTCAGATGAACTGAAAGACTGTGTCTCTGTGCAAAGATACCTCCTTAGTGCCCCCATTGGGTTTCTGATGATGGTTTCTGAATCTTCTGCTTAGTTTATTTGGTCATTGTTTTTCAGAACAATTTAAGGAAATACATTATATTGGATATTTCATTTAGGCTACACTTGTTTGAATGCTATTTTTACCATTTCCAAACTAACTGCTGTTTGACAACAACATCGGTAAGTTGTTTGATTATTTGTGGCCTATGTGCGCTGGTTATCGGCCCTTTTTTCTTTATTTACTTTACCTTACTTTACGTTACTTTGCTTGGCAGACGCTTTTATCCAAAGCGACTTACAGGGAGCTAGCGCTGGGTGTCAGATGGGATTTGAACCTGCGACCTTCTGCATCCCAGTCTGACGCTTAACCCATTGAGCTACCAGGCCACCATTTATTCCTGCTTGTGTTTTAAAACCAACTCAAAGAGGTGTCTATCCAGAGGATGGATATATATATTAAAAATATGACTTGAAATCTACAGAATTTTAATGGTGACTGCAGAAGCTCCAGCCAGGAGAGAGTTGCAATAGTCAAGTATAGAGATGACCATTGCCTGGATGAAGAGCTGTGTAGTCTGTTGAGATAAAATGCCTAATCTTTCGAATGTCGTAGAAAGTGAACCTGAAGGACCTGGAGATTGCAGCTACTCTACATGATCATTCACACTCAATTTGTCATCGAACCAATTAGAATTGAGATATTTTGCCTAGAAAAGTAGTTGCTTGAAAAGATCAAATTCAGAAAAGAAGATTTCGGTTTTGGATAAGTTCAATTGGAGGTGTCGCTCAAAGAGAGAGACAGGCCGATATTTTAAATGACATAGTGGTATCCTCAGGAGGGAAAGATGTGACCAAGTGAGCAAGCATGAAAAGAAGGAGGTACAGGGACAGAGCCTTGTGGAACCCCTGAGAGTACAGATGTCTCACCTCCCCATGATACCTATAAGGACCTGTCTGGAAGATAGGAGTTGAACTAATGAAGTACAGTACAATTCCTGTAATTCCTGTGTCAATCGCAGCAGACTGATCTAGTTGGATGAGGACGGATGATCTACAGTCTTTTGCAGCATGAAGTGTAGAAAGTGTAGAAGGTTTTCTGGGGATGGCTGAAAGGACAGCATGGTAGATTATTTGTCTAAAAAACACTGCTGGTTTAACACAGGCAGGGAGAGGCAAACTAAACTAAAAAGTTTGACATTCTCCATTTTTGAAATTAAACAGCAGATAAACCCAACTGAAGAATATAGGACGGCAGGAACACAACAAGGGCATAAAGGACAAATGGTGCTGCTACCTGCACATCACCATATTGACTGCAGACATAGGAACATGTACTGTTGTTCTAAACACTGCAGGTTACAAGCCTCACTACCTGGAACAACCGGACCCCAGACAAGATCTGCTTGATCCTGAACCTGTACTTCACTTACTTAATCTGCTAGGTTGCCTTTAACAGACAGAGACACAGTTGTGCTATAGGTTCCCCAGTGTTAACTATTATAGCCAATGTGTAAATGGAGGAAGTGGAGGAGAAAGCACCTTATCTTTCCAGGATGACACCAATCCACCCAACTCACTTAATCAGGTGTGTGGATGACACCTGGGTGAAGATCAAAATTCTGGAGTTACAGATCACATTAACTCAGTAGACATCCATCCATCCATCCATCCATTATCTTCCGCTTGGTCCGGGATCGGGTCGCGGGGGCAGTAGCCTAAGTAGGGAA
>JAUMHF010000004.1:15575906-15590836 GCA_032359275.1 Microctenopoma steveboyesi
CTCCCATACCCGAATTTTTGCCTCTACAACAGCAGAAGCCGCCGCACGCTTGGCCCGCCGATACCCCTCAGCTGCTTGATCACTAGACCACGCAAGCCCTTCTGCCACGTCAAGGCCTCGATCCCAGAAGGGAACTCAGTAGACACTAACATACAATTCACCAGGGAGGACTCCAAAGATAAACCCGTTTTGTGGACTGTGTGGTTATCAGTGGCACTGATAGAAAGCTAGATATAGACATTTACAGAAACCCTACATCTCTTTGAGATAACGGCATCTTGTTGAGACGGCATTGTCTCAATGATAGTCTCACAGTCGTTCACACTCTGGCTCAGGTGGTCACATTAACATACGTGAAAGCCAGAGGAAGGACAACCCACAGGTGACCACCAATCAGCAACCTGAGTTTTCCACAGGGTTTATAAACCTGCTACTCACACCAGTCAGTCAGACTTGAGAAAGACCTCTGGAATGAAGGGTGAAACGTCGTCAAGAAACCTAACAAGTCCAGTTGCTATTGGATAAGAGAGACATCTCTGATGACAAAGACCCAGGAATGTTGAGCAGTTAGAATCCTATATCACACAAGAATGGGACACTGTTCATTTCCCAGAACTCCAGCAAATGGTCTCATCAGTTCTTTGTTGCTGCAATCAAACATAAAAAAAGAACAAAACTTATGTTTTCCTCAAATACTGCAATTATGAGTTTATTAGCTTTGCATTTCATTGTATTTTGTTTATAGGTACCTTTTTCATAAGGTATATATTTCTGGACCTAAATCAGAATCTCTGCTACTATTGCTTCTACGCAACTTTGCAAAAAGGGCAGTATAATCTTATGGTTTACTCTGCAAAAAGGGCAATTTTGTACACATTTCTGTTTGGTTTAAAAGCTTGCAGACAATTATGATTTCACAACACAGACCGTCAGAACTTATTAACATAGTTTTACCCTTTTTGCCAAGAAAAATATTATTTGCAAATATACTCATCCTGGAATTTGTATTTCAATTCATCTGACATGAGAAGTTTGTAGCGTTTCTGCACAAAATAAATGTTTGGCTTCCGCCATGCATAAGATATTTCACTGTCCCAATTTCTTTCTCTTTTGAGAAAAGAAAATAGGTGAAAAATTAAAATGTTACTTTAATATGTACTCTGATAAATAACCTATTATAGTTTTTACTGCTTACTAATAGTAAAAGTCACAACTTTTCTTAAAATTGGATTGCCTAAAATAAAGTACTGTGATAATTCTTCTAGAGAAAACATCACAATTAACCTGATAATGTTGTAATAATTCAGAAAAGGTATATTTTCAAACCCTTTCAGCCTCTGTCCTAACTTTGAACTTTTTTCTGAATATGTCGACCAAACTCAACATTTGCTTTTAGATAATTAACAAAAAATATGTTTGCCAATTTATTTAATATCTTTTTGAAAACAGTCCTAATTTTTCTGGTTTTATTATGCTGTCCTTTGTGTCTTTTGTAGGAGAGTTGGACCTGCAAAAGCCTGCAATACCAGTATGGAGTCTGACAGGCATTTACTAGGCAGTGCGTGTCTAATCAAAGATGCTGCTCAGTACTGCTTCTATTTTGATTGTTGTTGTAGTTGTTTGTTGTTTCCCAGCTTTATTGCCGTAAAGAACATTTTATCCTCAGACATCTTGTGGTCTCTATCTTTATGCAAGATGTTTTTCCCAGTTATGAGGATTACCCTCAAGAATTTTGAACTCTGCTGCACATTTTGTTTTACTAAGATAAAGGCAGACTTAATTGTTTGCAGACAACTGTTAGAGACAACGGTTTCATAACACTGCAACTGTCAGAACATATTAACGTCTATTTACCATTTCTGCCAGTAAAAATATTAGAATTTGCAAATATTTCCAGAATTATTTAAAAAATACACACTGTTTAATCTAGAGATAACAATCTCTTTATTCGGTGCCAACCTTCATTTTCAGGTATGACTCATCTACTCAGAATGGATTGTCTTGAATGCTATACTGCAACAGCCTAAATACCGTTTGCAGATGTGTTCTCACTAAACAAGACATATTAGTCTAACAATAGGCTGAGCGCACTGATGTATCAGACAACATCACTGAAAAGACTGGAACTGTGCGTCAACATAATTCAGTTTCACATTGTAATAAATGTTGTCATTGAGAAAGAAATGTTCTCTTTGTGTTTTGACAAGCAACAAGTTTATAATCTTAAGAAATAATAAGAAAGAACCTTGAACTTATATATTCTAAATCTTCCTTGATTATTGTTCATTATGCTCCATCTTACTACAGCGACACACAGCTAAGCAGGCTTATCAGGGCAAGCCGTTTTCTGCTCGTGACAGCACTTCACACAGCTTGGTTAAGTACACATCAGATTATTGGGCCACCTTATCTATAACCTTTTAGTCACTGCTACCTTCAATACAATACACAATGTCAGTACAATCACTAGCTTGATATTAGTGGTAGATTTATTCAATTTAAACTTTTAGTGGCTACAAAGTGTGTTACCAGTTATATAATCTGGAAAGCATTTTTTTAAGTAACTAATAGACTCAAGGTTGTATATGGGATTTGCTAAATATAGACATATAAAGTTTATGACTACCTGAAGAGGGTCATTTGAAGATCATTATTATTTACACTTTTCTACACAATTACAGATGGGGTATAGCTGACTGGTCTTTCTTTATGTGACCCAGGGGCAACATGCAGGATTTATTGACAGAGTGAGATTATGCAATGTTAGATTAGGTGATCCTTGAACACAGAGATGGGTTGATTCAAATCTATGTTAATATTTGAGATTATAATAACCCATAAACAGAGACTGAAACTAATAAAGCTGTAAATTACCACAAGTTATCGCATTGTGTTTCTGTTGCTTTGAGTTCTATGTGGAAAGAAGAAGGACGTGAGTGTGTATAAGGGAGAGAAGCAATCAATAAATGTGACACAGTGTGCTGGACTCCATTACCACCCCCATCACCTCCAACCCTGAGCTGGGCAAACATGTAACAATGAGTAAGTCTGTCCCGGCGGCATAATCTTACGTAATGTTACGAAAGTGGTGGGGCAGAATTAAAGAGTTCATCTGGTCTATAGCGTGTATGGCTACACTTCTGCCTTGTTGGTGAGTGTAGAAAACTATACAGGTAATATCTTATGACTGTAGTTAAACCCAGCATGTCTAGACAAGTGAAAACATTCAAATCATATTTAAACTTTAATTTGTAACAATTCTAAAGGAATACATATAATGTACAACAAATATCGTCCATTTATGACAATACAGCTGTGTGAACAGTTTCCACGAAAGTGGTGCCATTACTACAGCAAATATTTTAGGTTAAGGTAAATTTAAATATAAACTTTTAAGTGACAAAGTGAGTGAAACAATGAAATCAATAAAATCAAAATCTTAATTTTTATGTATATTCTAGGTGAAAGTTCTCTTCTGTGTTCCAAAAACAACGTGATATAAACAAATCTTTTCACACTATGGCTGGGTCTCTGGTGTCTGCTGCCACCAACTCCGGTATGTGGGTCAGCTGACTGTTTGCCAGCCACCATGAAACAGAAAAAGAACAAGAAGAAGAAGGGAGGTGGCAACAAACATGCCAGTCGATTGAATAACAATTGTTGCAGACTTGAATCCTTTCCACACAACTAGAGTAACTGCAAAACTGTCTTGGTATTTATTTCACAGAAATATATTATATAACACCAAATCAAGTCAAGTTTATTCTGACAGGAAAAATATAATTATCCCTTTAGAGGAAAATGTTTTTACTCATATGCAGGGTAGAGATATCGATGTGGAATTCACTTTGAAGTCCAACTGGAGCTGTGGTGAGTAATAATTTTACATTTTGTAGACAGGCTAAATAGGCTAGCCTTGAGATTTAAATACTGTCTGAATCCTGGGTGCTTATGTTTATTGCCCTGTTGGACCTATTTTTAGCTCTAATGCCATTCTCTGACATCTTTGATTTGCGTATAATAAAGTGTTTTAGCTGAGATCTAGCTTCTGGAGCTGGCCTACAGAGTGGTGAAATTAGGTGCTCCTTCATACCTTCAAGTCATCATAAAACCCTACATCCCATCCCAACCACTGTGCTCTTCTGAGCTCTGTGAGACTAACTGCTCATGTTGTTTAATCACAAAGCCAGAGGAGCGAAGACATTTTTATACTGTCCTTTTTGAAAAGCACAAAGACTTAATTTCAAGATGTTTGGGGTTCAGTTTTGGAAGATATAAGCCTCACATTGAAATCACATTGCCTGTACTACAATTGTTTTTATGATTTGAACATTGTGTAATAACTTGTCTATTAATGACTTCTTAACAGATCACCCAAATGGTCACAGTGGGCACCACCTGCTCATCCAACCAGACCCTCATCACAACACACCACACCACACCACACCACTGGCTCATCAGTGGACGAGACAAGTCAGTGTTCACCAAGGAGGTGAGAAAGCTGAGCAGGTTGGTGCTCCAAACACAACCTACTGCTCAACGCCAACAAAACAAAAGAGTGGTAATAGACTTCAGCAAACACAGAGGAGAACCTACTCCACTGTAACACCGGCGTGTTCAGCGGGTGTCCTCCTTTAAATTCCTGGAGACCTCTCCTGGACTGTTAACACAACTGCAATGGTTAAAAAGGCCCAACAGAGACTCTTCTTCCTAAGGGTACCAAAAAGGGACCACCTAGAGTAAAACCTGTTGGTACTTCTACCACAGCATGTCTTGGAGTGTCCTCAGCTATACTACACTTATACTATACTTGATGTGCAATGACAATAAAGGTTATTCTATTCTTTTCTTCTACTCAAATAACATGTTCTTTGTACCTTTATCAGATAAATTACAGGTTTTAGTTTATATTGCATTTTAGGAAAAAGTTGCAACTCTTTTGTAAATTGAATTATGTGTTATACTTTCAATTCAACCAAGATACCACATCAAATTTTTGGAGTTTGTATGCCCTCCCTTTTGTCTTTTGTGGCTGTAGGAAATTTGTATACCCTCAGCTTGGAGGTCCAAGGGAGGAAGACATTTATTAGGCAGTGCAGATCTAATTAAACTTGCCACTGAGAAGCATTGTGGGAAATCTCTGACAATAATAGCAAAGGTGGATGAAGTCTGCATGTCAGCCCCTGCCACCTACTGATAAAAACACTCCAAGGTAGTAAAATGTTATTCATTTCCAAGAATTAAATATGTTAATGGCTTGTTTTAAGCCCCCTTTCATGCACTCGCCTCTGTTTATCTGATGACATCTGAACATTTTAAGTAAGTAAATAAAGATAATATACACATGTTCTGATCCTCATTTTATTTTAATGTAAATATGCTGTTTTATAGGAATGCTAGTAAATAATTATGACTATTTTACCAAATAAATCAAAAGAAATCCAAATATTTTATGCAGGCACATACTAACATGCTCACTAACAGGCATAGTGTTTTTGTCAGTGGCCATTGCAAAATCTGACCCTGGAAGAACACATTGACCAGACAAAATCAAATAAATCTCATTCACATAAAATAAATAACTAGTCTGTCAGTCCTGCTGATTTCCTGTCTGCCTGGAATCTTACTGTTGTCTCTAGTTATTTGGATGTTTGCTGTCTGTCTGTTTGCTGTCTGTCAGACAGGTCAATACTCCATTTATACGCTCTGCCAGTGACCCAGCCTAACAGAGGAGCTTCTGAGACTTTTTTTCTGCTGGTACAACATAGATTTCACTTTAACTGGCTGGAAACACACACATGCATGATATCAAATCGAATAAATGTAATAGCAAAGTGCCC
This sequence comes from Microctenopoma steveboyesi, assembly GCA_032359275.1. NCBI lineage: Eukaryota > Metazoa > Chordata > Actinopteri > Anabantiformes > Anabantidae > Microctenopoma > Microctenopoma steveboyesi. The sequence continues at coordinate 15,581,747 of JAUMHF010000004.1, forward strand.
ATGTATGCGCCTCCTCCATGTAGCTGTTGGCCACTTTGTCTTTAAGTCAGCCATATAGTTGGTAAGGTGGTTAATTGTGCTGTTACAGGACAAAACTGAGGATGTGCTGTAGCAAGGTGCAACCCTCCCACCTCAGCTAGTGGCTAACTCAAACAGGTCACTTGTCTTGGGCCCATGGCAGAGGGGGGGGGGGGGGGGGGGCTAGAACGGGGTCCTTAAACACAACAAATTGGCTTATTTGTGGAATAAAAGGAGAATATTTTAGTGAGATAATGTGTTTTGGTTTTCTCTTCATAATTGTCCTTGAATAATATCAACAGCCCCCCACCCCTTCACAGAAAACAACCTTAGACTCTGAGTTTATTTAGTGCTTTTCAGTAAATTGTCTAAATGTCCGGTCAGCATTAGTTGTGTGCACAGAAAAGAAAAGTGGAGAAGAGAGGAGGAAAGTAGAGGTACGAGGGATTTTATGAAAAAATATTTAAAACCAGATGATGATGATGAGGCTGGAGCAAGTGGAGCGGGGAGGAAGCAGCTAGCAATTTTAATTAAATTCAATTCAACTTTATTTATATAGCACCAAGTCATAACCTAAGTCATTTAGGGTTTAGGACCTTACACATTATATGAATATATACAGAATAAAGAAGAAAGCCCATCAGTCCCACTTCAGGAAGCACTGAGGCGGAGAGGAAAAACTCCCTTTAGGAGGAAGAAACCTCCAGCAGAACCAAGCTCAGAGTTGGCGGCCATCTGCCTCGACCGGTTGGGGTTAGTGGACAGAGGACAGAGAAAAGAACAGCAGGTAACACAGATCACAACAACAACAACAAGGAGCAGCAGACGAAGCACCGGTCGAGGATACCAGAGAGAGAGAGATCGAGAGCGAGATCGAGAGCGAGAGCGACGACGAAGCACAACTAATGACAGAGAGAGAAGGGAGGACATATACAAATACATATTTTAGGCAATGTAATTTATTTATACTGCACTTTATATATACTGATGAATTTGTGCTGAATTGAAGGATAAGTTGAGTTCAGTTAAGTTTTAAGTTTGGATTTAAATGTACCAACATTGGAGGAACCATCTTAAAATTTCACGTAATGCATTTCAGTGATAAGCAGCTTGAAAACTAAAAGTTGTATCTTCATTAAATTAAAAGAGCAGCCCCAGATGTTCGCAGCGTTCTCATAGGTTGACAAGGAATTAGTGAATGCAAAATGTATCTGGGGTCAAACCAATTGACTGATTTAAAAGTAGAATTGGTGTAATGTTTTCTACTTGACATATTCCAGTGAATAATATTAGAGAACATTAGCTTTACCATAGTCTAGTCTGTTTGGGTTCACAGGTCAGCTATCACCAGGAACTTCTTCTCATGCATGTAAAATACATTTTATGTTATGTTTGCAGTGATAATTTATATTGTATTCAGCAATGAATTGCCTGTTGTAAGAATGTGGTTAAACGCACCATGGCACGGAATGAACTTGCAAACTCTCCAAACAAAATCCTTAGCCTAATTTTAGCTGGGGGCAGTTCGAACCTCCTTGCTGTTTACCATGATACCATTCTTTAATATTGCCAAATGTATAAAGCTTTAGGGTGTAAGAGGAAAAATGTAAAAATTCTTCCACTGCACTGCTTGTTTGTGCACTGACTTTCTGAGAGGAGCCCTTTGTTGGCATTTACTCTCATTCTCCAGCTGTCTGTCTGCCAAATCTTTCTTCAGTCTGTGGAGGGAGTTCTGGCCTTCACTTGCCTTCTGTTTGGCCTTGCTGTGCTCTGCCTCCAGGGTGGCCAAATGGTTATCTAGCTGTGGACACAGTGCCTAGGTTTTACATTTGTCCTAGTCAGGCAGGCCAATCATCTTCAGGGAGTGCACCAAATTCTGCAGCAATGCTCTACCAGCGAGCTGTTGGTGCCATCTTTTGCTGATGGGCTCTCTGCACTGAAGGGTCCGAAAGATTATGTCACTCTTCAGGCTGCTACACCTGCCAACACAACTTAGAAGAAAACAATTCACACTAGATATTTATGAACCACATTTTTAAATTTCGATTGTGTATGAAACAGTTTAATAAAAATTAATATTATGTTTTTAGGAGAGGGAGATTACAATTGTAGTAAATTATAGTGTAACGAGTGCATTTAATAATGCTAATATTAGAGAGATTCCAGAGACGAGGTGCAGAACAGCTGAAAACTCAACCACCCACAGTGGTGAGACAAGAGGTTGGACCAGAGGAAGGTCTGTGAGATGGTGCGTTGATGTGAATAAGCTCAGATAAAAATGGGAAAGAAAGGTTCTGTATTACCTTATACGTGAGTAGCAGAATTTTGAAGTGATAATTAATGAGGAGCCAGTGTAGTTCCTGAAGGACCAGAGTGATATGGTGAGTGGACATGGTTCTGATGATAATACGGGCAGCCAAGTTTTTGTAGTGACACGAGAGGGAGACCAGCTGAAAGGAATTCCAATAATCAGTGGGAGATGTGACCTGGGAGTGAACAAGAACAGCAGTGAAACTGGGTGTGAGAGAGGGACGGAGATGATTTTTCTTACCTAAGTGGAAGAAGGCAGATTGTGTAACATTATTCATATGAGCTGAGCTGAGCTGAGTGGAGTAAGGAGCCCAGACTCTTGACCTGAGGGGAGGGGAAAACAATGTAGTTGTCAAAGTTAATGAAACAGCTGCCTGCTTTGGATAAAGTTGATTTGGTGTAAAGCAAGTTTTAATCTCATGGAGACGTTTAGAAAGGTAGGTTGGTGGTATCAGACAGGTGGGTTTAAAGGAAAGGTAGAGCTTGGTGTTATCCGCTCAAACATTCAAATTTATATAGTAAATTTATAGTAGAGGGGAAGTAAATCTATCATGAACTGACAGGTCCGAGGACAGAACCCTGGGAACACCAGACTAGTTACTGGTAGTGACTGACTTTAAACGTTTTGACCTGAATTTGCTGAGTGAGACATATGATTTGAAACAAAGTAGGAAATGCCAGTAATGCCAATGTGAGCTAATCTCCTCTCTACAACATTTGAAAGATCAGGCCTATCAAAACGTAACTGGGAATGCACTTTCGTCCTATACGGATGTAATTCTTTGTTGTGGCAGAGAGCGGGAAGCTGTCTAAATTCCTCTTGAACCATTCCTCTTGGACAATGCCTTCTATCCACCACACAGTGTCCTGGCTGGACTGAGGAGCACATTCAGCCAGAGACTTATCAACATCAAGCGCTCCACTGCAAACCACAGGAGGTCTTTCCCCCCAGTTCATAAAACTCTACAATTCCTCCATCCCCTGTAAAGGGGTTGTAACAAGACAAAGCAATTAAGCGGCCTGGTAGCTCAGTGGTTAAGGCAGAGGGCTGGGATACAGAGACAGCAGGATCGATTCCAAGTTTGGCACCTAGGTAATCCCCCATACCAGGTGTGTCCCTGAGCGAGACACTCAGTGCCACCTGTGGCTGCTCACTGCTCCCCCCAAGGGGGGATGGGTCAAATGCAGAAAACTAATTTTGTTGTAACAATGTAATCAAATTTTTCTTCTCTTAAATTTTCCTCTGGGATAAATATAGCTGTGAATCTTGCAAACTCACACATATAGTTTGGCTCAAGCAACTAACACACACCTGAAGGTTGGGGATGTAAGATAATGCCACTAACACCCATTTCTGCTTACTCGCCTTTTTTCCACTCCATGAACCTCCTTGACCCTTCAGGCGCAGACACTACATTAGGAAAGAACTTTTACCTATGTCAGTGTAAATGTTGTTGAGGGTAAGATTTTATTTTGAGAGGGTTAGATGTATTTATTATGTGGTAAGCACAGTCTGCAATTGCTATCTTACTAAGAATCCCGGGGTTGGCGGGTCGTGTTCCAGTCCCAAGCCCACATTAATGATGATGGTTTTTGTCAGGAAAAATCAGTGAAAAATCATCATATGGTGCATAAAACCTAGTAAGTAGAGTGGAATAAGATCAAGGATTTTATTAGCAAATAAAAACAACGCTGAGACTAAACTAAGATAAGCTGAGTAAACGACTAAACTAAGAGTATCAGGAGTGAACCAGGGAGTGAGGCTGGAGGTGAAGAGGGAGAACGTGCTGTGAGCACATGGTGAAAAGTCTAAGAAATGCTGAGGTGTTGGGGAAGAGTCTAAAGGAATGAGGAGGAACTCAAAAAGAGATTTGGAGTTTCAGGATAGATGCTTGCTTGGATGAGGACAGTTTCTGATAAGAACAATAATGGCTCTGAACTCAGTAACTGCTTCACATCTTATTCATCCAATGGGCAATACAGACCTTAGGTCAATTGGTTTGTTTGCTGTGTCCTTTTGTCAATAAAATATGGGTTCCGAGTTTACAAATGGTTGCGTTCTGTTTAGTATAGAAAGTATAGATTTTAGAGTGTGCCAACTGTCCTGCAATTGGAGTTGTGTTTCCTTATCTTAAACTACAGATGTTTGCTGCAATCTGCACATTGATCCAGCTCCATCAAACAAAAAAGACAACATTACAGTAGTAGGCGGGCTCCTATTTAATGCAATTTCTCTGGCCATTATGAAGACAAAATAGTGTAGGACAGCAGCATTATTGTCCAAGTAACACGTGAGAGGACAAACAGTATATTCCAACACTAAGTTCTAAGTAATGAACACGAGTCAGGACATGTGTATTAGTTATACTTTTTATGCATTTCTTTTACAATCGAGATGGAAACTGTGTGACAACATGTGACAAGCAGCAGAATCACAATATCTCCCTCCTGCTTATTGTAATACTGTACAGAATTTACTCTCATACTAGTTTATTGCACTGTTACAGTATAAAAACAACAAAAACAAACATTTAAAACGCTTGTGTTTATACAGTACATTCACATTACATATTCCGACACAAATTGATTGTGGTGGCGCCAGCTAGTATTTAAAATAAACCACAATGATAAAACAGAGGGACATGACATTAATTTCAAGGATCAACATTTACCACCAACGGGAAAGTATAAGTAAAGTATAAGGTCAAGCGATTTTTTAAAAAGTAGATTTATTTTTAACATCGCCATTCTATTAACGTTTCTACTGAAAGTGAGCTGATTGACTTGATGATTGACTGAAACAGATGTGGTCAGCACTTTACAGCTCTATCATTATTTAATAATATTTAATTTTAATTCAACTGCAACCAAATTGTGCACAATATGTCTAAATATTCTGATATAATTACCGTGTGATTTGACCACATTTATGATGAAATAGCAGCAAACTATAAGACAAGTTTGACTAAAATTTTATAAGATTTTAATCCAATTACGTTGAATTGTGTGAACTCATATGCGGACAATATTTAACCCACTTGTGAAAACCCTAGCTAATTTAAATATAATTTAAACATTTAGTCTTCATTTTGCTCAACATCACGTCTTATTAAAACTATCTGATCAATTTACTAGATACTTTAAAATACGGTAAGGCTGAAAATATTTTTCTCACAGTTGAAGGGGGAAAACAAATCTTTTCGCGCATACATTTACAGTTTGTAGTTTTGTTACACTACACAAATTACATATATAAATATGTATATAACCATTTGAGAACTATTTTTCTCTAACTGGCTGCAATTTGATTTAAATTGTAGAACAATTGCTGACTTTTCCAAGTGAAGTCATATCTAGTTAATAACAAGGTAATGGGGGTAATGACTCAGTAACAAGAGGTGGTATGTACACTCCTAAATATTATCCCCATGTTACCTTGTTATCTCTGAACCATACCCCTCTACTATCACGCACATGAGTAAAAAAGAAAGACATGAACTCCTCTAACTTCCTCCATGTCTGACATTAACTTTAGATAACCCAGAGTTATATATTCGTTCATAGTGTGTAGTGTTCTCAGAACTGGGGAGAAAACTAAATGAGCAAACAAAAATGGCATTCTGTAGCAATTAGTGGCATTTGCTGGAAGTGGCTTCTTTTACCTTACAAATTAACATGGATGATGATTTTCTTTCATCTCATCCATGTACCCCGATTCAGCCCGCTGACAGGGGGCATCCCAGGTGGCATCGGAGGGGGTAGCTGGTTGTGTCCTGTGGCTGATGGTGGCAGGTACCCACTATTTAAACTAGGTGCCATCGCCATGACTGAAGGAGGCGGAGGTGCAAGCAGGTAGCTGTAGGCTGAGAGGGGGGGAGTGTGATAGGATGTGGTGCCTGGGGGGCAGTGGTGGTAGCTCAGCGGTGCAGCACAGACCTGGGGTACAGCGGTGTAATGGGAGCCATCTGTCTTCATCATGGACTGCTGCTGTTGTTGGTAGCTTTCAATGGAGCTGGGGAGGTGTATGGGCGGAGGAGGTGGCGGAGGGGGGCAGTGCGGTAATGGCGGTGGGGTCGGTTTAGACGGGAGATCTGGGGCTGGTGGGTAGGATGAAGATGGATCTGTGGGTGAGAAGAAAGATGCAGTGAACAGACCAACATTTGTACTCCGTGGGAAAGAATGACTCTCTGCACGTGATGCTCAGACACAGAACGCTAACGAACAGCGAGGAACGCAGGTGGTGAAATGCTGCAGATGTGTGCATGGATACAGGCCCGCAAGAACTTCTGAGCTGGAACACACATTTTGTAACGTCCTGCCTGAAAGATTTTGGCTGTCACTGAATGTCTTGAAACACCAGGCAGATTTGAAATGGCTACAGGACAAATATGCATTTACGCATCGTAGAAAGAGACACACACACACAGGATTGGCTTATACGAGGAGGAGCAGTCCTTGGCCTGAGAATGAAGGCCATTAGGGGTTTTGAATTGCGTCAGCAGAGCTGCTGTGCCTTACGGTTCACATTTTCTGTTCTTACAATGTTGAAATAACTCATCACTCATCTCCTCTGTGACCACGGCGTTCCTTGGAAGGCTTCTGTGTCGTGGTCTTGCAGTGTGCTGTATAAAAAGGTCCATCTGGTACAACATGTATTCAGCATTCTTAACGGTTGTAAACATGTTCTTGTTTGACCTGGTTACATTGCTTAACGGGACATAAAAAGCCAACAGATCCACAGGTTCTGCACATATCACAACGTAGTAAAAGAGTTCAGGTGCTAAACTCATCACTCACAATTTTTTGCTTAATATAGGATTTCTGCTGCTCCATTGTCATGCTTTCCACTTCACAATGTGCCAAATCTTTTCAGTGGGTGACAGTTCTGGACCGCAGGCAGCACCGTTTAGCACACATCAATGAGCATGAAAACAATGGAGGTTTATGTGGTACACGAACACGCTGTCACAGATTCTGGATTCACACGAACTTCGTTGCAGTTTCTCATGAGGTTTATTAGCACTAATCGAAAGCACTGCTCGGAACTATGCAGCGTGTTGTTTTAACTGAAATCTGATCTGAAGTAAAGCTGGAGGGATGGAGTTTGTGCTTAAAGCGTATTTGACACCATGCTCGGTCAGGACGTTCCAGAGAAATATGAATGTTGTGTAGTTATATGCCTTGGAAGGCACACTGGCCAAAGCAACACGATGACATCACCGTGTTGCAGCATTTCAAATAGCCCCTCGTTGGTGACTCCTGCGCTGCATCAGCACACTTCCTCCATTCAAACGAGGCTGTTTCTGAAACAATGCCAGTCGCCAGAGTGAGACTGAGTTTATGAAATTAAGGGCAGAGAAGACTAACCAGGGTTTAAGGAGACCGGGGGAGGAGGAGGAGGAGGAGGGGGGGGTGGAGGAGGCTCTAGATCTGGAGGTTCTGGAAAACAAAAGCAGAAGACAAAGAAGCTGTTGTTAATGAAATATAAACAGAGTGTGCTGCTCGTTAGGATGGATTTGTACTTACTGATGTTCATGCTGTCATCTTTGGGAGAGGCCTAAAAAACACAACACTCAGAGATTAAAATGAAACCAACCCACACTGATACCACCAACACACAGCAGGCCACATACCTGAGCTGGTTTCAAAGGTCTGGGGCTGCTCTGAGGAGAGGCCTTCTTGGCTGTTGGTGGAGCTAAGGGGGACAGGATGGAAAGTGGTGGGGGGTTTTCCCCAGTCCCCATCCCTCCATCAGGAATCTGCTGCTTGGCCTGAGAATACAAGTCCAAAATCTGGTGGCAGATATCTTTGAGATGGAGAAGAACCAGGAGAAGAGTTACAACAATGACAATTCCCAACTCAACTACAAACTGTGTGGGAGGATTCCTGTTACCTTCCAGAACCTCTACAGGCACATCATGGACAAACTGCTCCCACCAGCGCCGGGACGACTGTTTAGACGTCCAGTCCTGGATGTCAAACTTACAGAGACGTCCAGCCAGATACATGACAGCCACTGCTATGATCTGTGGCTCCCACTGCAGGGCCACCATGGTGCAAAGGCTTGGAATGACCAAAGAAAAGAGCATCACCATTATTCCTAGTATTACTATTATTCACAGAGGCGCGAACTGTGCTGCTTTTTCCCCGAACTGAAAAGGATTTCTTACAAGTAATTTAATAATTTTTACGTTTTATGAAAAAGCTTTTTCATCCCTGTAAAATCTTTAAAAAATATAAGACTCCACACATTTAGACAGTTTATGCTACTATTATTATCATCAACTACACTGCCCGTCCAGTAGAAATATCAAATAATAAAGCAAATAGGTCTCTACCTATTCTCATTGGAGAATTAATTCATGGTTGATTATTTCCCTCCCAGCCCAACTCATCCAATAGCTTATTATTTCTTAAACAACTATCCAAAAGAAGATAATTGTTCTAGAAGGAACGAATTATTGATATATCAATCTAAAAGAGGAATCTCTAAGGAGATTTCTAAAACTACTAAAACTGGGTTAAAAACTGTCCAATGCATTATTAAAAACTGGAAGGACAGTGGGGCGGAACCGTCATCTTTGAAATGGTGAAAAAAAAATCTGGAATGACCGTGATCAGTGTTCACTAAAACGCTTGGTCATGAAAAAACAAACAAAATAAAACATTACGATGAATGCATGAGGAACTAGACTTAGCAATTTCAGAAGAAATCGCGTGGGGGAGCATGATTGCCGCAAGACGCCTGTCGGCGTCTTTGCG
>JAUMHF010000004.1:15597389-15615146 GCA_032359275.1 Microctenopoma steveboyesi
ATTGTGTTCAGTGTGGAATGTAAAGTGTCTTGGTGACTATAAAGTGGCGGTGCAAGTGACAGTGTAGTGTCTATGAGACCTTTTGGTCAGTGTTGAGCAGTCTGATGGCCTGATGGTAGAAGCTGTCTCTCAGCCTGCTGGTTCGGGACCGGATGCTACCATACCTCCTGCCTGACGGTAGCAGGCAGGAGGTATGGTAGCAATCACGTGTGATTGTGAAGATCAGTGCAATGTAACGTTTATAATCTGCCCACGCCCACACTACACCGCCAGTGTAGTGAAAGCAAGTGTGTCTGCTGTTAGGGTTAGGTAAATGGTCAGCTTGTGTTTTCCCAGAATGCAGCAGTGCAGCGCCCTCTGCTGGTAAGGAGTGGGAGGAGTACATCCAGATCAGAGGCTTGGTGGAGAAGATCCGTAAGAAACAGAAGGGTGAGGGCTTGTGCTCTTCTACTCTCTTTTAAAACATACACAAAAGATTTGTGTGACTTTTATGTTACAGTGTTAGAGAAATATCAAGTGCTATTAAAGTTTTCATAAGGTAACTGTTAGGACTTCATTTAGGTTGTGATGTAGTGGAACAAGTAGAAATGTAGAATGATGGATCTTTGCTCACTGTGTGTGCTCAGGTATGTCGCTGGTGTTTGAGGGCTCCAGAGACGACTACTTCCCGGACCTGATGCTCTGGGCTCAGGAAAACGGGGCTTCGTGTGACGGCTTCGCTATAGCTAACTTTGGTTCTGAAGGCTATGGCCTGCGAGCCGCCAGAGACATCAAGGTGAGCTCAGTTCTCCTCAGTCTAGTCTAGGGTTTTGTGTTTTTTTTACTGCTGATACATTCCATGAAAAGCCTGTGTAACCTAGTCTGTGTACGTTCTGTGTCACGAGACTTTTCTACCTTTATATATGTGATCTTTGAGTTTTTAATGGAAGGAGCTACTGCTAGTTGCTACAGAAGGTCGCCTGAGCATATGTAATACATAAGCTGTTTGTGGGATTGTGTGTGTCTGTGCAGGCAGAGGAATTGTTCCTGTGGATTCCTAGGAAGATGCTGATGACAGTGGAGTCGGCTCAGAATTCTGCACTGGGTAAGAGCATTGAGGTAGTTTATAAAGTGAATCATATACAATAATAACAGAAGTAGTTGTTCATGTGAAGAACGGTTTGGACACGCATACACATAGTGGGCTTTACCATCTTTTCCATTAAAAGAGTGCTGTGTTACCAGCACTGCAAAATGGTTTTAATTGTTTTCAGTTATCCTCTTGATTTAATAAACTTCCATTAGCAAACATAATATGTTAAATACTTCATCAATCAATATACAAATACATTTTTAATATTAACAATGTCTACCCAGTATTTCAAATTAGAATTTAATGTTAAAAAACTCTGCTTCTATTTCAAAATAGAAGTTTGGACACTTCAAACTTCTGGCTGATGGTGTATGTTTAAAAAAAAACATGTCAATATGTTGCATATGAAGCTTTTATAGACTGTACTGTAAAGTTGTATATAAATTCTGGTTAGCGGGTTTCTACTTGTCGTATCGTAAGTCATCTAAATCAATTCCTGACAATGTTTGTAGATGTGATGTTTCCACCACTGCACCGGTAACAAAGTTTCAGTCTGCCCTGAGCCCTGTTGTTGTTCTGTAACTAACAGTAATTCCTGTCTCAGGTTCTCTGTACAGCCAGGACCGGATCCTGCAGGCCATGGGCAACGTGACGCTGGCCCTGCATCTGCTGTGCGAGCGGGCTAACCCCGATTCATTCTGGCTGCCCTACATCCGCAGTCTTCCTCAGGAGTACAACTCGCCGTTGTACTACCAGCAGGATGAGGTGCAGCTCCTGCTGGGCACACAGGCGGTGCAGGATGTTCTGAACCAGTATAAAAATACAGCACGCCAGTACGCCTACTTTTACAAACTGATACAGGTAGGAGGAGGCACCCAACACAATTGTGTTCACACTATAATAAGGTCCTAAAACAAAAACGTACAGAACACAATGTGCTAATCAGGCTGCTGCGCAGTAAAAAAAAAACCAAACATGCAAATTGCAAAAAAAAATTAAAAACTGTGACCAGGTGAACTAGCAAGGGACCACTACACAAACACATGAAAGGAACAGTTTGAAAACAAACCAGGGCATCTCCGAGCTCTTGGACAGTCTGAGGTGCAGCCAACGCAGGATGTCCTAAAGATTTTTTAATTGGATTTAGGTCATAGAACGGTCATCATATCTGCCACATGAGCTCAGAGTGAACCTGCTCTCATCTGTAGAAAGCACAGTGCATCCGTGACAGACCTGCTAATTGTGGTGTCTCTGGTAAATGCCAGTCGGGCTCCATGGTGGCAGTAAGTGAGCACAGGGCCCACTAGAGGATGTCGGGCCCTCAGGCCACCCTCATGGTGTCTGTTTAATGGTCAGAGACAGTCACTTTGTAGGACTCTGGCTGTAATCGTCCTGTTCCTCCCTGTACAAACATCCCTGTCCAGTTCTCCTAGAGTAAGAATCTCCTCCATGCTGTTGAGACTGTGCTGGGAGACACAGCAAACCCTCTGGTAATGGAACCTATTGATGTCGTTCTGGTGGAGTTGGACTGACTGTGTGACCTCTGTTGGGTCCAGGTCTCACCTCATTCTACCAGTAGTGACACTGACCTGAGTCAAATGTAAAACTACTGAAAAGCAGGATAAGGAGGGAGAAATGCCAGTGACCTCCACCTTTAGTGAATCTGTTCATTTCAATAAAACCAAAACCGCTGACACTGATTAAAAACCCTCTGCTACGCTACTTTACTTGTCAGACACTTCCATCCAAAGTGACGTACAAGGACAGACGAGTTTAACTGACTTGATACTATACTCTGATTAATATTTAATATTTTTGAGCAGTGTATAATTTGATAATAATGAAAAGTTATTGTATTTTCAGAAAGGTTAGGAGAGGAGTAACCAAAGACTCAGAAACATCTCACATTTACTGAGGATAATTGGTCAGTGTGATGGGACCGTTTTAATTCAGTTGAAATAAATATGTTAATGTCTGCAATTAATGCACATTTGTCTTCAAATGCAACAACAACAGTGAACTCAGTGTTTCTGAGCTTTCACAAAACCCACACTCTGGAATACCCCTCAGATCAGCAGGAAGCATTGCATTAAAAACACATGGTACCAGAGTGGACATCACTGCATGGACTCCAAAACCATTGCTGGTCAACATGGTTTGTTGCAGCATCCACAAACATGTCAGTGCTATTAGAATGTCTCAGTAGAAAGTTGTTACTTAGTATTCACACAAAATAATTTTAGGTGTGTCATGTTTAAATAATTCACTGCAGGATAATATTATCCTGGAGGTGCAGGTCTGGTGGATTCCACTAGGTGGGGACGTTGTGTTTAGGATGTTTTCATCGTCAGCGCTGCAGCAGCTTTAATCTCTGACCCTTCACTGTTAGTTTCATGGATCTAATGCTGTCAATAAGATAAAGGTGGATTTCAGAGTAAATGCACATGGTCTGTAAATCATGAAGACTCCCATGGTGGCGCATGGTCTGAATGCTTTCATAAGCATCGTGCGACTGACATGACGTGACCTAATGCAAAGGTGTATGTTTTGGTGTCCTGCTGAAACTGGCCTACTGAAGGATTAATGGTGTTTGAAAGTGTTAGTGATGCGAAGATTACCAATGTTTCTGATAACAAAAGGAACTGGATCAAACTGTATCTAACACAGCTATAGAGAGACATGTAGACACACTCCCCTCCTCATGTGCTCTGTCCCCATCCCTTCCCTCCCCCCACCCTCCTCCTCAGATGACCGGGCTGGAAAATTAGCTTGTCACATTGGCTTTGAATTGAATTGACCTGAATGCACCTTCCTCAAAACCCTTTGTGTGTCTCTATCAGTGTCTCTGTCTGTTGTTTTTTGGACTTTTCCGTTTTGTTGTTAGCGGTCATCCAAAGCACTTTTCATAACCAACTGATGAAAAACATGCTCGGTTTTTAGCTGATTTAGCAGGTAAAACCATTAGTTGTTCCATTTACAGGTGTTATCCACCACCATTTACTACAGATGAAGGTTTTTTTAAAGGGTTATGAGCAGAGAATAACTGAGCGCACCCGGAAGACCAGTATCAGCCAGATATGTTATCAAGCATCTGTTTTGTCTAAAGGAAAACCCAAAGAAGTCCAGTTCTATATTTTCTGAGTGTTAACTGAGTGGTACTGTTCTGGAAAATCCAACAGAGCGATTCCCTCTTCACTCTGATCCCATCCACTCTGGAGGATCTCATCCATCTAGTCATTGCTTTGGTTAGAAAGGTTAGAAACTTCCAGAATCTGGACTGAGAAACTCTAGAACATCCTTTGCTTACAGTAGTAGGATATAGCCATAGTTGAAAGTCCTGTATATGGAAAAAGAGCTTTAGACCATACATACTTAAGATTATTTAGTGAAAAGAGCTGCTTGACAGCTTAAAGGCAGCCTAGGTATGATAGGAAGGTCAACTTAGACTTGATCCAGTTGGTCAAACTTGGAGCATTTCCTAAAAATTGGAGCATGTGCGGGAGGTGAGATGTGAGGAAACAGGAAGACGGTCTAGTAATCTGGATGTTCACATCAGTAAACTCCACCTCTCACCTCTCACTCCTCCTCCTCCTGCTGTTCCTGTGGTTACAGAGAATCAAATAGAGCAAAGATAATTGTTTCTGGTTGGCGTGTGTGTGTGTGTGTGTGTGTGTAGGTGTGGAGGGGAGGGGGAGGGTTTAGAAAGAGGGAAGTCTGGTCACTTTGTTTAACTCGACAAGCGTGATCCTCCACACTCACCTGTAGGGATGAGTTAGTGTCAAATTAACACACACGCTCGTACATCTATTTTTGCGCAGACTGCCTGCATTCCCAACCTTAACACCAGAACTGAATGACAAACTTTACCACTAACCTAAACCTTACCGCAGCTTGTGTCTCTCATGTCCACATACAGTTGAGTCACAGCAAATCTGTGCACAACGCAGGATATGGCAACTGTTTCTAGCTCTTTTTACATCCGCACCCTGGAGCTGTTTCCTGAAACCTTCTTCTAGGTGGTCTCAGTTAAAAAGGATCTGGTAACTTAAGCCAAAGCCAAATCAGAACCCTCAAACAGGCATTTAGGGTTTGACAACGTGGGAACCAGCCACCTAAAAAAGTCTTGGTGTTACCACTGTCTATATAGGAGGTGGAGTGTTTACATGTTTTATTTCTTTTCAAATTACCCTCCAGAGCAGAAGGCAGAGCGGGCTTCCTAGATTCTATAAGCAGCTGTTGAGGATGGACAGTACGTTCAATAAGCTCCCTATATGGCTTTCAAAGGAACCTGTCATTTGGTCTGTGTGTTGGCGGTAAACCAGAGAGTTGGAGACTTGCACCTGGTGTCCTGCAGATTTTCGTCCTGGGTTAGAAATAGTCAAGGCTCCAATCCTTACTGCTACTACAGGATGACGAATAATCTGAACAGCTCGGCCTCCGTGGGGTGTTAGATAAATGATGCTGTGCTGAATGTTACGGTTTAGTGTTAGTGTGGATGGTTTCTGTTGGTAGAAACACGATTGTGTGAATCAGGGGGTTTACATTTAGACTATCTGTCTGTCTCTGTGTCTGTCTCTGTGTCTCTCTCTCTCTCTCTATTTGTCCGGCTGAAGCTCAGGACACTTTGTAAATACTGCCGCTTTAAATGGAAAAACTGTGGCACAGTGTTCACACACACACACACACACACACACACACACACACACACACTCTGTTTCAGGGCCAAATTGATGAGGCAGATTTATGACGGCTGCTGGCCACAACAAATTAAGTTGACAGTGATGTATGATTTTGGGGGGCAGGCCGGGCAGTGTCACACTACTCTAATGGACCACACATACACACACACACGCCCCTGCGGTGGCCCTCAACTCCCAGTCCTTCTTGTTAGGCGTTGCTGTCAGGCAGACCCCTTCAGTATACCTGCATAATGAAATTCTTCATACTGATTTGTGTTTTTTTTCCCCTCCTGTTCCTTCCTTGCTTTTTCTCCTCATCTACTTTCTCTCCTTAATTCCCCCAGACTCATCCTGCTGCCAGCAAACTGCCCCTGAAGGACAGCTTCACATTTGATGACTACAGGTCAGTGTGTGGACACAGTGCTCCACATGGAACCAGTGTAGCTGGAACAATGTGTGAGAACCTCTGATGACCGGGGGGTTAAACCTGGTTTTAAGGTTATGGTTAGAATTAGTCCTGGGTTTGGTTTTCGGGCTAAAGTTAAGTGGCTAATTCTTACCAAAACTGTGTTATAAACACGTGAGTCAGAGACAAGTGCAAGTTAAAGGGTGATTTATTTGCATTTGAAAGCCCATAAGAAACGAATCACTTTACCGCACATGTGCGGACACTGGTAGGTTTTACCTGTATTATCCAATACAGCAGCTCTGCCATAAAATCTACACTACAAAGTTAGAATATCTCAGTTTTTATTGCCACAGAAAGAATCAGAAAAGTGATCATCCCACAGTCTTTTATACATTCACGACCCCCTCGTTGATGTAAATAAGACGGGAACTAATTAAGCAGCCAGTGATTTGATCCAGTAGCTGAATTTACTCTTTGATGTTAAGGCGTAGCTGCAGGATCAGTAAGTGCTTGATTGTCTGTGACAGGTGGGCGGTGTCATCGGTGATGACCCGTCAGAACCAGATCCCCACTGAGGACGGCAGCCGAGTGACTCTGGCCCTGATCCCTCTCTGGGACATGTGTAACCACACGAATGGACTGGTAAAGTCTTGATTCTGAATGCCACAAACCTTTCTCTTATGCACTGGTTGAAAAGTAGAATTTACTGAATAGAGACTGCATATCTACAGATCACCACAGGCTACAACCTGGAGGATGATCGCTGTGAATGTGTGGCACTGCAGGACTACAAGGAGAATGAACAGGTCAGCACACACACACACACACACACACACACACACACACACAAACACCCTATCAGCAGTATGGAGCACCAGTCAATAAGAGGAGGCGAGACTAAAGTAAAGGTATGAGGAAGAGAGGGAGACGGTCACTGGCTTTACAGAAGAAATGTTTCGAACAGGTTTAGAGGGACTGTGAACTGGTCTGTTTGCAGTGTTGGGCCAGTGCAGTCTCCTCCCCTCTCTGCTTATTACTCCTCTCAAAGGACAAACTGCAAACATTAAAGTGAGTTTTGATAATGTTAAATGTTCTCATTTGTCCTCCAACAGTGTGATACTTCACCGTGTCTACAGTTTACTATACATATGCATTTTTGCGCTCTAATCCCAGCTGCCACAGTTTCATTAAAATTAGCACAGCAGCACATATATCATGTAAATGATGCTAGAGCCACAGTTAAGCTGTGTGACCCTGCAAATGGTAAAATGTTGGTGTAAATATTGCACGACTGGTTTTTACTTCGTTTGTTCTTGCTGCAGATCTACATCTTCTATGGCACGCGGTCCAATGCCGAGTTCGTCATCCACAACGGCTTCTTCTTCCAGGACAACAGCCACGACCGAGTGAAGATCAAGCTGGGCGTCAGTAAGAGTGAACGCCTCTATGCCATGAAGGCCGAAGTGCTGGCTCGAGCTGGCATCCCAGCGTACGTTCCTTTGCTTTTTCATTTTCAGCCCTTTCTGTCCACACCTTTGCTGGGTAAATGTTTAATGATTGGTGTCAGCTAAATAACTGCAGATTACTTTTTCTCTACTACTGCTAATAAAGCAGTCGAGGACTGAATGCAGTAGGACTGTCAAATAAAGAAACATGCCATCATATTGACAACAAGTCATATACAATATCTTAAATCCTTTTTATAAGTGGAGTTGTTTTTCATTCAGAACGCTGCTTACAATGTGTTTAGGGATGGTAGAGCTTTTCTTTTCTTATTGATTCAGGCCACAATGTAGACAAATGGGAGTATATGATAAGACTGAAGGAACAAATCAAGCACAGTATCTGCTTTCATAAGTGACTGAATCTGCAGCCTGAAGCTTATTACTCTGAGGTTAATGTGGGGCGTAAGGCTAACACAGGGTAACCTTCATACAGCCTTCATGCACTTTTGTCTTCCAAATGTACATATTTTAGCCAATCAGGCAGCAATTTGGTGTAATTAGAACGCATAACTTCGATGTTACACCAGGTTTTACGTTCCTTCCCCCCCCCCCATCAAGTATCAATTTACCATCCACTCACCACCTTCATCACCAAGAAGCTTAATCATTTTATCATTAGCCTCTTAATTTTATGCAGCATTCTCTGCTCGGCATTTTTAATCAGGCGCCTTTTAATCTCTTATTGATGACAGTCTAAATCTCAACAGTGGAAATTAAATGAAACAATCCCCGTTGTTGCCGGGGTGCTCTATTAAACTGACAGATATGCTCGTAGATCATTTTCAAAGGAAACAGCTTTGCGTTCGGTGGCTGCTATCATCTCACTCCCCTCTCCTTTTGCTTCTGCTGCATTTCTTCTCAATAAGTGAGCTCAACTGTTAACTGTTGACTTACAAATATGTAATTGGGATTTTTCCTCCTAGTACAGCTCCCAACATCCTTCAAAGGGTTTCTCCAAGCTGGATTATCTGCTGCGGGAGGAACGGACAGGGGGATAATTTAATAGTTTGAGCAGTGAAGGCGGCTGTAACGCATTTGTGTGGCGTAATAATGTCAACTCATCGCCACATCGATCACTTTGCTAAAGCAAGAGCTAAAATATTGTCCTCTCTAAAATTAGCTGTGTGTAATGTTTTGGTGTGAGTCCTGATTCAGTTTCATAGGTTTCTGGATTTCAGTCCTGAGCAAGACTTCAGCTGTAAGGCAGCATACACTAGGTTTAAAGAGACACAAGCAAAACCAGAAATATATCTGACCTGCCGGCAGAGGTGATGTTCACGCTTGTACAGTAATTTGATCATTTCTTATTAAAGGCTTATTAAATGTGTGTGATATGTCAGAATTTCAGATTTTCCTTTCCAGTGTTAAAACTTTTTTTAAATCCATCCCTGCAGCACAAAGTGATGAAACAAAATGCAACATCAGTAACAACAATAAAAGCCATAAGCTGAATTACAAAGTAAAAGTAATTTATTTTAGGCATTTAACTTTACGGTATTTCTCATATCTTTTTTATTGCTTTATTGTGTCACATCAAACAAACGAGCTGTTTTTGTTTTTGGAGGAAGGAGTGTGTTTGCGTGTGTGTGAAACATATTTTTCGGTTTGAGCTCAAAGTGGCAACTTGTCGATGTAGCAGTAAGCCACACCCCCATTCTTGTTTATTTGGCTGGACTCCAGGTTTGCCAACACTTGACACTTTCCAGTTGGCCTGGGGTTTCACATATTTTCACCATCATGGATCAGCACTGGTTGTTTTATCAGCTTAGAAATGTTATTCAGGTCATAAAACCCCAAACTCTGCAAATTGTTTGGAATGACATAATAACTACAGCCCCCATTTCTGATGTTTCAGGTCCTGTGTCTTTGCTCTGCACTGTAATGAACCTCCTATTTCAGCCCAGCTCCTTGCCTTCCTCCGAGTCTTCTGCATGACCGAGGGTAAGACGCACACACACACACACACACACACACACACACACACACACACACATACACAGTATTACCAACCACATGACACGAACCTGTAGCACACTCTCCTCTGACACTGTCGTCAAGTGACTGCAGAGAGGAAGAGATGTACAGTAAAAGAGAGGAAGAGCAAGATCTGTCCATTGCTGAGCTGCTTAATTGATCAAGGCAGGCCACCAGATGTGTGGAGGAAGCAATCCACTGGGGGTTCTACAATATTTATTGGCATGTATGGCAATGGCACCAGTGTCATAAATCCCCAACCACACAAGGCCACATCGTCCTCTGTCACAGTACTCATCATCACAATCCTCTGTGATATATTATTCACTTTTTTCCCTGCATGTTAATTTTTCAAACGACCCCGTGTATGTGTGTTGGGGGGTTATCGTCTTACATGTGCGTGTGTTGACGTTTCCTCACAGATGTGACATGATGAAATAGCGTCATGCACTTCATCGTGCATCTGCACTTCTCTTTCATCTTCTCATGTAACCGGTCCTCGATGAGAGGGGGGGGGGTGTATAAAGACGGTCTGTGACCCTCATGACAGTAGTTTAAATGTATCGTGTTTGTGATTCACCCAGACAGAGGTGGTTTGCCAGCTGCACAGGGTGATTCAAAGTTCTCATTTGAAATCTCTTCAACTTAATAGTTACTTACAATTAAGTTGAACGGTTAAAACAACAGCGTGTGAAGGTTCTGCTTCAGGCCACACATTCATTCAAGGTTGGAAAACATATTTAACCAGATTCCTAAGTCTGTTCAGTGGTAGCTGGACTTGTTTTGAAGTTGGCATTACCCAGGTGGTTACACCGTGGTCCAGTTGTCACTAAACAGAATTTGAGAAGAACCAAGAGGCTATTTTTTTTTTACTAAGGGAGCCTTAAAATATTCTCCATTTTAGATTGGGATGGGCTCTAATAGTCAGTTCCTTTTTGGATCCTATTTCAAGCTGATAAAAGATTCAGATTTGCTGAACCTGGTGGTTGAATATATCAACCCTTCAGTACCATTTCTTGTGCTATGTGGACTATGCAGAGGTATAGGGCCCCGTGGCCACTAGGGGGCCCCCAAGCTACCGCCTATATTATAAGAATTACATGTAATTCAGATATGCCAAACTTTCCTACAGGTATCTTCACATCATCAAAGTTATCAGTTTTTTAAAAGGTTTGGGCACTTCTGCTCTTTACATAAATATGTTCATTGTGTAATAAACCAAATTGTTGAATCTCACAAAACTAGAAACCGTGGATCCGATTTTAATCTTGAATCACGTTTTTATTTTCAGATTTGAGAACCTACTATGATGAATTGCAACAGATAATTGGAGGGTTATGGCTTGTTATATTAATTCAAAACAGGAGCCCCCAAAATAATCTTGCATAGACCACAGACCCTTCAACTGAGTTATCACAGGTCAAACAAACCTGTCGTAACTCGGTGACCTACTGTGTAAAAGCAACAACTACAAGTGTACAACTGTGGAGAACTATTCTTTAATATCAATACTGCATTGAGGCTTGGTAGCAACATAAAGTGAACTGGAGCCCTCCATAAAGATGACTCCACAACCACTCACTAATGGACCTTGAGATGAGCTGTGATTTCTTTTTTGTCTTGGTTTCAGAGGAACTGAAGGACTACCTGCTGGGAGATCATGCCATTAATAAGATCTTCACCCTGGGAAACAGTGAGTTCCCTGTCAGCTGGGAGAACGAGATCAAGCTGTGGACTTTCCTGGAGACCCGAGCTGCTCTGCTGCTCAAGACCTATAAGACGACCTCAGAGGTTTGTCCGCTGCAAAGCCACAGTGTAAAGGTAGAAGGGAGGCAGTTGCATTAGGGTCCTCTCTGAGCAGTCAAACATCAACAAGGAGCCATACCATATTTACAATATAGCAGGGTGTTTGAGTGTTCTCTAAAGCTTTCTGTCTCTTATCTCCTGTCCAGGAGGACCAGTCCATGCTGGAAAAACCTGATCTATCGCTGCACTCCCGCATGGCTATCCAGCTCCGCCTGGCTGAGAAGCAGATCCTGGACAAGGCATGGACCAGCGGGCGGGCTAAACGTCTGAACTTCCAGAAAAAGCTGGAGGAAGGCGTTCCGTTGCCTCGTTACGAGGAAAGCGATATTGCTCTGCTCGAGAATACCAATGCAGATGCAAAGCTTCCGATCATTCTGCGCAAGCTGGAGGAGGTGGAAAACGATCAGGGGATTCGGGTGGATGAGCACAGTCACCTTCTGAATGGGGAGAAGGTGGGATACGGGATGGAAATGGAAGCCAATGGAAGACCAGTGCAGAATGAGACTCAGGAGAAGGTCGGCAAAGATTTTCAAACACCTTCAGACTCTACTGGAAGTTTAAACCAGAAGGGCCAAAGTGAAGTGTCCGACCAAAGTGACAGTCGAACTGAAGAGAATCCCAAAGAGAACAGTGAATAAATATATTGTACTTACTGCCACAGCCCATGCTATTTATTTATCTGTGTGTCTCAGTGACTCAGAAGTATAGAAGCTGGAAACAATAAATGAATAGTAAGTTGCAGAACCTTTGAAACTGTATGTTCAAACAGCATAGATTCTCTTATTTCTCCTGCTGGATTCACTTAACACGGCCGGTCTGTCCTTCAGCCTTCTGTGCACAATACGTTTAAATTCAATCTAGCTTTGGTTTAAGTTTGAAATGTAGGTTTATATTGGAGCAGTTGGAGAGCTGCAGTCAGGGAGAGTAGTACTGAACCCTGCAGTTACCGTGAGGAGGCGAAAAGGAAAATGCTATTTCCACGGAGCTCAATCTGTGGGAACTGGTTTATTAGTGCAGTCTGTCTTTGTATGTGTCCCGAATGTTTTGAGTTGACAATCGTATTCCCTTGAGCACTTAGGGGTGTGCTGCTAAGTCCATCGCTGCCCTCTGTTTCCTGTTTTCTTTCTGCCACCGTAGCCAAACAAAACATTAAATGCTTTTGCTTTCTCAACGAGGATTTGAGTTTTTACCATTAAACTTTACCATGCGGTCTATACGCAGTGGCGGCCCTTATTAGGATGCAACAGCTGTTGTTTTATTTGGGGTTTTAAAAGCATCCTTGCGAATATCGTCTGTCTAGACTTTTTGGAGTGATGAGTGACCCATCGATCACTTGTTGAAAGCCATAAAAAACACTGAGGGCTTAGTGAGACAGAGGAAGACTGAGAAGATGTTTGTGTTTGAATGAGGCGCTTTTTAACAGGACTCTTGTCTTGCTGTGTTCTAAAGACTGGCCACAATAGCTGTTTCTCTGACTTTTGCCTATAATTCATATAGTACATGATTGATATTGAGAAAATAATCTCAACTCCAGATCAAAGATCAGTTTTCTGCTCTTTCACCTACGTTTCACAATCGTGATGAGAACATGTTGTTTTTTTAATTGCATAGTTGTACACAGTGGGGCAGACATCCCACTCATTTCAGAGAGCACCGAGTCTCAAAATGACCAAAGTACAAGCTGATGGTTGAAGAGAGAGAGAGACTTATGTACGCCTACCTAGTACGGTCTGGGATATTTGTGCAGTTTTTCCACGTACAGGAATATTCACCAGGTTTAGATCTGATTCGGATCAGTCTCTGTCTTGTTCAGCCCTTGTGGTGTAGAGTTGGAGAGGTTTGGCAGTAGTTGGCTGCTTGGTTGCTCGATGGTTTCTGTGAGTCGATGGACTTAACATTGGTTTGGGCTGTCTAAAAAAACTACTGCTCAGAGTAAAAATGTGGCTCAGTGATGTGATTTTATTCCTTTTTTGAAAAACTATGGAGGTTTATTGTCCTGATGAATGAGCTAACCAAGGTTCATGATAAGTAGACCCAATTCACTGTTGGTTTTAGTCTCTTTGTGGGATTTGTTAAGTAAAGGAAATCCTTTTATCCTGACAAGTGTTTGTCATTTGATATTCTTGATTCTTGACCTTAAAGTGCAGATGAGAAGGGAAAGGTTTGGTTGAAAACATCAGGAAGTGCTTGTATGTGTACGTGATCCAGCAGAGTTAAGATATTACACTAGAGCTCACGTAAAGATGAGCATGCCGCTCTACACGCCAACCATCCAAGCCCACCTTTGTAATGTTTTTCTATTTGCACGTGAATGCCTTTGACAATGAGCCAGGCTGTGCTCAAGCAGGTTGGTAAAATGTTGAGACAGTCAGAAACCCTGCTGCTCATGTCCACAAATAGAAACATTCATGTGCAGTTTATACACCTGCTCATCTGTATCTCAGCTCTGATTTCTACACAAGCAAAAGGCAGCCAGTAAATAAGCATATTTACCAACCGTAAAACTATTTCTTTATGTTAGTTTTGTAAAAAGTCTACACACTAAGTTTGTCTGTGTGTAAGCTTTTAACTGGGGATAGTTCACCGTACAAAAAGAAACGCATGTGGCTGTGACTTGGTGATTAAACTGCAACTTCCTGAAATGTCTAAAATATGTTGGGAATCCCAGAACGTTGTCACATTGTTTGCTAAGAGGCACCTGGTGGTGGTTCCCTGTTCTTTGAAACAACATTCTTACTTCCTGTAACCATTCTGTTGGGACTGTTAGGACGGGCCTTTAAGAGGTTACTGCAACAGCTTTAATAGCAAGTGATGGAGGACAACAACACCACGGGATAGGACTTATGCTTTAATAAGCTATAAAAAGTTGTCCTTTAGTGTTCAAATGGACATGTGATGGTTGTTTTAAAACTGCGAACCTGTCCTTTAACAGCAGGTTGCGTTCGACCACTAGGTGCCACGTAGTGTTGATGTGTATTTTTCCCAACCTTGGTGGTGTTCTTTGGATGCCTTTCCAAACACCGTTGTCCCACTGCACCTAGCTTTAACCTCAGTCCTGGTGGGTATGCTGCTGTCCAGTAGACTGCTCACGATCTCACTGTTCAAAAAAAAAGAGAGACATGGAGTGTACAGTAAACAATAGAGTTGAATGGAAATATGTCTTGACGTGTCAGAGATTAAACTTCTTCATCTCTTTTCTCAACTCTTGTGTGCTGTGTCTATCTTTAGATTCAACCATCCTCACATACACAGTCACCATCCCTCTATTATTCTCACCTTTTCTGCTTGTTGGGGGGGGAAAAGGTTTATTTCATGTATTTCTTTCCCCTCTTTGCCCCCTGGTCCTATTACGAATTTATAAAAGAAACATTATCTTTAATCATTTAATTCGGGGCAATTAAATTTTGAAATGTCCTATTCATAATTCATGGGTGTCTAAGATAAAACCCCTTTCATCCTTGAATATATTATTATAATGGGCACTGGGGTGGGCAGCGGAGAGCAATGCTTGTCCAGTATTGTTAGTACTCGCTGTGTCAGTGCTGGGAGCAGGCCTGGGACCAGCACTCCCAACTAATCCTGCCCTATGAATTATAAACTGCCATTCATATTCATATACAATCCACTTCACTGTGGGACCACACTATTGTTATGCAAGTGTTTACTGGTGTCACGCTGGTGATGGGGAGGGCGGGGGGGTCAGGTAAAAGTCGATCCATTAGCGTGTTAGCTGAGCGAACGTGGAACTGAAGGTGACAGACACATCGGCGTCATGCTCTCCGTCATCTGATTTTATACACGCTGGACTCAGCAGGAAGTATCGTTAGCATTCTTAATACAGCGCATCACATCTACATCACCCAGATGTAGCCGTATAAAAGAAGCTCGTGTGAACACAAAGCTCATTTCCAGAAATTATTTTCAGTGATGTTCATTCATCAACTTAATTGTTATTTAGCTAATGATAATAATTTATACTTTACTTTTATGAAATGAGGACAGAAGTCATATAGATACTCAGTTAGTGTATCCTAAGTATGAGAAAAAAGACAATATTGATCGTGAATGTGTGTTTTATCTGATTACAGTGCATGAAATGTGGAGTAACACAACAACATATTGATTCTCATCCTAAACTTTGAGAAGCTTTAAGTTACTCAGCATTCACTTTGTTTGGCTTTTATAACATTGGTATTAATACATAGTTAGACTTTAGATTCAGCTTTTTATATCTTGTCTTGGTTCCTCTTTTTCTTTCTCTTGTAAAGCACTTTACATGTATTTTTTAAATAGTGCTTTATAAAATTGTCAACTTTTCTCAGGTTGGAAGGAGAAGCTGAACATTCCTCAGTGATGAAGGAGGAAGAGGAGCCTTATTTGTAATAAATGACGGCGACCCTGTAGAAATCTCCACTCATTCAACTGCTTCGGCTTTGACTCAGCCTGCACTGTTTTTTCTACCTGCTACTGGTGTCTCTTTTTAAAGTTCGTGTCATAAAACCGCTCAGGAAGACAGTTTTAACAGCAGGTGAATCAGACACGTGTCCTTGTGAACACGCAGAGCTTTAGTTGGACTCTATCAGGTCCATCTGTGCACCAGACAAGACACCTGCAGTAAATAAACCTCTAACTGTAACCACAGGCACTGTACTGTAGTAAGAGAGTCTAATGCTTTTGCATGACTGTGGTTTCGCTCTCAGCGCAAGGCTGTCCACAAATAGGAAGTGTTAGCTCGAAGGTTAACAGATGATGCTATGTATATGTTACAGAATGGCCTGTGTGGTTGAAGCTTCAGCTGATGACCAGCTCTACTCAACACTCACTAACGCTGCATATAGCTCTGGTGTCTCTTAGTGTTTCAATGTAAGACGTGCTACAGTTGGCTTTTGGTCATTTTTAACTTTTCAGTTAACAGTTGTCTGGCCTTTTCTTAGATGCCCGAGTCTTGTAGCCTCACCAAACGTTCTCACACTCGCACAACTTTCAGACATTTCCAACAGAAAGAAACTAATTTGCGCAGAAATCAAAGGCATGCTAGGCTCAGTGTATTGACTGAAGACTAACGTCCTTAAAATAACCACATAAATAAGCCCGTCAGCTCCACTATGCTGTTGAAATGTCCCAGGCTGTCCACCGGCCGTCCCACTTCTCCCCAGAGAATGACTGACTGCGATTCAACGCTCCAGGCAGCTCATAATGGAAGCATCCATTTATTATTGAAGAGGTGGGTGGATGGGAGAAGGATGGTGGAGTCGCCGTCCTGGCGTGAGAGGTCTTCATCACCTAGGAAATGAGAAATGGAGGGTCTTGAGGTTGGGGGTGGGGTGGGGTGGGGTGGAGGAGGAGTAGAGGCACAACTGGCTGTGCTGCTCATCAAGTGAGCAGCTTGTCTGAGTCACCGTTTAACATCTAAACAGGAGAAATCATCCATAGAACAGTAGCTGTGTTTACAAAGGAAGGTATGATGGGGAGTGAGCAAACACACACGCACAAAGGTAACACTAGAAACAGCTTTGATGTCTCAAGGAAAATGGTTTTAACAGTTTCTTTTTAAATGACATTAATTGATCTAGTCCTAAAACTAGATAAAAGAAACCCTTCAGAACCCTCTAGAATCTGCCACGTCCTGCCACAGATTTGTGCCCAGACTCTGAATAGAACATGTTTATAAAGATTTTCTTTTTGAATACTACCAGTCAACTGTCAGGCAGGAGGGGCTGATAAAAAAAGAGCACACTGAGAGTAGGTAGTGTAATAGCGTAGAGGGTCACAAAGAAACCCGGGCGCTTCTTAGACAGTTGCTAATGTCAATATTCGTGTGTCCACATCATATCATAGTGATCATAGTAGAGCAGCAAGGAGGAAACCACTGGCATCACTGCCCGTCTACAGTTTGCTTAAACCCCCGTGGATTAATCAGAAAGTCTGGAGCTATGAAACTGGAGTAACAACCTACCTGAAAGTCCTGGTGCACAGTATAAAGGCTTTACCTGTATCTATGTTGTTTCATGATTTCATCTTTGGGTAACTGTGCTTCACCTGACATAAATCAGCTGATGACGGTGCATTACTGTGTACCTGATCAAGGTGTGCTGAATATTAAATCACTGTAGTGAGCCAACGATCATCGTCTGGTTGAGCAGGTAACTGACAATCCTACCATGTTACTGCTCCTTTGTCCTGTCTCCTGCATGCTCTGCCGGGGCTGGCCCTCCCCTTCAGCTGGGTGCTACATACAGGTCCTTCTCAAAAAATTAGCATATTGTGATAAAGCTCATTATTTTCTGTAATTTATTGATAAACATTAGACTG
>JAUMHF010000004.1:15615246-15640947 GCA_032359275.1 Microctenopoma steveboyesi
GACAGGAATTTTTGGTTTTCTTGAGCTGTATGCCACAATCATCAATATTAAAACAATGAAAGGCCCTGAACTACTTCTGTGGTGTGTAATGAATCTAAAATATAGGACAGTCTAATGTTTATCAATAAATGCACAATATGCTAATTTTTTGAGAAGGACCTGTATATAAAGGAGTAACAATGTTCAGACCTCCAACACCAGAGAGTGAAAACAGGAAGTATGTTAAATGCGGTTAACTGGGTCAACACGTCGAAACAAACGGTACCACGCTGCCCATGAAACGCGCATCCAGTTTACTTGTGTGGATCACGCAGTAGCACTGCTCTTCCACCTCAACGAGCTACGTTGAATTTTTTATCTGAATTCAGCTACGTAGGAATGTTATTTTGCAACAGTGAAAGTGCTGCATGTATAATGAATGGCACATCCTCGCTAATGCACGGGGAGCTTGACGGGTCAGAGGTCACGGGTGTTGGTCTGTCAGCGAGCACGAACCTCGAGTCGTTTGGTTTGAGACATGTGCAGTACCTTACCATTCAGATAAACAAGTAACTGAGGGAGGAAGAGTAGGAGGGACGTGTGTGCTGCCGATAAGAACCCACAGATTCTATGTGTGATGATTTAAGTAGTCACGCCCCCCCACTCTTGGGTGGGCGAATGCACTATAATAGACTTTGAGTTGAAGTCACATCCCTCGGAGAGTGGGAGAAGAAGAAAGGGAACAAGAACAAGGAAAGGGCTTCGTCCTTTCTTTTTCTCTTCTGATCTGACCTAGAAACACAGAAAAGATGGATAGAGACAAAAAGAGAGTAAGCAGCAGTATCTGCATCTAATTTAAATCTAATTCTTTCTTTCTTTCATTCTTTTTTCCTCTCTCCATCTTTGCTCTCAGCAAGCGGGAACATCACTCTCTATTCTGCAGGTCAGAGAGGGAACAATTAAGTGTGGAGGGCGCTGGGAGTCGCCGACAGGTGATGAATGGCCAGGCCGGCTGCAACTGACAATATGCAGACAAGCCACATCATTTGCAAATGGATGCGGGGGAAGATGGAAGATGGGTGCATGGGTGAGAGAGGAAGAGGAGGAGGAGGAGGAGAGTGGGGATAGCAGTGGGGTTAACCCCTTCCAGAACAATTTCTCACAGAGTAGAGGATGAGAAGAGGAGGAGGTGCAGCCACCTGCCCAGCAGAGAGGCGTCTTTTTTTTTTTTTTAGAGCAGCATCCTTCCCTGGGGAGACGCACAGCAGCCTCACATCACTGTTGACCAACAGCTCCTTCTGCACCTCTCTGAAAATGTTACACTGAAGTCATTTAGCCGAAACTGGAACAAAACAAGCAGCTGCTGATTTCAGTCACCCATAACATATCTTTACCCATAATACCTGTTTGTTGGTCATGTTTTATCCCCAGATAAATGTGAAACATTCATGGTCCTACACCTAACCTAAACCTGACTCTATCCTTAGCCATCAAACCAAGTCTTCACCTTAAAAGACTGAGGACTGAACAAAACGCCCCCCAAAAAATAGGTTCTTAGAGTACAACCACACACACACACACACACACACACACACACACAGTTAACTTGATGTGTGGACACTTAGTCACCTGACATGTAGATCAATCACTTACTTGATCTCTAATACCCTTAACAAGGTACATCTGCACTGGAGGACATCTGAGTCACTCACACATGCAAAGACACACACACACACACATACATAAAAGTGGTGTCCTTGTTTTGCATGTGTCAGGCGCTGACGGTCTGCTTGATAGATCTGGTGTGGTCCTAGTAATGGAAGCCAGGGGCACTCCTCCTTGTCATGTACTCTATAGATATACAGTATACTAGTGTGTGTGTGTGTGCGTAGTGTAAAATAAATGTGGTGATCTCTGTTTGGCTCACGGTGCTCGTATGACTTCATTTAAGTCAGACTACAGATCCACTCTGGATAATGTTGGTGTCTCTCAGTTGTGTGGCCCCTGGAGAATCTTGCAGGTTTTTCATTAATTGCATTGTTAGAGTCTGCACTGAACACATATCTGAACTCTTAAACTCGGGGGGAGGCGCAGACATCCGATTTCAGGCCATAAATTCAGTTTACAACTTCATGCAGACAAAGGAATGCATGCACGCTACAGACGGGAGAGTCTGCACCAGCACAAATGTAAGGTTGGGTAAGAAATAGAATGTCTGGACGAGTTAAGCATGTAACACGGTAATAATAACGTTCTCTCTCCGTGTAAGATGTTCAGGACAACCTACATACTATCTTAGCTGAAAGCACATCAAGATGAGCTCATAAAGAAACAGGAAGCCACTGCGTGAAATAAAGAATCAGTGGTGTAGTGACACAAAAGGCACAGGGTAAAAACAAAGTGAGAAACTATTGTCAACACTACTCACGCAAATACATTAGGCCATCAAAGAGTGACTTTCCCTCTCCTTCAACCTGCTACTTTCTATCCTTCCTGGACCCCACCACTCCCACCCCACATACACCACCCGCGAAACCTCCAGCTCCGTCTCTCAGGTCTTTTCTCCTGGTAATGGTGTGATGGCCTGTCAGGAGATGCTGCTGAGAGGGCCGAGAGACGACAAAATCAGTTCAGATCAGACCTGATCCCCTCTCACACACACACGTGCGCGCCCAGGGACAGCGGTGTGCTGACCAGTGAGCGGTGAAGAGGCCCAGTGTCAGTGTCCCACCTCATCTTCATCAGACCTCCCAGCCCTGACCCAGAATCCTCCAGACCTGCCACCCGAGCTCCCTGTCTGTGTGTGTGCGAAGCGCTTCCTCTGACCACATCTATGACTGCTGTGGTTTTGGCCCTGGCAGCTCAGGTGGACAAAGTGTGTGTCTGAGTGACATGATGGCTTTTGGCACACTGGGCTCTCCTGCCCAGCAGCTTGACTGTCAGGCCAAATATCTAAAGGGAGGAGATGGAGAAAAAAGCAGAAGATGGCGGAGAAAGTGTGATGGTGAGAAAAAGTCGCAGAGAACATAAAATTATTTCTGTGTTTAGATAACTAGCTGTACCTTCTTTTTCTTCTTCTTCACCTTATTCTTCTCCAGGTCAACTGCTACAAAAACATTGAGCAAAAAAGGTGTGATTGATAGGAATCAAGCGTCCTTTTGCATTCCTCTGTGCACAAATCTCATGTGCTGTGTTTTCAGCTGAATACAGAACATCCAATGAACGCCCTGAGCAGACGATACACTTGGTAGGAATATAGGAGAAGAAGACTCAGGACGGAACTGCTGTTTGTTCTTTTCTTTGAGGCAAGTAGTTTTACTTGAGTAATGAATTTGTGTACTTCTGCCACTTCTCTGAAGGATCTCACACAACCACAAAAAGAAACGTTCATTCTGTTCAGCAGAAGCTGCTGTTACAAAACCAGTGGCTGATTTAGTGGAATATAAACGACATAGGTTACAGTTGATAAAAAGGGTTAAATGGAAGTGGTGGATGTGTGTATTAATTACTGAGACTATGCATGTGTGGCGTCCAACACGAGGACGGAGTGACCAGAAGAGGGCAGTGGAGGACAGTTAATGATGCAGAGCTACTTAATTAACCAAGTCTAAGAGAGAGAGAGAGAGAGAGAGAGAGAGAGAGAGACATAGACAGAGCTGAGGCGCAGGAATTCATTTCATTTACAGCTACGAGAGAAAAAGATAAAACAGTTGTTACTGAATAATGGAAAACCCAATTACAGGGCTACCACCTAACACCCACCTTCCACAGCTCATATAAACCTCCATACGTGCTCTGGCAAAGTTGGAACCACCTCCTCGCCCACAGGGAACGAGCCTGGCTGATGACGGGACCTGCTGGGTCTCAGTGCAATTATTCTCAAACAATGGCTCCTCAAATGACAATGGGCCCAGAAGAAGCAGCAGCATCCCTGGTCAACTCCCGGGTCCTGGACGGAATCTCCACCACTCCCTGTCCCCTTTCCTCACATGCAGGCCTTAATAATGTGCGATGAAAACGCACACAGGTCGACTCCTGCTGCGCACCCTGCATCACACTGACTCATGTGGTGGGAGTGCTCCTCCAGAGGACCTGGCTTTGGACTCTTGCTGTGCTGAATTTCATGAACGCGAAAAAAAAAAAAACCCTGAGATCACGTTGATGTCGCCTGATGAGAACACCCTGCTTCATTTACAGGAAGTAACATTGAGTGTTGGCTGTGTTTGGATCTGTGTGTCGATCATTTCTGTTCGCATGTCTCCCTCATTCACAGACTCAATTATGTCCTTGTGTTAAACACTGATTTAAACTGTGGAACCTGCAAGCTTTCTGCTTGGAACCTGGAATGGCGCTGAGCTTCTGCAACCTTCCCGCTCCACCGTGCTCTCCGGTTTGTCTCCGGGTTCAGCGTCTAGGAGTTTCCATATGCACTTTGGGCCCGCTCAAGGCAGACAAGAACATTCTGACAGCTGCGTCATGTCAAACTCATTACGCTGCCTCTCAAACTGAAAGTGAGACGTCTCGCTTGGCTTTGGATGTTTTGTGTATTGTTGGTTTGTGTCCACAAAAGGACAAAGTTGTGGGTTAGACAGCCAAATGTCAGCGCTGGAAAAGAAAAAAAGACATGAGAGCGTCTTTAAAACAAAAGTGTGGACTTGGCTCGGCACCGCTGGCTTTACATGCAGTGTCTGAGGACGAGCTAATTGTGGTGAACACAGCGCTTTGGCAGCACTGCGTCCATCTATCAGATGCCAATGCCTGTTTGTGTGTGTGTGTTCTAGGCTGTGCATTCCTTCACTCGTTTGTTTGCTCACTCTCTCTCCTCCTCCTGGGACTCCGGTGGAAGTAGGCCTGCCATCCGGCTGCCAAACAAACCTGATTTAGTCACACTCTGCTGCCATTTTTCTTCAGCAAAACAATTGTGTTTGGCCTGGTGGCCAGTGGCCAGTGGCTGGTGGCCGGTGGCCGGCGCTCGGCCGCCTACGGGCTCCGGAGTCCTAAACTGCTCAGTGTGGACAGCCTGGCTTAGATCTTATTCAGCCTGCAGGCAACGCAGCAGGATTTGTGTGCGTGTTTCTATCAGAGCTACATTTAGCCCTGATGAGCTGCACACCTTTGTGCCTTTCCACTGTCAGTGTGACAACGAGCGAGTATAAGTTTCATCCTCAATCTGCTTCTGTCAGATTTAAACATTTATTTGAAACACAATTCCATTTACAGCTGCGGTGTTTGCAGTGGTACACACACAGTTTCTGTTTGAGTAAAGTTTCAGGTTCTTATGAATAATTACTGGTCCAGCCTTTCTATGGAAAAGGTAACAACCGTTGTCATGTACAACACACATTGTAGATTAGAAGAATAGTCCATTAAAGGGATTGTACATCATTAACCTGTTTAACCTTTGACATAATTCTGCACATTCATTTAAAAACAAGCCATTAGTAATTTAAAGATACTAAACCCTGTAAGCATGCAGCATGTTTGTGGAATCCACTAATAATTTATTATTATTATCAAATATTTAAGTTAAATGTAAAATCTCTAATTCCGGTGATCAGAAATTCTGACTTGGATCTTTTAAATGGATATAATGAGTTAAATGAAAGAACTTTTGAGAGTTCACTCAACTCACTCAGTTCTTTTTTTTTCTCTTTATTAATACATTTACGTTCCTATGCATCAGCTTTTTGTTCACCACATAAGGGAAACATCCTCAGCAGTATACTAAGATAATAAAAGATACATCGGCGTGTTTGGATGATTGAAGAACACTTTTTGGTGTAATCGTGATTACTGGATTATACAGTTAAATATGACCTTATTTGTCTTTGTTTTATATTTGTTTAAACTAAAATTATTAAAGAAGTAAAACATTCACACTTTTTTTTACATGCAGTCGGTTTAATACTCATGAACTGTTTCAGTGGGCTTTTCCAAACTTTAAGTCTTTCAAACTTGTGTGCCTCGCTTCATAAAGAAAAACCAACGGGCCTGCTCAGAGCTAATTAGGATGCTACACTTTGCTTTTTTTCTTGCTTCCGCTCTCTGCCTCATTATACAAGACTCTGAACAATGACCAACATATACATCAGCTAGTGCTATAATTGTGGTGGAATTAATGATTCTGAAAATAAATCTCTTTCAAAAGTGAGGGAGTAAAAGGTCTTGAAGTGCGCATGTGTTTGTGTGAGAGAGCGTGTGAGAGCTCGCTGCTACTGCTAAATTGCTCTAAATAAATCTATAATTAGCATTTCCTCTTTAAAAAGGAATAATTTCAACTTTGATATTGGTAATTGTGCTTTAAGGGCTTCTGCACTCCTCCACTAGCCCTCAAACGCTTGCTCTTCAATCCCTTGCAGAGACTATCACCGCACTGTTTTATTCACTTAACATTTCATTCGCAACCTGTAATAATGAGCCACTGAATTCTATTTTTAATAAAGGCTTTCAAAGCGCTGGAATCGGCGTGAGTGTGGAGCAGGCGATGCTGTGGAGATCCAGAGAACACGCACACATCACCCACAACAGACAAGCATGCTAATGCCCTGGCTCCTTCTCTCCGTGCGCGCACACACGGACACACGCACACACACACACGCACACACACACAAACACATACACACAAACACACACGCGCACACACACACACGCACACACACACGCGCACACACACACACGCACACACACACGAACACACGCACACACACACGCGCACACACACACACACACACACACGCACACGCACACACACACGCACACACACACGCACACACACACACACGAACACACACACACGAACACACACACACACACACACACACACACACACACACACGAACACACACACACACACACGCACACACACACACACTCACACACACACTCACACACACACTCCCACACACACACTCACACACCAACACACACACACACACACGCACACACACACACACACACACACACACACACACACACCGGGATCACACTTGCAGCAGCACAGGCTTGTTGTTTGCATGTAGCAGCAGCTGACCAATAGAGGGTAGTGTTGCATTGCAGGTGTGAGAACAACGTGGAGTTCAGCACATCGTCGCCTGACCTCTGAACTGATCCACTCTTCATCACTGATGCCATGATGCAAAATCAATGCTCTGAACTCGCCAACATAAATAGATATATTTTAAAAGTATGCAGTTCTGTGAAGTGAACAATCTCCCCAGCAGCTCTTTACCCTTCATTGGTGCTAAAGGCCTAAACTGAGGTCAAGAACTCCGTTTTGGGCCTTTGTGAAAGGAAAACTCTCTGGTGCACTACTCCCTGTGCATCGGTGAACATTCAAGTGCCACTTATGAGTGTTTGTTCGCAGCGTTTCAGGTGGATATCATGGTCTTCATCAGCATTTGAACAGATCTTGCTAGGTTTGAAACATTCCCTCTGTAGCACTCTGCCGCGCTGTGATTTGTTTCTCCTCCACCGCCCTGCTTTATTTCCCAGCATGCATCTCAACACATAAACATCAATATTAGCAGTTTAGTGTTGGGAAAGTGATCCTAAAACTCTAAAGGACACCTCCACATTCCTCTAATTAAAACCTAACCGCCCTGCCGAGGCGATGGGCGATAGCCAGGAGAGGGAGGGGTGGGGGAAAAGGCTTATTTAGCATTAACATAAAAAACAAACAGCCCCATATATATATGCAAATGAAGGAAGGGCACGAACAGGATGCCGGGAGCCAGTCGCCATAACTCACACTGATGGCCTTTAAGTGAGAAATCGCCTTCAAAAAATGCCCAATAAGAAAGCGGGAATGATGCACCTGTCGCCCATCTGACTAATGAGCCAATCAGGTTGCAAGGACAAGGGGCTCATCCGGGGCCCGCAGCGGTGAGGAGGATCTGCAGCAGCTCCAGCTGATGGAAAGACTCCACATCACACCTTTAAACAGCGGCAGCACGACGCGATCTGCAGCAGGCCGCAGAGTGGGATGAGTGTTTAAACTGGAACTAAACTGGCAATATAGTTTAGAGGCATCCTAAGGTGTGTGTGTGTGTGTGTGTGTGTGTGTGTGTGTGTGTGTGTGTGGAGATTGAATATGAGTGACAATAAGAGTCCATCCGCAGAGCTGCTCAAAGCGGCTTTAATCCCGTATCTTCATATAAAAAACTGGCACTGAGTTGTGCCTTAAAAATGACAATGATTTACATTTCACCATAATGCTCTCTGTCGGCTGTTATTGTGACAAAGTGCTGCATGTATCCCTCCCAAATGAAAGTGGGTGTTCTGTTATGTGAGCGACAAAGACATTTGGACGAAGCTGCCATCCTCTCCTTTTTCTTGTAAATGAGCATGGCAAATCTATTTATGTCCTCCTACAGTACATAGTGCTGGGGTATTGGGAAGACAGCCTGAGCAGGCGAGACGCGGTAAGTAGGTAAATAGAAAGAGAGAGGAGAAGAAGCAGCAGGAGGAGGGAGAGAGGGAGAGAGGAGAGAGGAGAGAGGAGAGACAGGCGGCGGCACTTGAGGCTATGATGGAGAAATAACATTTTTAAATAACAAGTAGGGAGAAAGTCCAAACACAAAAGCCGGGTGGATGAGGGATGGTGGTGGGGATGGAGGAGAAAGGCATTACCCGCCGGATGATCCGCAGCTCTGACTACACCTGGCCCACGAACAAACTACAGGCTCGTCTAGACGCGAGGCAGGGAGGGATAAAAAGAACCCCCGAGGCCGACATCGACCCAGCCCCCACCTCCACTTCTCGGAGCCACGAAGTTCCGACGCAGACATGCAGATGAACAGGGTAGAAGAGGAACAGGGAAGAGGGGGAGGAGGAGTGTGATAGCTGCTTAATCCCGCATCAGCGATGCGGCGCTCCAGGGATGAAGCTGCTGGCAGCTGGAGTTTCACTGTCCGCTGGATCCAACCTCTGCTTGAAACCAGAAACCCAAAACATGTTCCTCTGATCTAAATCTGAGCGAGGCAACCTTTCCATCGGCGCACACTTCTCCAAGTAACCCAAACTTTTTCCTGTTGTTCGCACCCAACACTCTCCCGGCGCGCGAGGGTCCTCGTCGTTACCTGCTTCCCGTGTTACAGCAGAGAGGAGGCAGCAGTTATCCATCATCCTCCTCTTCATCATCAGACTAACAGACGCTTTGTTCAGACTCACACACACACACACACACACGCGCGCGCGCGCAGAGAGAGCGACAACTCCGCTGCATCACCCACATTTGGCGGCGCGCGCGTTGCTTTCTGTCGTCTTGCGCTTTAATTGACGTTTTATTTTTGAAAACACAGTTAAATTCCTGGTTGAATTTGAAAAATTGGAAAACGCTGCCATCAGAGTTCACCTGAAACACGTCCAGCGTGCAGCCTACGCTGCAGCTAACGTGTGAGGTCACAGCGAGGTCACAAACCACATCTTCCAGCTCGAGGCCTTTCATAATTCACATCCAGGCATCAGTGTGTGACACGCCACGCGGCGTGTATTGTTCGTAAACTACACTGCGCACACATGTGAGTGTGTGTGTGATCCATCATTTTACGCGCATATTTAGGCCACGACGACGCATTACAGTCTCTTCAAGTTTGATAAAACAATGCATCTAAATATAAATGATGTAATAAGAAATTTACCGTCGGCTCATGAAAATAAGGATTTTTTGGTCTATTGAAATAATACAAATATATTTAATAGCTTTTGTATGTTGTTGCGCTGTGAAATGTAAAACTCCAGCGCGGTGAAACTCAGACCTTCACTGTGGAGAAGGTGTCTGCAGACGCACGTGGATCAAAATGGTCAGATGTTAAAAAGGATCAATTATTCTAATATCTAATAATCACATCCATTTACGAACTTAAACCAGAGAAGCCGCGGCACCAAATGACACACTGCGCCTCTGCGTTTATTTCCACACGTAAACACCAGAAATGTCCAGCATCCTGTGGACTGGTACGGAAGCCCCTGAGGTCACACTTTAAAACAATACATTTCCTTTCAGATAGCGACGGGGCGCGTGTTGGGGATTTACTGAGCGACTCTGACCACTGCTGCCGTGCGCGCCCACACGCCCGTGTGTGTGTGTGTGCGAGGGTGTGAGAGTGGTGGTGGTGGTGTGTGTGTGTGTGTGTGTGTGTGTGTGTGTGTGTGTGTGTGTCAGTCTGTGTGAAAGCCACCACTAGTCGCCCCCAGTGCTCTTCAGTCTCCACTCTCCCTTCTCACCGCAGACTGAACGTCACGTCCGCACTTGAACTTGAGTTTTCTCCCATTGTAGAAGCCAGAGAGCCGCACAGAGCCACACAGAGCCGCACACAACCCGGGGATGCGGGACTCTGCAGCTATAGCACAAAGAGAAAAGAGGGTGGCAGTCTGTCCTCAAACCAGCGCTGGGCTTTGACTTGAAGAGTTAAAGTCTAACCCGCCCGCCTGGCTGGCACTGCCAGTGCAGAAGAATAAGTGTCCACCACTTGGCGACACCCCGAGAAGTAGCGAGAAGAAAATTGGATTCCTATTTTTTCACACTTTCTCACGTTGACGCGCGTCCTTTCACCTGCTTTTTCCGGGCAGGGACGCGCAGTGTCCAGGGTGGCCGGAGAGTGGACACAGGTAGTGACTGGCCATCAGGAGCCGAGCGCAGACGTCCCGCGTCTTGCCGCGTCTCTCTCCTCCACTCCGCTCCTTTCTCCTCTCTCCTCTGACAGATGGTGTGAAAGCAGCAGAAGGCTGAGCCGGACTATCCGCCACCGCTTCGCGACTAACGAAGGGAAGCCCGCGACCACTTTGGCACCAAACTCCGACCGAGCGCCCGGCCGCAAAGCGCTGCGCCACGGCCGGTCACCGCACAGCGCAGGAGCCGCTGCCCGCTGGAGGGAGGTCAGTCGCGGACAGGTCAATTCGAGGGCCACGTTTGGGGCCAGTGCCGAGCGGTCAGTTTGGGGCCAGTTTGCGCTCGGTTTACAGGAGCAGCAGCGGCAACAGGAGCAGCGGCAGCAGAAAGAGAAGGAGAAGGAGGAGGAAGAGGAGGAGAGCCGACCCTTCCAGCGCCGCTCTCCGGGCGATGCCAGTGTAAATGCCAGGGCGATGTCCCGACGCAAGCAGGGGAACCCGCAGCACCTGTCCCAGAGAGAAACAACACGTAAGTACACCTAAAAAAATCCCAGCTCCACAGCTCAGGGTTCAGTCGTGTATTGCCTCTTCTTGTCACTCTGAATGACCGGCGCGTAAAACATTTTCACACTCCGAGTACAAGTTTGTCGAAGTGTCTCCTGGAGGCCACATTTCTTTTCTTTTTCCCACTTAACTGATACAATTAGACAAAGCACTTATCTCATTATTACGCTCTATAAATAAGCCCGCATTTAATTTCGGAGAAACACGGAGCACATGGAGCGTTTGTTTCACTTTCCCTGTGAACGGGAGAAGCCGGTGTTAGTCGCGCGGTAGGACTTTTATTATGTCCCAACTTTTTCTCCTTTTCTTCAACTCACAACCAGCGAGTTCAAGGAAGAGAAATCACACTTAAGTTTCAATTTTCACACACACACACACACACACACACACACACAAAACATGTAATTCCTCCAGTTGAGCTTAGTCCTCACTCACAAACAAACAGATCGTGGAACATATTAAACTGCAGCTGGTTTATTCCCACTAACACACACGAAGAAGAAGAATTCAGTGAGGATTTTAATTCTATCATCTGTAGTTTCGTTCATCACTCGGAGACAGAGGCCGCAGCTTTTTTTACGCAGCAACTGTTACAACTCGATTCTTTTCACCAGCTGCCGTGAAAAGTAAAAAGAGTCAAATCTATCAGGATTTCTTTTCCTGTGCGCGCTGGAGAGAAGACGCGGTGTTGCCTCGGGTTGAACAGTTTCTTTCCTTCTTTCTTTCTTTTTCTTATTGAATATTTAATAGGCGCGACCTCGTGCCAGCCTCTCTGTAGTGAAGCCACTTTAATTGGTCAGCCCCGTCCGTAGTGTCGTTTCCTACCTGCACACAGTAACAGTCAAATTCTAAGAAATCCTCACCTAACAAACAGTAAAACAGTGAAATAAAATGTATTACATAATAAATGTACTTTTTTTGTTTTGAAACGCAAACGGACTTTTGCGTAAATTACGCCCCTTTTTTCAATCACCATTAACGCGAACTCACAACTCTTTATTTTCGCTTTCTGTTGAGACAAACTTCTCGGGAAGGGAAAGCATTTTGATTTGGGCCTGGGATCACTTCAGCAGCTGCTGATGTGTCCTGACAGCAGCATGAGATCTCAATGCAGGACTATGCTGAAAGCATTCAAAATAATTAGTGAGGGGAAACAATTCAAGTCAGAGTCAGGAGGACGTGCAGCTGAAGGATTTCAAAGATCAATGTTACTACTGTTTGTAATCCAGCTCCAGGTTATTTGGAGAGACTTTGTGTGATCACTTTCACTGCAGTGTGCACTCAGCTACTCACTCAGCATCTATACCCAGGTTCTGGGCCATGGTGTCTGGCTGTGTTTAAGTTTCCTCCTTTTTGCCGTGTGGCCTGGGTTTACGGCGACGGTCTTCTAACCCACAAGATCGTAAACAGAGACACACAGATGTCATATCACCCCAGGTTCAGATTCGATTGCTTAACCGAGCCGCGACTTGTGTGTGGCAGCTCGCGCACGAGGCCTGCAGTGTGGATTCTTTAGAAATGGGTCACACAGTGCATGCACACTGTGCTGTGACATCAGCTTCTGCAGCAAAGAGCACAGAATACATGCTGACATGCTAACCTGTAGACAGACAAGCGCAAGATGTGGAAACAGAGAACATGCAGCTGGAGAGTAATCAGCGGACTTCCTGTTTGACCTGTGACTGTGCATGTGTGTGTGTGTGTGTGTGTGTGTGTGTGTGTGTACGTGTAGGCATGTGAGTGAAATGTAAAAGGCAGTTAAGTAGTTGCATCCACAGAGCAGGTGTGACCTGTCTGTGTGTCCATCTGATTTATCACCGTTCAGGCTGCTGCACAGTGCTATACATTCCATAATACATGTGTAAGAGATGCTCCTTCATTCACACACACACACACACACACACACACACACACACACACACTTATTTATGTATGTGGGCTTGCATGGACATAACCACTAACCTATATGCAAATGCACACATGTGAACCCCTCTCCCCTGCATCCTGAAATTCTGAATAATTTCTTTCCTCGCTGTCAGGTCATAAAATCCGTCTGACCTGGGTTTTAATCAGAACGTTTTGAATTTTAAATTTGCAGCAAAAAAAAAAAAAGACAGCGTGCATGAATTCTGCGTTCCTGTGTTTAAGTGTTAAATTGTTGATTTTTTTTTAGTACAGCTTGGTGACATCCATCGCTAAAAATATGTGGGACTTTCTGGGCTTTAAATTGTAGATTTTTTGAGTACAGTTTGGTGACATTAGTTTTCTAAATGCTGAAAATATTTTCCTCATAGAGTTGTTTTCACATTCCTCTTAAAGTGTGAAAAGTCTCCTCTGCTCCATCCGCTTCCTGTTGTTTCCATATGTTTTTAAGATCACAACAGATTTAAAAAAACAAAAAAGAAAAAGTCCATAAAGGAGGAGAGTTTTGACCTTCACTTTAATATTCAGCATGAATATTGACAATAATTTACATGTTTACTGTCTTCACCTTCAGTAAATATGTCTGATGCTGCCCCAAATCAGGCACAGCGCGCTTCTCTGCTAATTCACACCCATTTCCTGCCATGTTCAAACGCTACCATCCCTCCAGAATGGGAAACGGTCACAAGAATTTGGTGTAATTCGTCCCTCGGAGACACATGGGAAAGATCCATCAGTGGGAAATCTATATTTATTTGTTTGTCGGGCAAATTCTGTGTGTGTGTGTGTGTGTGTTTTGGCGTCACCAACGCCAGACAGTTTACACCCGAAGGTGCAGACATGCCTTCTGCTCCTCATTCACTGCAAATAACCCCAGCTTCCCTCCGAGAGGCTGATTTAGTGTGAAGAGACGCAAACACAGGACCAGGGCTCCCATTGTAGCCGCACGCACACACACACACACACGCGCGCGCGTACGTATGGGGAAAGAGAGAGAGAGAGAGAAAGGGGGGCTGCGTGTAAATTGCAGTCGCCCACTTGAGATGCATGTTTCCCTTTGGCTTGTCAAATAGCCGTGCACCCTGCTGGGGCTAAGTCTTTGTTACAGAGAGAGAGAGAGAGAGAGAGAGAGCCTAACAACTCCTTCCTTTATGAGCACTGAAGCGTCGTGTTTTTAAAAATGTCCTCCCTGGAATCTCTACACTGATATTTCTGATAGTAATAATTTATTTTGTTTTGAGCAGTGTCCTCTGCACTGGTGGAGCTTTAAGGCTTATTGCACACTCCAAAGCAAAGTAAAAAGTGTTCATCCTGTTAGAAGGTAAACCTCATAAAAACATGAAAACTGAAGTTGCTACCGTTGCTGCTAATTGCATGTTCATGCAAGACAAAACACGTGACTTTGCAGGTTGTGTGTGTGTGTCTGTGAATCCATAGTGCGCGGGTTTCCAGTTCCCGGAGAGCACACCTCAACTCATGTTGTTGTATACTTACACACACATCCTGCAATAGGCTGCACACCACAGGGCTGCTTTGCTCAGCTGAAGCTTTGTGACCCCCCCCCCCCATTTCTGTCTCTCTGTCTTGTGAATCTCTCTCTCTCTATCCGTTTCTATGTCTTTCTCTATCTCTCTTCCGGCTAGGGGGAGCTCTCAGTCTGTCAGTGCTGCGCTCGCTCTGCCAGTGAAGGGGTACCAGATTGCAAACATGTCCTGTGTGCGTGTGTGTGTGTGTGTGTGTGTGTGTATGTTAATCATGACATCAGCGCTGAAAGACCACATTCCTTTTCCACAACCTCTTAACTGTCAACACCTGCACACTGCTCAGAGAGACTGTGTGTCTCTCCGTCACACTTTAATTTACACCATGTTCTGTAAATTCATGGCAGTGGCTGAGTGACATCTATAACAGCATTATGAGTGTGAGTGTGTGCGTTTGTGTGCCCGTCTGTGCTGTAGTAGTAATATAGTGCAGCAGGTGTAAATGATTGGACTGTAGCTTTTATTACATTTTAGCTTTTTGCACAGTCTTTTGTTTCCTAATCTAATAATTCTATCGCTTGTACATTTGTTTTCCTCCAATGCTCCGTTACGGTCAAACAGATTCAACGTGACTTGGGTTGTAGTGAAGTTTCTGCTGTAAAATGTGCGTTAGTCAGGTAGTCTTTTGGAGAGGTGGTTGAGGGGTGACAGGAAACGAGGGCGAAGAGACAACGCTTACACGAAGGCTCAAATGCCGCCCTGCACTTCTCATACAACAGAAAAGTGTAGAGGTAACACACATCTGAGAGCAAAGTCTATATTAATTAAAATAAAGCTTTTCCCAAAATTAAATTACCCAACAAATCATGGCAGATGCATGAATCTACTCCACAGTGCATTTTCTTCTACTGCACTTAGAGCTTGTCTCACTTTTAATCTTCAGATTTTCCAAACTGAAAGGATGAAAAGTCACTTCCTGTGAATAAAATGACACAGAATTCACATAATTTATGCTTTGACATTAACACTCTCAGATTAATATTTAACTAATATGAATTAATTCTAATATCAGCATCGTGTAGGACGCATCATGTGTGTACAGTAACAAACGGTGTGTGTGTGCACTTTACTGCTGTCAATACTAAACTGCTCTTATTTTGATTCAAAGCCAATTGGAAATCAAGTTATAGTTTTTAAATTCTACAAATAAAAGGTACCTCTAAGTCACAGGTGAAGGTAAAGCTGTGACCTAGCTGTGTGTGTGTGTGTGTGTGTTTGTGTGTGTAGAGTAGATAGTAACTGTCAGTTTCTTCTGATTTGGAGAAATGTTGAAACGTGTCTGCAGCTCAGTGGTTGGCGAAACGACGATGAGGGCGAAGCTGCAGGTGTGCTTGTGTTTTTGTGCATGAGGTGCAAGTGTGACAATCCTGTGGTCTGTGTGCGTGAATGTGCGTGTGTGTGTGTGTGTGTTCACACATAAGCATTTCATCGAGGGGGGGGCGGTTGGCAAAAGGCACAGCAATAAAGTCTATCTTTTGATAAAGTCTTTCACACAGACACACACACACACACAATTACTGTTGGTCTTTACTGGCAGAACTGTTTTTGTTCTCGGAACAATGTGCAGACCTTCATCAGTCAAAATGAGAAAAGTTGTGATTCTAGTAAAAGGAGTGAGGAAAACAAATATTTGAGAAGCAGCTTGCTGTTAATGTGCTGTCTCATTAGTGTCTGTGAATATAATGTTTGACGCTTGTGTGGAGAGTGTGAGGGGTCGAGATGGATTAGCAGCACATTTCCACTGATAGGGCGGTAAACAGACGAAAGCCAAATCCTGA
Source organism: Microctenopoma steveboyesi (assembly GCA_032359275.1). Classification (NCBI taxonomy): domain Eukaryota; kingdom Metazoa; phylum Chordata; class Actinopteri; order Anabantiformes; family Anabantidae; genus Microctenopoma; species Microctenopoma steveboyesi. Next base: position 15,631,640 of record JAUMHF010000004.1, read on the forward strand.
AGACAGAGGCCTGCTAGGAGAAACCTTCTCCCTGATAGAAGTGACAGGAATTAGGAGCAGCACACTCTTGGCCCTCAATATGAGCCAAACACCATATTTGAGCTATCCAAAAAACAAACTGTGGCCATAACCTTACTGCAGATACTTGATGATTTATGAAGAAACACTATTTTTGAAATGTTCATATTTAGACGTTCTATTGCCTTTGATTTTTTTCTGTTCATGGTTTCGGCCCCAGTGAAGTGAAATCCTGTTAGTGTGCTTGTGTGACTCACCCGAGTCTTATTAGGTAAATGAGGCCAAAGTGATGCATTTCTATACATTTGTATAGATGGAAATGTGTGAAGAAGCCCTGATCGTGTTTAGTTTTTTGGCAGTATATGAATATCTCCAGTGTGTGAATAAGAAACATGTATATATGCATCCCCAGCGTAAATGTAATAATATTTCTGTGGTTGCAGAAGAATCAAATCATGCTATAGCGAATAAGTCTCTGCTGTGGGTGTTTGTTCCAGGTCAGCTCAGCTCAGTTTTACTCTCTCTAATGTTTATGACTGGAGAAAACACAATCTACTGTTCATTTCAGTAGCAGAGGACAGATGGCTGAAGCCTGCAGGCCGCAGACACACACACACACACACACACATACATCCTCAATGCATATGCATGTGTGCATGTTTGTGCACATGCAAACACGATACGACATCCGATGCATTGTGCGGAGATTTGGGTTCACACTGTACAGCACACCTGCTCGCACACATATACACCCACACTTCCTCCAGTTGTAGCAAAGAAATAAACAATAGAACAATAATAGAGTAGGAAACGTGAATTAAAAAAAAACTTATTTTGAAGTTTGTATGATTATGAAGATGTGCATGAGAAATAATGAAACTCTCTTGTATATTACACACAATTAATTTGATCATATTTTTGTAGTTCCCCCGACATTTCACTTTAAATATAATAAAAAATAAATAATAGAAATATAAGATAAAAATACATTCATATTGTTTATTTGATAAAATGCAGCATACATGGTTTGTAATTTATGACATAGATACTACTTCCTTTTTAGGGATGCAAAGCCAAAGGTGTCATGGCACACATAAATATTTAGAATGTATTTAGGAGGTTCACATGCACACAGCTGTCAGTTAATTAGGTACACCTCACTGGAGTCAGTCTAATCCATCAGTATCAGTCCTGTAATAAACCCTGTTTTTCTGTACTTGATAAAGTTTCTCTTTTTTCTTTTTAAGAGGCGTTAATTCAAGTCTTTGATCTTTGTACGACATAGGTGTTCGAATGAATAGAAATGCCAGTATAATGTAAATGTGTTTTCCCCGTAAGGAAAAGTAGCAGGTTTATCTGTGGTGTATTTAAAAGCAGACCTACATCAGGTATGCATGGAGGTGGGCTGCTCCATCTGGAGCCTTCATCTGCATTTGACGTCCCAAATCTGTTTGCATTTCTAATGTGGAGGCTGCGACAAATGGCCAACCTGCTGCTAATCCATCATTTTGTATTAGAGAGACAAAGATAGAGTGAGAGAAAGAGAAACACTGATGATGATGATGGTGGTGGTTTCATAAAAGGTTTGCCTTATTCCACCGTACATGCGCTTGTCTGACTGCTGTAAACCTTATGAATAACACAGTCTAATGTTCTAATTTATTAAATATATTCCCACAATTAAAAAAATGTACTTAGCAATGACCACCTTAATATTGAGAATGATTTAAGGAATACAGACTTTCCCAATCTGAGGGTTGACTCCATATGTTTTCAGATTTACCGCTAGTTTTTACCTTTACTGAATAATCTTCCAGATTTTTTTTCAGATAACGGAGGGAAGATCGTCTGCTGGGAGACGAGCAGTTAGGCATTGTTACAGATTAATATTTATGTACTGGTATAGCTGCTGGTAGTCAACTAAATGGTCAAAGCACACAGCTCTTAATTGTGTAGCTACAGGGCCACTATGGTTCCATCACTTTCCCAAATTACAGGCCCATCAAGCAATTCAAACTAGTTTCCTGGATGAACTGTTAAATCACCAGATATTTCTCTTCTGTTTTTTTTCTGGACAGCAGAGGTTGAGCATCCAGATGGCAGCCTGTTCTCTGACTCCTTACCCCACCACATGCTTGGCCTACCCACCCACCCACTTGGCCTGCCCCCCCACCCATTGGAACCCAGTTTGGCCCACGCCCTGCCACCCGGCCTCCATGCTGATCATGACCTGCTGACGTGCGGCCAGTGCCAAATGACCTTCCCTCTTGGCGACATCCTCCTTTTCATTGAGCACAAGAAGAAGCAGTGTCAAACACCACTGCTGGCCAATGGCTGCTATGACAAGATGACTGATCGGGGAGGGGGAGGGAGTCCCAATCTGCAGGGCCTTCATCACCATGGCCAACGGGTAGAGCTAAGAAAGGTGGTGGAGCCCGTGGAGATCGGCATCCAGGTGACACCAGAGGAGGAGGAGGTGGGAGGAAGGGGTGGCAGGAGAAACAACACGCCCACCAAAGGAATATGCCCCAAGCAGGAAAACACACCACCAGGTAGGCATGAGAACACGTCAACATTTTGAGAAATTAGCATCTTTGCAGACTTTCCAAGGGATGAATGAAAAGAACAACATCAATTTTATATATTCATTAAGGATCTGGAATAGGTACACAGTTAGCTTAGCTTAGCATAAAAGTCATAGCCTGACTCCGTCTAAACTTCCCCCTGGTTTAGAGTGTCGCGTTGCATCAACAGGGTAATGTATAAAACAGCAAGCTGATCCACTCACACAGTGGTGTTACTGGTATTAATTCAGCCAACAATAAAAAAGAGAGAATTGACACTCATGGTGGATAGGATGTGTTTCTAAGTGAGAGAATCTTGACACCGTGAATGCAGCATCTGCAATTCAGTACATCCCCACAGAGAGTTCTGGAGTGGCAACTATACTTGAGAAAACCCTAGCTGCGCTGTTTCTTTCTAACATAGTTTGAAAGCCAATGTAGTGTCTTATCAGAGATATTGCCCAAGAATTCTACATCCACTGAAACCAAGTTGTTGTATCTCAGACACCTTCTTTATCTGAGATGTTGAAGGTGTCTTTCCCTTTTAACTGGAATTTTCCAATGTGATAGGAAAGTCCAATGAGTTTTTTTTTTTAATTCCACTGTCCACCACCCATTGTAGTTTTGAGGAATATTTCATGCTGCATGGAAAGTTAGCTAGACAGAAAGCAAGTTACGGTCTAGTTACCCAATATAGAAACATTGTAATGACAATTTAACTTTACAGTGCTTTAGACAGTACTACCCGTATCCACAAAAACAGGTTCACGTCAGGGATTAGTGATTGTAAAGATACAACAAATAAGAATGAAGCAGAAACCATTCAAATTGCCTGATTAGTTAGAACGGTGAAACTCTCTGTTTTAGAGACAAATATCTAAGAACATCAATAAGTATCGTTTTAGTTTTTTTGTGAAGATGGATCCTTTTGAGAAGTAGCCCGTCTTACCCAGCAACACAACAGGAAAGATATGTTGATTTCATTAGGAACAGATAGAGGAACTGAGGAGAGAGAAAGCAAAGACAGACACATTACACACTCAAAGCCTGCAGCCCCTCAAGGACTCGGCTAGTTGAAACAAAGTGTTCAAAATGTGACACCCCGACTTTCATGGAGAAATCCAGTCTAAGCCATCTGCTTAAAAAAGGTGAAAGGCTCATTAAAATTCAAATAAGCAGTGGAGGATAAACACTATGAGGCAGGAGAAGGAAAACAGAGGAGTAGGGAGAGGTTGTATAGAAGTATCATTCGGTTTGGTAAAAAGGCATTTTAGCATGAGAGCAGCTGCAAGGGAGAAGAGAACCAGCAGTTATATCTCAGACCAGTCAGGATGGTCATAAAGACATCTGAAGGGGAAGAGTGGCATATTCAGCGTGCCACAACGGCTCCTGTCAGTTGTCCTGCCTTCCTGCAGATGACTGTAGCTCAGCCCTCGTCAATGTCCAGCAGGTGCAACAAATCCAGTAAAGTCACCAACAAAATAAGAACTTCTTAGAGATAAATGCGTATAGAAATAGATCATTATTCAGCCTGACATGTGGTTTGTTGCAATTCAAATAAGAGGGGAAGCATCAAACCCTCACTGGCAAATTGACCCAGGACTTTCTGACAGCCTTGTTTTCCCTTTTAGTCAGGGTGGAATGCTACGTGTTCTCATTTTCAGAAACAGCCAAAATGTTGCTCAACCCGCCCTGGTTTGGTCAAACAATGTGGATTTTAAGCATTTCCAGGGTGAATCCTGTTTGCCAACTTTTAACTCAAAGTGAATGCATAAAAAATGAAAAAGCAAGTACGGCTGCTGTATAAATCCTAATTCTAATAAAGTCGCAGCAGTCAGAAAGAAAAAGAAAGAAATCAAAGTTCAAATGCAGTCACTTTCAAAGAGTTACTTTATGTTATCTATAGAGTAAATCTATATTTTATCTATAGAGTATATCCTGTAAATAGGAATTTATTGATTTGCTTTGTTGCAGGCCTCACATACAATAGCAGCTCTCATTCCACATATGTGGTCCACAGAAACATTTACTGTGTAGCTCAACCCTTGGACCACTAAGACCAGTCCCAAAAGGTCTGGGAAGTCCAGAGTAGAAGTTACCTGCAATGTAAATGTTGCATATATAATAATAATAATAATAATAATAATAATAATAATGTTAACATTTCTATTAACAAAAGAGTCAATGTATTGTAGACTAAAGCAAAGATGAATTCATCAGAACCTTTTTTACAAAAGGAGCACGGTGTGATTAATACGCAAGTAGCTGTGATCTGCACTTTGTCTTCAAATCTGTGCGTGAAATAACCAAACCTATAAATAAAACTTGTGGCCCACAGCCAAAGGAGTAAAAGCCTTCACAGGTAACTCTCTTGACGCCGCCCACTGTTCAGAGAGCTGGAGCAGGACACAGCTCCTCGGCGTGTGTCAGTCTGCGGTTTGGCCTGCGCTGTAAAACACTGTGTTTGGGTCTGAACTTCATCAATATTTTACCAGGCGGTTCCAACTGTGCCAGGCAGCTGCACAGTGCTGCTGCTGTGGACGGCACAGCCACTTGAACCTTTGAAGGCACGATACTTAGCTCTGTAACTGTGGCATCACATACAAATGCCTCTAAAGCAGTCAGGGCGTTCGCACTAATTGATTGGCGTTGGCCACATTATTAGGTCGCCATTATTCATACTTGTGTGCATAAGTGTTTCTTTTCCTATTGCATTAAATGTTTGCAATATATCTAACTGCAGTTCTCCTGTGAAATCAGCTCCACATGCGCTGTGTTGGAAGGCTTCAGATTGTAATTGCACAATATTTCTTCATAACAGAACGTGCAATAATTTTCACATTAAAAGCAAAAACATATTAGCGGCTCAATTGGACGTGCACTGCAGCAACTGTAAACTATATTGCCGCAATAACATTTTATGTTTCAAAATTACCCTCAGTATTTCTCAATTTCCACATGAAATATGTCCAACTAGCACCTTATTAACACGAGGAGAGGACAGAGGGGTTTATTAATGGATCCGGAGTTTAATTTGGAGAGAACGCCGCTCAGCCCTGCTCATAATCACTCCGGGATTGAAATATGGCAGGTGGAATTTTCCTCTTTGTAACTCAGACTGAGCTTTTCCTCCAGTACATTTTTACACCTTTCATTACCTGGTGAAGGGGAGGGGGACAAAGCGAACGAGGCAAGAGACGAAGAGAGAGAAAGAGAGAGAAAGAGTGAGGGGAAAAGTGATCAGGGAGTTTGAATGTCAGCTCTGAACACGACTGACGACGAAAGCTACGTAATTGGCTCCCAGCAGGTCAAACCACTCCTTTATTCTGCAGCTTTTTCATTTTCATTTGTTCTCCATGTGAAATGGAACACACACACACATTGCATAATGGAAATGTTTTTAAACCCCTAAATTAGAAGAGGTGTTGTTTTGTTTCTTTCCTCCGTATTCATCTGCAGGTAATACAACACAGGCTGTAGCGTGGAAATACACATATTATTATTATTTATGAGATGGTTGTTGCACAGGGCTTCCATCGTGTGTTGTTCTGTCCTGTTACTTTGACCCAATCTCCTCAGCATCACTAGCCACCAGTCTTGTGGAAGCTGCTATTTCAATCTAGGGGAAAAAAACAACTTTTTTTACTCTTTTTTTAATATAACATAACATCACTTAATGTCTTTTAAAATAGCACCTGAGTATCAACAACATCACATTGTGGTCGACTTTACCAACAAAAACAAGTGGGTTAAGCACAAAAAATCCGGGTTGGATTAATTGAAAGGTCTTGTGAGTCTGGCTCATTGTACTCCTAGTTTTGAGTGTGGGGATCTGGTAACACACTCTCCAGCTTCCCAGCTCACTGTCAGGTTTACCCAGTGTGGATTAGAGAGAAGGGCAGAAAACACACACACAGGGTACACACATCAGAAAGGAGTGGTTAACACCACCTGACACAGTGCTGTGCAGCCCTTAAAGCCTTGTCAGCCAGAGTTTAATTCAGACATTTAACTAAGTCCAGTTGGAGTGGAGAGGTACACCCCCCCCCCTCTCTCACACACACACACACACACACACACACACACGGACAGACAGACAGACAGACACACACACACACACACTAAAGCTAGTAGTTTTGACAAACTCAAATATGATGACACGTTTTTAATCCGACAGAGCCATTTGACAGGCTGTGTGTGTGTGTGTCTGTGCGTGTGTGTGTGTGTGTGTGTGTGTGTGTGTGTGCGCGTGTGTGTGTGTGTGTGTGCGTGTGTGACTCTACCTCTGCTTTTACACTTCTTCAGTCGCTTGTTTCCCAACTGACGTTTTTTTTTTTTTTTACATTTTTTGTCTTTGTTCCAGTTCATTCTCTCAGTCTCTTTGTCTCTCACTCTCTTACACACAGATGGTGACTTGTATAGACCGAGATGTGCACACACACACACTCTAAGATTAGATGTAAACAGAATACTAATACATATTATTACAAGCAGGCTGTGCGATATGCAGAGTAAGACACAACCAAAATATCGCACACACAATTAAAAAATATATTTTTAACTGTGCATGGTTGAGTCTTATATAAACATTACTCATATAGACACACACACACATCTTTAATAAATAATGACTGAGCACAGTGGTGTGTCCTCAAAATATTTACCATATGCTTATTTATCTTTCAAATGAAGCTGCACAAAGGCTTAACAAAGAGCTACGACACAGTGTCTGTCTGTGCGAGTGTATCTCAATGTGCGTGTGTGCGCGCATTTGATATAACAGCCTGTACTTTAGAGGCATTACGACGCCCGCTGCTCTTGTTTTTCCTGCGTTGTTTCAATAAGGCTGGGAGGCCTCTCGGATGGAGCGCCGGCCTTTTTTGAAGTGGTAATTACTCTGGTTTGTATCGCTGCTCCCTCTCTCTCTATACCTCTGTATCCTGTCTGTGCTTTTGGCTAGTTTCGATTTGTGTGTGTGTGTGTGTGTGTGTGTGTGTGTGTGTGTGTGTGTGTGTGTGAGAGAGTGAGTTCACACGGTGCAGTCCTGATACATTTTAATAGGCCTGAAAGGAAGTAAACACACACAAACATCAAGAAGGAAGAAATTGGCTTTTTCAATCTTGAAAAGTCACTTTCGAATTATTTTAAAAATGTAATCAAGTTACTTATTTTAGAATTTGCTACAACTTTACTTGCTACAATACATTTCTAGATATTTTCGATGATTCCTTCTACAGCATGTGCTCCTTCAATCAGGTCCTCTACGAGTTCTTAACACTGGCTATCTCTCTGCACGTGGCTCATGGGCGACATCAACTGCCTGGTTTCCTCATTCTTTGATCAGAGCCCCATTTTATCAGAAATGAGTCATTTTTAGATTAGTTTGTTTTCACACACAGTTCCTGTATGGAGCTCACAGAAATGTGTAAAATACAAAAATAGTTCACTACAAGTAGAAGTACTCTCTAATATTATTTAGTCAAAGTACTAAAGTACATGCTCTGAATGTTATGTAAAAGTAAATAAATGTAGAAGTTAAATCCAGATTTGTTTGACAAAATATGAACAATCTTACTGTTATTGTGTTGTTACAGAGACAGACAGCAGAGTGAAGAAGAGCAAAAACTAACCAAAATGTGTAAAGCACAATTATCTCAACAATGTATTCAAGTAAAGTAGTTGAATAAATGCACTTAGTTATTTATAATATGTTTATATAACATTTGAGAACCATTTTCTGCGAAGCGAGAAAAAGATTTTGGAGAGAAACATGTTTATATAAGTACTGCATCAGCGCTAATCAGAGAGAGAGAGAGACTCAAAGATACCCAGCTAACCAGACTTTGGCCCTAACTGTTTTCAAGATGTGCAGAAATCGAAACACTGTGCTGTGCCAAGCAGTTGACTTATGGTTTGGAGGTTTTCAGTGTCACTTCGTAAACAGTGAAGCCACACATCGCACAACCTCTCAATTTCCTGAATGTCAGCTTAGTGGTGGCTAACTAAGCCTACATGTAAATAACAGAGTACTCCAATATTTTACCTAAGTAGAAATATCAGTACAGTAATGTACTAATATTAGTCCTGGTTTTAAGATGCTGCAACTGTATTTATACAGTTTATTTTAGTAGAAACAGGATCATCTTCTTTACATCACTGACAGTCATATGCTGTAGCTGGTAACAATGGAGCTGAATTTATATGCTCTTCAGATTAACAATAATTATCATTTTAATTATGTATCTGCTGCTGTATACCTTTAACAATTATAATGTCATTTGATTGACTAATCTGAAGCTGAAAAGTAACTAATGACTACCCACCACAGTGGTTCTCAACCTTTTTTGAGTGAGCGCCCCCCTTACGCTGTCTCAATGCTGTTGTAATTGTAGATTTTTATTTATTTAGTTTATAAACCCAAAAGCTGCTGCAGCATGAATGGCAGATAAACGTATCACTACTTCAGCAACAACAAATCATAGACATCAGGTCGAATGACTGTAAATATAATGTAACGTAATAATCATCAAGGACAGACCCACGTTAACATGACCCGTGCAACTGGGGATCCCTAACCCTATACTTCCTGTATTCACGCTTGGTGTTCCCGTGGCGACACATCTAGCCAATAAGCAAAGAGAACGTTCTGACATTTGGTAACGTTTTGTAATGTATGTTACAAACTTCTAAACTGATTCGGATCAAATCAAATGTTCTGTGTAATAT
>JAUMHF010000004.1:15641047-15657589 GCA_032359275.1 Microctenopoma steveboyesi
ACATTTGGTAACGTTTTGTAATGTATGTTACAAACTTCTAAACTGATTCGGATCAAATCAAATGTTCTGTGTAATATTTACCAGTGATTAGTGTAAATGATATGATGATGGATCGCACTCAACGCCCTCCAATTTGATCTGAACGTCCCCCTTTTAGCTGCTTCGCCCTCTGGGGAGCGGTACGGCCCCTGTGGTGAAACACTGATCTACCATCTATCAAATATATGTAGTGGAGTAAAAGTATGAAGTATCAGAAATCATCATGTATTACTGACATTGTGGGAACTGAAGCGAATTACTCATTTTGTGGGGACAGTGCCTGTGGGGATCAGGTGTTGGAATCATAATTTGTACAGTTTTAGCACAATGACTTGGTTCAAGTTTATGGTAGTTTCGGTACGGTTAGAGTTATAAAAAGTAGTGGTTGTTTAAGTCTCCAGGAAAGAAATCTAAGTTCCCACAAGGGGACAAAAACACAAGTGTGTGTGTGTGTGTGTGTGTGTGTGAGTTTCCATGTAAATCCAGCATCCTGGACATAAACCAGACACCGAAGGGCGAAAACAAGCAAGATATGAGGGCAGAGAATGACAGGGAGAGTGAGCTAAAGAGACATACAGAGATACAAGGAGAAAGAGGGCGAGAGAGAGGGAGAGTTTTCATCATTAATAGAGCATAAAAAAGCAAAGCAGCATCTCATGTGCTTCTTAGCATTTTCAAAATCCCTTTTTGTGATTTTCGCCTCGTCGTCTCTCTCTGCCGCGTTAATCACTTTGCATGCACTCATTTAAATATTAAAATTTTCTTTAATCATCAAAGCCAGTGAGCATCATGCATATTCATATCATCGTACCCTCCCTCCCCCACACCCCTTCCCTCTCTTCATCCCTCCATCCCCTGGATCTCAGGTTCATTACTCTGCCGTGGAGCCATTAGCCACTTCCCTAATCACACAGTTTACACACGCACAAAGAGTAGCCTGAGTGTGTGCATACATATATATACATATATATATGCGAATATGCATACACACAAACACAAGTGTAGCCACCAGCGCTAACCAGTGCTAATCTGCTAACTAGACTACAACACGCAGGCATCCCTTCAGTCTAAAGTGAGCGAGCAGACTTGTCATCCATCCTGGCTGCTAGATGGCTGGAGCTGGGAGTATTTGTCAAGAGGCTTGACGAAACCCTCATTTGCATAATGACTTTGTAGTTCTGCATTAATAAAATTTGCATATGAAGCCGTGTTAATTACTCCTGATCAGCCTTTTTTGCATTCATGCATGGTAATTTTCGGCGACTTGTGAAAATTGATGTCCTGGCGTCAGGGATGAGATTGGTGGAAGAGGCTCTGTATGTGTGTGTTTGAGCGAGGATGAAGACAGGGTGGAGATGATGAAGTGGGGTGTTTGAGGGTTTGGGGTATTATTTAGGCAGAATAGATGGCAGATTAGTGCAGTTTGTTTTTCAGGCGAGGCCTCTCGCCCGCTCTCTCCCTATGTCTGTCCATAACTTTTTATGAAATCGCCTTTAATTGCCGAGTGTAAGAGGGGAGGATTTTCAGAATCTTTTTTGTTCTGTCAACAGTCTAAACACACACACACTGGCTGGCAGATAGTCATTTGCGAACCTATTGTTTACTCTCAGTTCTTCATTTCAGAGACAGTTTTGCTCTCACATGGAGATTAAATGAAATTCACTGTGCTTTAAGATGATCATATGGTTCTAATATGAATTTTATTTCAGTGTCCTTCTTTGACACCTCCTTCCTGCTCGTGTGCTGCGGTGGTATTTGGTTAAGTTGATTTCTATGATATTACTGATATAATGTTCCATTAGTGCCATGTGTTTTGCACTGTATTCATTGTCCCTCTAGAGGACCCTGAGAGGTCCCTGGACCCCACTGTGCAAACCACTCCGTTTAACAGCTACTGAGACATGACGTCTACTTTGCTGTTTGGCTTTTAATAGCTTTGGAAAATCAGCTTTTCTTTGATGAAAATGGCATCTAAGTGAGCAAAGGTTGATTTTAGAAGCTTTCCATTTATTTAAACCTTTTTCCCTCAAGGCCAAGCTCATTTGAATTCCCCACAGGGCCGATCAGGTTTAACAAACCTCTGCTGCTAAACCCAGTTAGAGTGTTTCTTCACGGTCCCTCCAGAGTTCAGCCATTTATTCCTGGAATTTCTTTGGCCTTTTGCTTGTGATTTGGGCACAGTGATTTGAATGTATGTGTCAGAGTATCTGTGAAGTGTGAGTGTCTGGTGAAAAAGAAAATATGTGTGTTTTTTTTCCTCACTTGTCTCTGATTCATCTGAACGCAACCACAGAATTAAATCCAGAAGCTATAAGCAGCACGAAGAGGACGGGGCATTGTCCAACGCAAAGACATTTCTAGCAGGACAGACAATGAACCACAGGCTGCCACCATAACAGGTTTAGAAGATTCCTCTGTGTTTGGTTTTTCTCTCCATTTTTAGTGGTGAGAGCTCATGCAAGGCGCCTGTTCTGCTCCACACATCCCACTGATCACCTGTCCGTCTTTCCGTCCAGGTTCTGTAGGTGGCACTTTTGTTTCTGTCAGTTCAACCTTTGTAGCTATCAGTGCTCAGGCATCCTCGGTTTAGTTTCAACTATCTAAAATAATCATGCAGGCAGATGGTACAATGCTCAAAAACATTTTAAATATTAGATTCTGAGGGTGCAAGTGTTTCAGTTAAAGGTTAAAGGACAAGGTTGGTCATTCTCTAAGTACATTTAGCAATTCCCATACTGAGAGCGAACCTTTTCTTAGTATGAAAGAAGTAGTCAACTGTGCAGGGTTTTGACCTCTGCTTTTTAAATTTTGTTAGCTTCTTGTGATGTTACCGTGCTGAAATTTTATTTTCCAAGAATGCAAAAGGTCTTATACTTCAGAGGCTTTAGAAAATAACAGCTTTATCCTTTAAACTTTGCTCATTTTCTAAATTAATCAGATTTTTCACAAACATCACCAAGAGGCTAAAAGCAACTATGAATTTCCCGTACCAGCTGGTAATGTTCATAAATCTCCAACCTGGATTATCTTTCTTTTGTGCTGTAGATCTCAGACTCGAAGCTGTCAAATAATTATGACTTTTTTAGGGGTCAAGGCCTTTCGGCCAAAACTTTGGTCTGTCCCTGAATGCAGCACATTGGAGCAGCAGCTGTTAAACCACTAATACTACTCTGGTAAAAAGGGCATTGCAAGGAGGAAATATCAGATTTCTGGGATATTGTAGTTAATTTTGGACTCCTGGGAATATGTCTTCAACAAGCTGGCAGAGGATGCATTCTGGAAATTCATTATGGTTTTTAGTATCTGTATTTTGATTGTTAAATGTGCAATTCATTTAAATATCAAAAAGTTATCTGTTACGATGACTGACAGCCAAAGTCTTGACATCATCTCCAGACTCCCACCTTTCATCTTGTCTGACTGTAGGAGTGCAAGCATTTGATTCAGTTTTAAGAAGAACCAAATTATTTACTGTACTGTATCACATTTTGTGGTGCATCTTCCTTCCAAGATAAAAGAGTAGCTAGTGTGCTCTAGAATGTGAACTAGGCAATTTGACCAAAATGAAATACCAGTCTGATAGAATTAACCTGTTTAATTTCTCTTATTATGGATTATTAGGAATCAATTTAGAAAGATCTAAAAAGCAAGTTTCTTGGTGAATAAACGCACTGTTGATGGGAGAGGCGTTCATATGGCATGCTGGCTTTGGTGACTCTGAGCGATCAGATCAAGCAATAGGGCACAAGGTGATGTTTTCTTACAATTGTGTGCTTGAGCGAGGAGCTGCTCTCAGATAGGTAGTGTGTGTGAAAGTGAATAAAGAAAAGAGAGAAAGGCAGAAGTAGGCTGACTGCAGAGGGGGTGTATGGGGGCGACAATGTCTGGATGCAAAGCTATACTTTGGTCTGCATTCATCTCGCTGCCAATGATATTTCAGGGTCCAGGCCCTGCATAAAAGGATGCACCTAGTGCTCATCTGAATTCCATTGTATGTTAGGCCGCAGTATCTGTCTGTGCTCACAGAGAAACTGGTTTCACCTCACTCAGTGTGTCTATGTGTGTAGACATCGTTACACAAGTCTGTGTTTACATTGCAATTTTTCTCTAAGCTTAGAGCTTTTTTTTTGCAATTAATACGTTCGCACTCTCTTGCTACTCGGTCTGTGAATGTGTTTATACTGCAATTTGAAAATGTGCTATATTTGTGTGTGTTTGTGTTTTTGTAAGAAACTGTGAACATTTACCATGTGATCAGTTCTGACAATAAGCCTGATTTTTCTAGCAGTTTATCTGAGCTTTACACCCATAATAGTGTCGCATCACAGGAAGCTCACTTGGGATGGAGGAACACTACTGTAGGAATTAATGTGTTCTAAAGAGCTCAACGTAAAGACATCATAGTCTTTGTGTTTAGTAGAGCTGTGGTATCATACCGTGGTACCACCGTACAGTCTGACCTGCGATTGGCTATAAAACATATGTGGCATGCAGGTCGCCCCCAGCCTTCTCTCTAGCAACTCTTTTGTCTTCTTCTGCCCTCTAGTGCCTATGCCTTCTTCTGCTCTCTAGTGCCTATGCAGAATTGTCAGAATAAGCTCCTGAGTTTTGCTCAGAATGAGGCAAAGTCACTTTGATTTTGTGTGGCAGTTCTCTCACCGCTTTGCTTCGCCTTTGTCTCCTGCAGAACGGCCGCCCACTCTTTCTTCCAGACGCTGAGGCTCTGAGTGTGCCTCTGTTTCTCATGTCATCTATCAGTCTGATATTGGTGGCTTTCATTTCAACTCTGCATACAAGATTTAAAGTCGTAAAGTCAGAGATGGCTGCAACAGAAATACGTAATGCAAACATTATGCTCCCCTGATATGTTGATGCATCAAAATGTCTTTGAACAACACAGCTCTTGAATGAAAATAACTTTATTCTGTCACTGGCAGCAGAAGTTCCAGCCCAGCCGAACGGACAGGATAGGATTACACAGTATTTTTCTGCGTTGTAGGGACTCATGACTGCTTCTCTCCTACAATGGCCTGTTGGCGTTTGGCACCGGCCAAATCACCACTTAACAAAAGCTAATTTCTCACTTGGTTAAACTGGGAAGGATTAGGGGCCCTGTGTCTGTGCAATCCATGTTTGGTGAAGAGTGAGGAATGGAGGGCGGGTGTTAGGAAAGGATTTAAACCTCAATTACAAGGGCCTGAGGGCTTTTGTGTGTCCACGGCGAAGGTGGGACACTGAGGTTTAGCGACTTTGCTGGAAATGTCTGCTGTCTTGTCGGGTGTATGTATGTATGTGCATGCAGCCGAGGGTGGCATAGCCTGACAAATACATGTTGATCCCCTTGTTTAGGAGGGTTTAAGTCTAGCTGGTTTCACATGCTAACATTACTCGGCCTATACACAAGGAGGTAGTTTTAGAAACAAACAGCCCACCCTCCGCCTCAGTCTTTGTGTGCCTTGTGAGAGACTGTTTGAAAAAGTACACAGTTACTATACCTCACCCCTCTTTGCAAGAGCAAGTTTGGTTTATACCTTTGACCGTGGTCATTCAGGCCAGCTATACACATGCTCGCCTTTGGACTTGTTTGGAAGACGTTTAACCTATGCTAGATCATTTCAAACACACCCACCACTTTACCACTAGTTTCTCACATCTGACGACAAAGACTTGTATACGCAATATATACAACATTTTACTGCCCCTCAAAATGCTGTAGCATGCCTGGCACTGCTTGAAGTCCTTTACCACCTCTTCTAACCACTTAGCAATGCCGTGGTCCTACCAAACTTTATTTTGGTCAGCGTAGGACAGACAAAGAGCTTAATCTGACGAAGTTTAAATGCTTTGCAGATGATGCTGTCTTCCATCCATTAGTTTGGTGTGAGGGGCATTTGTTTTGGCAGTGCAGTAAATTCAAAGCAGCAGTTTCTTTCACTCAGAACCACATCTCTAACTGCTTTCAACATGTCTCATCTCCCCTGGACTTTTGGGGAAAGAAGACTGGGATAAGGAGGGGGTTAGATTTGCCCCCGTGAACAACAAGCCCTTTCGTTTGTATCAAAGCTTTGCCTCACCCCCACTGACACCCCTGAATTATTCATTTAGCGGAAAAGATAAACAAAGCTTGCTATCTACAGTTGTTCTATTGATTTTTCTGAGCAACATCACAGATAACAAAAAGAGGGCCGTAGGAGAGGAGCTAGGCTGCTGCTGTCTCTCTTTTTTAATCTGTAAATAAATCCATAACATGCATGGTTTTTCTCTTGAGAAAGCAAACTGTGTCCTGATTCCCAGGAAAGAAAATAATGCATTTAAATTATACCTTCCTTGTTCTTTAGTTAGTTAGAGCCTGTGTATATAGATCAGGGGGCTTCCCATGTGGAAGCAGTTTTTCTACCTGTTGGTTAGGTTAAAATTGCTCATCGCTGCTATAATTTGCTGTTCGGAGCAAGGTTGGGGATTGGCCAAGCAAACAATATGGGCGAACAACTGTGTGTACGGCCCATCTGATTAGAAACATGCAGGCCCACTCTTTCTTTTTTTTACTCTCTTATGGCATCGAGAAACGTAGAGCAAGAGTTTAGGAATAAAATTATTATTATTTCATATACTACGTTACTGAAAACACTGTGCATGGTTACTAATTTTTCTTCAAATACTCTACTGTAACCCTGACCTAACATTTTTGGGCGCTACATTGTCTGCTATGCTTGACACACAGCTTAATTTCAACTGTCCCTTTGGCAACACTTGAAGGCTTGCAGATAAAAGGCATACCTTGGAGGAAAGGCAGGTTGGTGGGCGCAGTGTTTTTTCTCTCGCTGTCTAAGGCTCCTTACTCACCAGAGGGCTTCACCATTGTTTTTGCTCCCTTGGCCCCACAGCACGTTATGTCATCACAATGCTTGGGTACAAAGCAACATTTTACCACCAGCCATGCAGGCATTCAGACTGCAAGACATTTTCTTCTTATCCCTAGTTGTTATCGGTCAGGAGATAACAGCACAACTGGTCCTCAGCAGGACACGGCCCTCAGCGGATGGTCACGGCTGCCTGCGCAGTGCCGGCATCTGCCTGGCTGTCTGAGAAGTCTTAGTAGCAAGGGAAATCAGATCAGTGCATCCTAAGTAGCTTGATGGGAACTTGACTATGACAGCTAGACAAAGCCCACACACATAGAGGCAAGCAGATCGGATCCAGCAGGGCCTGTCTTGACCTAAATGGTCAGTAGGTGAGTCTAATGAGCAGTGACTGCAGTGTCAGCTCTGACCAATGCTGCCACTAGCCCCACAACTGTGGACGTGTGTTTTGGTGAAATAGTACGTATTAAGTACAGTAGGTTTTATGAACTTAAACTGTGAATTAAAAAATTTGCAGACACTAAGTCTCACTTTTTAACAATAATTCTATCTCGTCTCTGCTGTTAACATTGACCAGTTCTTTCTCAAAGGCTAAATGAAGGAAGTACACATGTTCTTGCAATGTTTTGTTTGATCAGGCAGAGTGATGTAAGAACTTCTGGTCCTGCTTGTGGCCCCGGATCTACATTAAGAAAGCTCACTGTGCCCGGTGGACATCTATTTGTATACAGTTTGTGTTAACTGTAGTGAGTTTGTTGGCTGCTGTCAATATACTAAAACAATACCTGCCTGTATGTTAACCACTTAGCCTCATTTATCTCATAATAACCATATTTAAGCATGCTCTAAGACACTGCTCTGTGAAAAATGAGTGTGAGAGGTGACTTTATAGAGCAGACAGTGTTCACTGTGCTGTCATTGTGAGACACTCTCACACCCTCATCAGCCAGGTGTGTGTGGCTGCTGTTTGACTGTATGAGACGAGGACCTGCTGCGGTCTCTCCTTCCAGGCCTCTAAGAGGGTCATGTCCCCACATGACAAAGAGGTTTTTTCCAAATTTTCTCATTGTGAGCTGTCTTTTAATACTGCTACCTTATTATCACCCGAGGAATTAATGATGACTTAGCGTTCTTATGTGACGCTGCACGTCCGTAGACCTCAAGTGCATTATGGGAGGCTGAAGTGTACTCTGACTTGTCAAAGCGCGTCGTACCATTGCATGGAAGAAATTCTGTAGTCGGATTTCACTATGTGTGACAGGTACACGATGCTCTGACTTGAGTATGAATCAGAGACACTTCTTGCACACTGATAATAACAAGAAAACACTGGCTTGTGTTAATTGTATGGTGCCTTCACTCCCCATGACCTTTACCATACATTTTTGGCCCCATTAATGATGTAGAAGAAACTTTTACCTTTATCTCAGCATTAAAGCACCTCAATAAATGAACACATAAACCAGCGTGAGGATGAACATACTGTAATCTGTGGCACCCTACCCCTAACCCAACCCCTTACAGTAAGAAGGTAGTAAACTAAATCCAAGTTGTGACTTGAGACTGGATGTCTGTTGCTTTTGTCCCTGGCTGCAGGTACATATATTCTTGCAGTGACTCTGCCTTTCCACAGCTCTTCAGTCATCCAAGCCTTATAAGGACCTCCAGCACAGACCTGTCCCTTCCATTACTCTCCTCCATCGCTCCATCCATGCCCTCCTCTAACCTCCATCTGGTCTGGATCTGCTCTCGTCCTCGACCTACCCTCCTCCCTCCCCCCAACGCGCGCACACACACACACACACACACACACACACACACACACACACACACACAGACATTTTCACCCCCCCAGCTTGTACTTCTCGCTGCCATTTCAGTATAAACAAGTGGAGTCTGACCATAACACTCAGACCCCAAACTACATTTTCACCCCCCCTCTCCGTCTTCTCCTCTTTTTCCACCTCAGCAAACTCTTTCTTTCTACGCGTGTCCCCACAGGTGAAGTTAGCCGACTCCAGCCTGACGACTTCTCTTCTTAATCATTGTACAGGGAGGAAGATATTCAAATGTCTGCTACTGGTTACATTTAGCTTTCTGCTTTGCTCTGAAAGTTGAAAAGGTGAAACTGATCAGAGGGCATAATGTTGAACTCATAAAACTGGGATTACAGTCAACTCGGTGTGGTTCATTGGTGGAGAGAGACATTTTCTTCTTGATGCTGCTGTCAGGCACTGCTGTAATATGTCTTATTCAGACAGGAGGGGCACTGCTACGATTGTGTGTGTGTGTGTGTTTCAGGAGACTCCCACTTGGCAGTGTGCAATTTGGACAAGCTCTACATAAAGGGGAAGGGAGGGGATTTGGATGGGACAGGCGACAGGGAGACGTAGAGGGCCGTGAGCGGGATCCAAAAATGTGTTGGACTGCTGTCCCAGTCAACTCAGGCTCATGGCAGAGCTTCTCTATTGTGGCTACAGAGAGCAAGCCAGCCCTTCACCTGACAAGATGTCAATGACTAAACCTCAGAAGACAGAAACGCTTGGAAGGCAGCCTTCCTTAGCATCCTCAGCAAAGACTGATGGTCTTATACATTCTGCCACTGGAATGAATCACAATCAGGTGGCACAGCTTTTAGTCCATATGCTGTTTATGCCTCCAAATGTGGCCCTGTGTGGTGTCTTTAAATAGCTATTAAATAAATATTACTTTAACGTGGGCCCCTTGGACCTGCTCTGGTCACATCTAAGGGGCCAAAACGAGTAAGAGCATGTATGTAAACTCTGGTCAGCACACATATCCATTCTTAATGCTCAGTGTGTGTGGAAGGATTAAAGGACCACTAGCACCAGGGGGTGTGTTTGGGGGAGGATGATGCCCCACAGAGCCCTTCCTGTCACCACACCCTCTATGCACACACACACATACATACTTACTTCCCAGGTGCAGTGGTGCGGGCCAGTGTGTGGGATTAGCTGCCATGCTCTGGCTCTCTCTTCTGGTAATCCCTCTAATTTGTTAACAGGGCACAGAGAGAGCGACACATACACATACACTCGCTGCAGTAGTTTGTTTTGGGTTGCATCTTACTCTCTGTAATTTTGGCTACAGCTCTGGTTGTCATGTGATGTGAGGGACGGAGGATCGTCTCTCCTCTTCCTGCTGCGTTTCCTCATTCCCTAATGAGCTAAATATATTCTAATTTGGCTATGATCGGCTAAGCCTTCCTTTAAAATTCATAACATAAGAATGGCAATGACCCTTCCCTCTCTTACCCCCCCTTTTCTTGCCATGGCTGTCAGGGCTTGTACACACACACACACACACACACACACCTTGCACAATGATAATCCTTTGTTGGCTGGATAACATGCAGAGAAGATGCGGCTAATACTAAAGTTCAACACACGCTGGGATGAAAGAAAGTGGCATAGACTCAGAAAGAAGCAGAGTTAAAGGACAGAGAGTAAAAATAAATGCAGCTCATGTTGATGGACTTGACCCGGTAACTCAAACGGTCTGGGTTAGTCCTGGTGATATCTACCAGCATTCACTTTGTTTTCCAGACAGCTTTGAGAAACTTTAGAGATGTTGCTAAAATTACAACATGAGTTGAGCAGGTGTCAGTCAGCTGCATCAGGAGAATCTAGTAACTCTTTCTAGCCTGGTGAGCACCAGCAACTCTTCCTCTACGGTCATCAGAATTCATGTTTGTTCTAGCCATGACCTCACTTTTACAAATCTGTGTAACACTGGACTCTAAGTTCCACTTTAAATAAATTGAGAATTCTAGAGATTCACACACTTTATATGATTAGATATGTTCACACCTTTCTCTCTGTATCACCAGCTGTAGATAATTAAACTGTATAGGATGTGGGGTGAACCACACGCTAATCAGTTTGTAGTCAATTATGCTACTACAAATGTGATACTGAGCAGAGATATTCTGGGTGTTTCAACCAGAAAAACACACCTTTCAGCTATGTCTGATGGCACATTTTAATCTCCCAAATTCCCTATTTTCAGCACAACAATCCTTAATGAGATGAAAATTCCTCAAATACTTCAAAAGCACATGTAGGGAAAACAAAATGAGTGGATGGAAACCCAGCTTGTGGTGTGTAGGCTGACAGCCTGTAGATCAGCAAGAGTGTTTGGGGTTTGCCTCTTGGTCTCTAGCCAACAGCATCTGCTGTGAGCTGAGCTCCGAGATGACTCAGTTTTCCCAGAAGGAGTTTCTTAGTCTGGCCGAGCGGCGCTCCGGCAGCCGTGAAGCGCTGAAGCCGTAGTGAATCACAGAGTCAGACGCAGCAGATAAAGGCAGCAGCGACTCTTCTGTCGGAGGAAAAAAGTGTGAGACTCTCATTCCCGTACAGTTTAGCCAATTTAATTAAAGCTGCTGCTGTGTGGTCCTAGAGTCATTTTAGTTGCGAGCTATTAAAGCCAATTTAAAAAGTCTATTGGATGATGTTAGAAGCCAGCACTCAAACCACTTCATTCAAAACAAACAGACTACTTAAAGAATACTAGGAAGCTGGCGCCGAATGAGCTCTGCTTTTTGAAATGATCTCATTAAGAGGAGACACGTGCGCACAGTAAACACGTCTTCACTGTCCAGAAGCACGGAAAAGAGCCTCGCGCTAGTCAGTGTAGCATGGATGTATATACACATGTAAGGGGGAGGAACAGAAACACACACACACACACACACACACACACTGTCTGATTTGCATGTAATTGTTGCCGTGCTATGATAGTGATAAACAAGACATTAGTCATGCAAGGTGAGGAATCCTTGTGGCACTGTGTGTATGTGCGTGTTTGTCTGGGTGGTACTGGGGGGTGGGGTCGAGATCACACACATGCTAATGATGCCGCTGGCTTAATAATGCAAAAAAAAAATGTCAGGAAACTTTTTACAAGTGCAGTGAAAGGCCACGAGGGGCACACACACACACACACGCGCGCATACATGCTGTACCCTTGGTTGATGTCTTCTTTGTTCTGTATGCCTCCGTGCTGACATTGACCCCCCAAACTCTGCTTTTGCTTCTGCGTTTCCTGTGTGCAGACCTGCCTTTTTATTGCACAGAGGGAGTGTGAGCTGCTGTACATGAAATCTGTTTGATTGAGGGGAAGAGGGTGGAGAAGACAGTGCTGCGCTACGTTTGCAACGATCGCCTGTGCCCTTTGTGCTGTGGTAAAATGAAAAATAGGTATATTATTGGATTGTAATTGTTGATGCGTAACTATGCTGATTCCATCACTTTTTATGCTGTTCTGAAGATCACGTGTTTGGAGTTAATCATTACTTCACATACCATTGCATAGCTTGTAAAATTGTGATCAATTAAGTCTCATAATTGTACTGACTTTTAAAATTAAAACTGTTCTTCAATATTAAAGTAAATATACTCAGTTAACTTCAGTACACTTAACTAAGAGAGAGGCTAAAAACCATCTTAAGATGTTTGGACCTGTCTGGTTTCTGACGACGTATCACCCTCCATTCCAGAGGGCTTTCTCTGTCTGACTGACTGGTTCATAAACCCTGTGGAACCCTCAGGTTGGTGATTGGTGGTCACCTGTGGGTTGTCCTTCCCTCTGGCTTTCACGTATGTTAACCCACAGGGTTTATAAACCTGCTCCTCACACCAGTCAGTCAGACTTGAGGAAGCGCTCTGGAATGAAGGGTGAAACATCGCCAGGAAACCTAACAAGTCCAGTTGCTATTGGATAACCCTTCTTGAGATAACCATGACCTGGATGACTGAGAACCTTCACAGATATTCATCTTAAGATGTATTAAAGATGCATCAGAACAACAGAAGCCAGTTTAAACTTAGTGTGACCTTTATGTGCAAATCTTTAGCATTTTAGGTAAATCTCCACAACGATGAACCATGAAGAGCATCCTGACTTTACCAAATATTTTTCTCCATTCTTTGCTCACGCCAATTAGAACAAACCTGCTTTACTCCATGATTGATGTGGAAACATTCTTGCAGGATTTCAGACACCCTGAGCATGATAATGTTCCATGTGATTACATTTGAGCTAGTTTAGTGGAGTGACCTGAGTGAGTCCTAACAACAGCAGCTGGAAGTAGCTCTGCTGTCAGTTCGACTCTGTGGTCCAGTCTCTCAGCGTTAGTCCTGATCTGTGTAATAATCTGATACCTGCTACATTAACTGCAGTCTGCACTTCCACTGTAATTGTACATATTTGCCTTCCTCTCTGCTCCCTCCCTCTTCTGTAATAGCTGTGATTTAATTTAGCTATTTAACCTGTAATTCCAGCAATATTTATTGAGGAGCGAGGGGGAGAAAATTGGGCCATTAGCCGCCCCAGATGAATACACTGAGATGAAAATGAACACTACTAACTGCCAGTTGACCTTCGCACCGGATTTCTAGCCGTTCCCTCTCTTCCCTGTTTTATTAGCGGCAGCCGCAGTAATTACGGCAAATTTAATCATAGCGAAAACTGGAATCAGTAAGTAATGAGAGTTTCATTCTGTGTGAAGCAGGGAGGAGGAACGCAGGGAAGGATGGCCGCGTGTCTGTCACTGCGTATTGTCTCACTGTGGATGCTTCTCCTCCGTATGGCCGCTGCTGGAGGGAACACACACACACACACACATAAATCAGAACACCACTTACACATTGTGACTACACATTCTCACATTTTTTCTTAGACAACCTCGTCTGTCAAAATATGTCTGTGCGTCTATAAAATTATCAAGCCTTTTAAAGAAATATGGAAAAAAAAAACTCTACAAAATAAAAGAATACAACTTTTATTATCCATGACAGCACACATTTTCCTTCCCCTCGCTTGTGTGTGTGTGAGAATGTGAGCCAAACAGAACACAGGCAAAGAGCCAGGCTGCACTTCCACTGACAGAAAAGCACCAGACACACGCACACACGCACACACACACACACACACACACACACACACAGAGGGGGAGCGAGCGACAGAAAAGAATGGTTTGACTCTGAGTGACAGACTGAAGTCACTTCTCTTTGTCAGCGCTGTATGTTTTACATTTGTGATTTTACTCTTTTTATTCATAGTTTTAAGGCTGCATGCGTATATGTGTGTGTGTATGTGTGTGTGTGGGGGTTTAAATCACTTGCCAATTTAGAACCAATTCTTTCCAATTTTTCAACAGATTTTCTCCGTCTACATTTGAAATTGTAGAAATAACCACACGCTCCTGGACTTTCAGTTGCATTAGAGTGAAATCCTAGCATCAGGCTAACGTGTAACACTGCATGTGTGTGTGGAAAGCGGGAATATAGGTTGTTTCAGGCTTTTAGTGGCTACATGAAAATAATGCTCAGAGCTGAAGAGCACATAGATGCTTTTGTTGTTCTAATTCCAAGTGTTCCTCTGCACAGATGAACAGTTTCCTCTTGTTGTGGCTGAATGTACATGAACTGATAAGTTGCCAAAATATTTTGAAACGTCTCAGCAGTGATATCTTCTCATCACCGTCACGTCAGCTGTGCTCGCTGTGCATTAACTCTCTCTCTCTTTTTGTTTACATGTGATTGTTTTGTATTTGATTTTTATTTTATTTGCAGTGCAGGGGTTCTTAAACGGGTTCTCGAATAAGCAGCTCATAAAGATGGAAATTATTTTAACCTCTTATATGGCATTTTAATGATCACTGACTATGTTTTACTCCTAATATTTCAAATTTCAGCAACTGCTGGAGAGCTTGTTAAATATCAAACTGCGAATCAATAAAGTTAATCTCTGCTGTATCAATGTTATATAATGTAACTGATACCAAAATGTGACTAATAATTATAGTTTATGATAGTTACCTCTGCAATGTGGAAGATGAGGTAACTAATCCTCAATGTAGAACGTGCTTAGTTACTTTCCACTACAGAGCTCCACTGACGGACACAGGATCTAACAGCAATAAGCGACACTAAAAGATGATTTTTTTCACTTTGTTACACTGTAGTCATCGTGCTGAACAGAAGATCTCTGACTCTTGTGTTGATATTTCTACATGGAGAAAGCTGGACGTGAGCAACAGAATGTGAAATGACATAACCTGTACAGAAATGTGGTAAACCCTCACCCCCACTGCCTCCCTCCTCTCTGTCTCCCTGTCTATTCCCCCCTATCTCTTACACACACACACACACACACTTACTGTAAATACACATCCAGTAGCTTGTAATTCAAACACGCATGTGTCTGTGTGTTGGTAAGACAGAAACAAGTAGAGGAGGGAGTATGTTTTCTCATTCAGCCTCCCTCTCCCTCTCTCCCCACGCCACACACAACACTCCATAAAACGCGAGTCTCTGCATTCTACCAAATAAAGTGATGAGCAGCTCCCGCTCACTCTGTTTTTTCATATGGAAATAGGAAATAATGGGGTGATTAAATAGAGTCGTATATTAAAGTACAGCTGACATTAGAATTAGCATAATGTGCTCTCGCCTCAGGCTGCGTACTTTATTTGCCATCTGCGTTGGACTCCCTTCCCCCGGGATGGCACACACACACACACACACACACACACACACACTCACGCACTTACTCACACACTTCCACCAAACAAATACCATGACCCACTCACTCAACTGCGGCCAGAGAGAAATGGTGTTTCAGTGCGTATTCTCTCTCTCTTTCTCTCTTTCTCTCTCTCTGTCTCCATCTGAGACACAAATGCACGCACGCACACACACACACACACCATTCACCCTTTTGGACAGAACCAAACATCAGCAACTGAAGTTCAGCTGAAAGGCCCAGGATGGAGGGAGGACCCCCTCTCTCAGTTACCCATGAATCAATGGGTTGAGTGAACAGAGGGAGAGAAAGTGTGTGTGTGTGTGTTTGTTCTGGGGGTCTTAAGATGCTGCAGCTAAACAGCTTGTGTGTGTGTGTGTGTGTGTGTGTGTGTGTGTGTGTGTGAACATGGGGACAGAGAAAGGTGCAGACAAAAGTGAGACTCGGGGAGCTGTTATTTCCATTGTACGTGTGTGTGTGTGTTCGTGTGTGAGTGTGCACACTGTCCACTATAATTAAGTCAAAAGGCTTCACAGGACTGTGGAGGTGAACAGCTGTTCTGCCTCTCGCCTCGCGTCACACACACACACACACACACAGAGGCGTGTGAGAGAGGGAAAGAGATGTTTCCATGTGACCATGTTAAGTGTTAAAGCTATGTGTGTATATGGTAAGAAATGTAATTATCGCATGTTGAATTATTAAAGTAACATTTTCATCATGTTCAAATCTTGCTCCTGTGATATATTGTTACAGTTCCCTTTTTGGGATATCCAAATGCATTTGTAATTTGTTATTTTGCAGCACTATAAAGCTTTCAATTAATTGCAAGCATCTTTAATAGAATTCCAGCTCTACTTGAAGCTTTTGTATTTTGCAAATTCTAAGCTGTTTCAGACGCTTACTAACAAATTAACACTTTGATTGTGATAGTACACAACATCTATAAATATCACACTGAAAGCATTATTTATATAGAACATGTGTGGCTTTATTTTCTGTGTTTGTTTATGTGCGTGCACACACACACACACACACACACACACATATATAAGTGAAATAATTAAAGCAGCATATGTTTTCCCTAGTATCTCGA
>JAUMHF010000004.1:15668841-15686368 GCA_032359275.1 Microctenopoma steveboyesi
GCCCCCCCCCCCCCCCCCCCCCCCAGCCAGGACAGAGGAAAAAAAGCAGCTATCACGCTTCTTGGTCTCTGCCTCCACTTCCACTGTCAGTTTCCCCCAGCAAATGAATCCTCATCAGGCTTCTGCTGGGCTCAATTTGATGGAGTTGAAGCGCAGCGCGATGCGGCACTGCCTCCTCTTCAGATCCCTGAATAAAGGAATACAAGGTAACTGATTGTTAGCTAAATGCTCCATACATGTAGTGACGTGACTCAGCGTGTTGATACAGTCCTTTGTCTCCCTTTGTATCTGCATATTGTTCCGCTACAAAGCCTCCTCTCGCTGTTTCTGAAATAAATACATCTTTGCGACAAAGCGAAAGCCATCGATTTATTGCAACACACAATCGCAGACACTTAGACAATTACGCACATGTAGTTTGTTATTATCTGAACCACTCCGAGCTTTCATATGTGGGAGAAAACAAGCTAAATAATAAAGGAGAGCTAAATGTGATGGAGATTTCTCCTGTGCAACAAACTTTCAATCGTGGCATTTTATGTTTTATTCTTTTTTTTTTTTTAACACAAGCAAAGTGACAAGCAGGGTGAGTTCTTTAAGAAGAAGAGACTGAGAAAGAGGGAGATTGAGGGAAGTAGTGCGTTAGTAAGGAACTACTGAAGGCGCTGTATAAGAGGTGCGTAGTGTCTTTTTGATATTCAGATTCGCCTGCCTACACACAGCATTATGACACATTTGGATGATCGCATTGTAGGATTAACGGGCCTGCCTTGTCATTTTCAACAACAATGCCACGATTTAGGGATGCTATTTCTCACACGGCGCTCCGCATTAACGCCCGGCCCAAAGATTTACATAAATCTTTGTCTTAAGATGAAAGCGGAGTGGGGCTTGAGACAATGAAGTTAAGCTTTGGAAATAGGGAAGAGAAGAGAAGAAGGAGAGCCGTCACCGAGGCGTTGGTGGCGGAGGGATGAAGAGATGGAAAGGGAGGGAGGAAAACTCGAAGGATAAATCAACCAGTAGTCATGCAGATTTGAAGAAACTCTGCCCCCTCCCATTCTTCCTGGCGTCCTTATGGTAGAAATAATAAAAAAAGAGAAGTGAATAGGGAAGGAGGAGGGAAATTTGCATTTCTGTATCTAAGAGGAGTTGACAAATGGAGGTGAAGGTGATGAATGCATGTGCAAGAAAGATCCTTCTTCTTCTTCTCTCTGGCTTTCTAACACCCCCCCCCCCTCTCTCTCTGTCTCTGCTTCTGTCCTCTAATCTCCTGGCCTGCAGCAGTCATTGGGAAAAGTGCCCTAGATTGTTGCGCCTCCCCCTTTTGCCTTGATTGGATTCATCTCGGCTGATTGGGAATCTGCTTACATTAAAGCCAGCGAGAGAGGAAAAAAGAGAGAGATAGGATCAGATGGATCTGACCACTAAAGGCAATGTTTTTTTTGCTTTGAAATAGAGGAGGAGGTTACAGGGGGAAAAACAGATTATAGGCCGGAGAGAGAGAGAGTGAGGTGAAACGTGAGTGACACTATCGCTACAATTATCACTCTGCTCCAGCCCTGTTCCGTTGCTTTTACTTCACACACTGGGCAGTGATTATAGAAATAAAGCCTTCCAGCAAGAAAGCAGAGCGTCAGACCGCTAAAGTACATGTTCAGCATGGGTTTGAATGCACCGTAGGATTTTCAAACAGTATACAAATTGATCGATGTAATATGATATTGCCCAGCATTTACACATTGACAAGTGTACCTGAATCAGACATATAACCCCACAGGCTAAAGGCCACCTCGGCTTACTAAGGTATCCGTGACGTACATTTTATCACCTTTCTAGGCCTTAAGTGTTGCAACAAACTATCTACGAGTTAAAGAGGCAACACCCTATTTAACAGGACTTCTGGAAGACCGTATCCTTCCGCTGACATGCAAACGCTGCCTGGGATTCTGTTGCGTATGAATCGACACGAGAGCAAGCATCAGCAGGAAGGGAGGCATTCATCATACATGCATCCGTATGCTCTGTGTCTGTCACGATTCCTTTGGCAGAAAACACGTGACCGCAAAGCGCAGAATAAGCCCGCAGACGCTGCAATTTTCCTCATTCAGATGATGTCTCCTGCAGGACATCCTTTAGGTGACTAGTGTGTTCTGCTTGTGTGGCTTTGCGGGCGATGATGTAGTCAAGGTCATTTTTCATCACTGGCTAGTCTTCCACAACGTTCGCCATAAGCTTTTGGAAGGCAGAGGATACAGAGACTATACACCAGTCAATGCAATAATAGAAAAAAATGATATAGAGTTCTGTGGGATTCGTGCAGCGGGACCTAAACACAGGATAACTAACAGGCAGCGCTGATTTTCTCTATTACGTCTGTTTCATATTTACAAAAGTAAAGTCACGAGTCTCACTTGACATTATGAAGCAAGTTGTTGGCACAACTAAGCAGAGGAGATAAGCTCATTTGTTTTAATTTCATCACTTCTCTGTTTTTTTCCTAATCTTGTTTCCTTTACTTTTTTCCTTTTTGTGTCCCATTGTCCAATTTTCCTCTTCTTCTTTCTCATTTCCCTTTCTCCTATTTTAATGCCCGTCTTTACTCTAGTTTGACCACTGATATTATCACATTTTTTTTGTTTGCATCTCTTTTTCTCTTTTATCTTAACTTCTTCACTGTCCTTTACTCACATCATTTCTTTCATTTCCTTTCTTGCTCTGTTTGTCTACGCTACAAAGTCAGTGAAGCTGTAATGTGTCCATGCAGACATTGTCTCTTTGAACTAACAGAGATGATTGCTCTTGGGCCATCTTCTTCCTCCTGCAGTAATTAGGACAAAGTAGCTCCAATAGTTTCCGCCAGAAGGGATTTACCTGAGTTTAACTTCTAGTAAGCTGAGCTTTAGTTCACCAGAACACCACACATAATGCCCTGATTCAAATCTAGGAGGTAGGATTTGGCTTAATTCTGTTTGCAAGGCTAAAACACCCATGTTACATAACACTTATGTGATTCTTTACATCACTAAACATGTTTGATTTTTTCTATAGATTCAAATGTGCAAAGGTAAAGCAAACAATACCGAACAACTCACTATGTTTACTCAGTGAACTGTCTATGGTTAAAGATGATTGTGTTGTTGACTGATTGACACCATTGTTATAAGAAGTTCAACATGAAGTCATAACCATAAAGGTTTATTAATCTTTAAAAAGTAGCCGTTCAATCAACACGCTAATATGCTCACATTCAATGTGGTGACTACCATTTTAAACCTAAACAGTGAGGAATTGTGTTGCTGCCATCACTTTTAGCTAGAGGAAGGTTTGGATAGGCTTTCCTCTCTAGTGATCTATTAAAATCCATGTCTGAATTAAAACAATTCATTTAAGTTTGACAAACATGAAAAACAAAAGTCAGGAAGATGACAAATACTTTTCACAACTGTATCTTTATACATTATAGGAGCAAAATTGGTAAATATATCCTTTAGCCTAATGGAAATCTTAGAAAAACTGAGTGCACTGACATAAAACTGCACTGATTGACCTAATGAGGGCGCTCTGATTAAATGTCAACATTTTTAACGCAAATGATATCAAGCTGCTGCTTAGATTTTGACAAAACCACGACTGATGGTATATTTTGGCACTTTTCTCTGACGTTTCAGACATTCCCCTGATTGGCCTGGCAGGGAGTCTCTTAATTAAAGGTCAAAATTTCAAACTTTGAAAGGCCAAGAAGGCTGCACCACCAGTGTAATCCTGAGAAACTTTAAGGGATGATGCACCTCGACTGGCCCATTATCTGCCAGAGAATATACGTATGAACTGCAGAGAAACCATTATAGGTGCTATGTAAAACAAAGAAAACTTCTTTTTGTTACTACGCATTTTATCCGTTTATGTATGTATGCATATGTTTATTTTGTATTGGTCCAATGTTATTGATAATCTTGTACAAAGGGGCAGAGTAACACACTAACTTTGTAGCACTGTAGAAACACAGATCTGTGTTGACCTAGTCAAAGAGTGGTGGTTTTTACACTGGAGAGATAAGAGAATCTCTCTGTGGATTACACAACCTGCACATAATCCACTTCAGCATCATCCTGTTTGACCACACACACACACACACACACACACACACACACAGCAAGAGAGATTTCCGGTGCAACTATCACTGTGTAATCCCCAAAAGCAGTTATCCACTGCACCTCAACCGACTGTGAGAGTGTGAGCGCGAGTGTTGCCTCTATGTGTAACCTAACCTCTCTGCTCTCTGGAAAACATGTACATGCATGCAGAAAAACTACAAACAAAGTGCAAAGTGTTTAGGTAAGACCAAAACTCACGGCCTCAGACCTTCAGGTTTAATTTATTTACTTTTTACATTTTTTAATTTAGTTTAACATTTTTTAAGATAACTATTTTTCAGATTAGCAGAAATGTAGAGATCAGGAAACCGTGTGAAAGTATTGTGTCATATCTAAGGTGATGTTCACTTTGTTTATCACCTGGAACATATTACAAAATACTACTTACATTTTTTAAATATAGACAGTAATGCCAAGAATAAAAACACCAACCTAATCCAAACCTACCTCCACTGACATTGTGGCTCTTTTTCCTCACTGTCATTTGTTGATATGTTTTTCATCTCCAGTGTCTCCGGAAGACGACAAGCGTCTTTTAATTAGTTGCTAATTTACAACTGAATGAAACTGCATCCAGGAGGTTAATGCTGCCTGATTCCACAGGAAATAACTGGCCAGGCTCCAAACAGGAGCGCAGGCCGAGGCATCACATCTTCCCTCCCCAAGGAGAAGTGGTAACATTAGTAATTACCTCCTGGACCACGGGGCCAGATATCTGTCCACCTTTTTATGAAGTCCACAAATTGAGGTCATACAGGGAGGGAAAAACGCTGCAAGATGTACACTACTGGTTAGAGGGAGTTTTATTCTTGAAAATGCAGATGCACCATATAAATGTCCTCAATTAAAATATTGCATTTCAATCTGTCCTTCTTTCTGTTTCTAATCTTGGATATATCCGTTATGTTGTGGTGTAACTGTTGCAATTATCTAAAGGCGGCCTGAGGGTTGGAGAATGGTGACAGGACTGCCCAGCCTAATAGGAAAGACAGACATAGGAAATCCAGCTCCATGACTTCTACTGCATCTAGGTTGATTGTCTGCTGTTGACAAGACTCAAACACTCTGCATTGTCTTGATTGCAGGCTGCATTGCCAGTTAGCAACATCTCCCTGCTATCTTCTTGTCAGCCCAGCCTGCTAACACCTACCGGCCTCCAATGCAACAAGACCGTGGGATTAGACCAAATGACAGGCTTCTATTAGGAGTCCAACCATCTAAGCTAGCTGACTAGCATGTTGCGTTCAGTACAACAGTTTGCCAAGTATCCCTCTGAGTAGTCCCCAGCTTCCAAATCTTCGAAAAGCATCACTCAATTTCAGTGTGGCCACCAACTTATTAGGGAATCACAGCACATACCGACAAGTCTTCTAGCAATGCACTGCACTGGTAGTTTAAATATATGCATACATATTTTCCAGGTAGATAACTAGTTTATTGAGATCAAATGATCTCTCTATATTATTGTGCTGGTAAATACTGTATCTCCTCAATCCCTTAGTCTGTCAGAGTTTCACCTTCTCACCTTACAAACTTTGAACATGCCAATAAGTTTTAATCTAAATACTCTTTAATGCTATCTGCTAAAAAATCAAGGGACGACTTGGCGAAGCAGGGCCCAGCTAAAAGAATTCAAAGTGACGGAATAAGGATAAATACACCAGGGCATGAATTGTTAAAGGATGTGAAGAGGCATTTAAGTTCCGGGAGGATCCAGAGACACCCTGTGGCGTATGATTGCACCATCTTCCTGGGAACACAGGTTCAATTGGTAGTATAGGATGGAGAACATGATGCAACTCATAAACCATGTCAATGTACTGCAATTAAGAATGGCTCTGTTCGGGTCAGCAGTTCCCACACTCTGCTGAGCTATGATTTCTAAATCTGGTGTTCCTGTTAAAGTACTGACTGGTTCATGATATACAGTAGGTATTAAAGTGAGCAAAAACACACACAGTGCAGTGCTAAGAGATACCTGGGTCACTGTTACATAAAGAGCTAACCGTGCAGGAATGTATATTAACCTTTTTTGAAATTCCTATTGCACATTTATTATGTTTGACTGTTGTTTTAACTATAACCTCGTCGCAGTGGACACCAGCAACATCTTGCAAGACCACTGCAAAACTCAAAGGTTAAAGAGCACAATTTGTCAGGTCGTGATTGGAATTCACGTTGGTAAAATCTACAGAAAGAGTAATGTCCCCAATAATCCCTCTACTTATCCCTAAACTACACATGAAAACAATGGACTCATCATCTTAGTAACATTCATTATGCTATACATATATGGTATAGCATGTATATAGAAACATTTAAATATGTCATGAAAAACTATTTCAAGTCCACGCTGGGGATATTAGTTCTGCATGTTAGTATTAGTAGTTAGTATCCAAAACATCACGCAACCGTTGTACATATACTACATATGTTTTACATAATATAAAGTTCATATAGACTATAATAGACTATATGCCTGAGTAGTAAGCATGTGCCCCAGTCTGTTGATATTTGATACTAAATGCTCCGCTTTCTTTTAGCAGTTTTGTACATGGCATAGACTCGTCCCTGTATGCACTATATTTAATGATAACATCTTTCTGTGTCCTTCTTTGTTTGAGCAGTACATTTCCATCCAATATTTTGCACTTTGCTTCTCTCCCTCTATTTGCCTTCACTCACAGATGAGTTGACCTTTAGGAAATCTGGGCCGCTGATCAGATTTAGCGCTTATTGCAATATTCCTGTGTAGCGAGATTAAAAGAAAAAGGGCAGTTTGGTGAATGGTTTTTGGTATTTGTACACATTGAGTATGCTATCAGAGGCAACATTTTTAAAGACTGTCTGTCTTTCTCTTTCTCACCGGCCACCCTCCTCCCCACTCTCCCTTTCTCTCTCTGTTTCGTTGAGACTGCTGCCATAGGTTTGGTTGTAACTGTCACATTCCAACCTACATTCCAACATCCCAACAAGACCAGACAGTTTTCAGGTTGATTTAAGGGCAGCTTTCTTTTCTAAAGGGGAAATAGTTTTATAACAGCTTTGACCAATTTGCCAGATTCATCTTGCCCTTTTTTATGTGTCTCATAAATCTTTTACAGAAGTCCTGGGCTACCAATATTAAAATAATAGAACTCCAATAAAAAAGAAATCAAAACTATAAAAAGAAATTCACATTTGTATAAATAAAATATAAATACTAAAAGATGAAGATCTATTTGAAAACTGGTCAATTTAATCTCTGATTAGTCCTGAAATTCCCAATAATTTCCTTAAAATAAGGCAGGAAGTTACATCAAGTTTAGAATGAATTAATACTTTAGCTACAGAAAATAATGCAATTGACACAAAAGTGTCAATATGTTCCCTACTCACATATTAAAAAGTAAGCCGGCTCCTCAGCCTGCTCATGCTCAGTTTGACCAGAGGAGAGGCAGGAACTATAAACAATTCCAGTTGCTACTGAGAGGGAACTTTTGGATAACCATGAACTGGATCACTGAGAATTTTCATAGATGTGAAAGTAATACCGTTGGATAAAGCAAACAATTCGGATGATTGAATTATTCACAGAGCCTTACTAAGCATTAGAGCAGAAAACCATAGTGAGTCGTGTGGTGGTCAGGAAAAGGCCAGTCTTAGCGATTTGCTAGGTTGTTGAGCTAGGTTAGTCTTAATGAATGTGTTGGATGCAAAGATACTGTAAATGTGCAGGGTTTTATTTTAAAAAAAAGAGAATAATACCTTTTCTAAAGCTCGAGCTAAGCTTATTGTAGGGTGCAAGCATTCAGTGGTTTAACTTTAAATTGTCACCCACTGGTGCCAGCATGAAATCTTTCCAACGATTCTTTGGCATGTGAAGGTATACAAAGAATGAATAACTTCCTATTACTGCAATACAGCCAACTCAAAAGGCCCAAAGAGTGCATGAATTGGAACAAGAATTGGTTAAAAATAAAAAAAGACCTGGGGAAGCTCTTAAAATTCCCCCAGTACATTACTACCACCACCACCCGAGTGTGGTTTTCTGGTGAGATTGCACACAGCAGATTGTGCACAATATGTTTTGTATGAAAGTGGAGCTAACTTAAATTAAAAATGACTGCAAAGACAACCAAACTATACACACTGTAATACCCCCCAAAACGGTTAGACAGTGGCAACTGAATAACTGGGACGTTTTGACGTTGCGCCTTCTATTCCAGAGGACGTTTATTTAAATCTGCTACTTCTACCAGTCAGTTTAGAAAGTCCTCTGAAATGGAGGGTGAAATGTCACCAGGGAATAACATTTTTGGGATAATCACTTGGATAACCGAGAATCTGCACAGACACAGCTGTAATAATTTCATGTTTAGACAGCAAGGGTCCTACGAATCGGCCTTCCAGTTTCCTTATATTCTTCTGCCCGGTACACAATGGGTTAAAATCTGGTGTTTGATATTGAAATCTGAGAAGGTTGCCCTGCAGTGCTCCAGCTTATCTTAGAGCTGTTCTATTCAAAAGAGGCCATGAAAATGAGAGAGGTCAGAGCAACCCAGATATTGGAAAGAGGTTTACTCGCATCCACCATTAGTCTCTCTAATAAAACACCCCCCAGCCCCCTCGCCTCCCTCTGCTTTCTATTAATATGCAGTGCGAGCGGCCAGAGTCTTTTCCCTGACTCAGACCATCCCACTATGCACTTGGGCCTCTGATCTGTCTCTCATAATTAGACTGATAAATAGGCCTCTTCCTCATCTTTTTTCTTCCTTTTCTCCTTCCGCTCTTTCTCTCTTCCCACCCTCTTCTTGTACGTTGGTTTTCCATTCTCATTTTACTTGCTAACTTTTGAAGCCATGAGATTTGTCTCACACAGTGTGTCAGGTGTCTTTTGCATTTTAAAGTTTTATTCCAGACTGTTAAGTTGCCATTACAATAGAGAACAGTAAAAAACTAGTTTGAAGTTATTTTCACTCATTCAAATTGCTACATTAGTTCAGACTAATTGGACTAGGAAGTGATAAAGGAAGTACATTATAAGTACTGTATCTGAAGTGGTGTTATAGATCTCCTCCTCTGTTGAGAAGGGTTGTTCAGTTTGACATAGATAGCTTCCTTTATGCTCCGTTCAAGCCACTGGATTTGTACATTGTACAACACAGGATAGCCAGTTTCTCATGAGAATATTCAGCAGCCCATCTCCGCTTAAAAGAACAGGGTCACTCCTTTGAAGACAGCAAAATCCAGTTTTAGACTGTTGGTTTGAATGGGGGATAAAAGCGAACATCTATGTCAAACATGAACAACACTGCCTTAACAGAGGATGGTATCTACAAAACCCCTTATATGATACTTATAATGTAGTTCTTGTGGTTTCATAGTTATTCACACAATAATCCATGTGAACCTAAAACAACACTAGGATGTTGAGTGGAACAACAATCCACAGGTGACCACAAAAGTGGCAAGATGTTACCAACTCAGTGTTTAGGATGAAAGCTTTCTCCTCCATGTCCGTCAGTATGAACTGAGGAAAGGCAAGTACTACAAAAAATTCCAGTTGCTACTGAGAGGGAGCTTTTGGATAATCATCAACTGGATCACTGAGAATCTTCATAGATGTGAAAGTGATACTGTTGGATAACGATAACAATTCTTATGATTGAACTATTCACAGAGCCTTACCAAGCATTACAGCAGAAAACCATATTGAGTCATGTGGTGATCAAAGGAAAAGGCCAGTAGCACAATCCTTTGCACTTTGCTAAGTTGTTGAGCTAGGTGAACGTGTTGGATGCAAAGATACCGTAAATCTGCAGGGTTTTGTTTGATTGTATCAGTGAGCATTAACACTGTAGAAAATCAACTTTATCAGTCAGTCTAAGTGAAAACACATTGACATAAAAGAAATCTACGTTTCAGGGCCACAAATATAGCAGTTTGTTCGTTTAGGGTCCTTTTGTAGGCTACGGGGCCCTTAGCTGCAGCTGCTCATATCGTTTTTGCCTTAGGCACTTGGGCTCTTCCCGTATTTTTATAAGATTATCTGATTCTGTTACAGTTTGATGGAATCTGTTTTTTATCCAGTGCAAACTGGCTTGATCAGGTTTCAAATCTCTGATGCAGCGTTGCTGTTGAAAGATATGTGTAATGGAGGGGTGGGGAGTGGGGTGGAGGTTGTTGAGGACTATCATACCCCCAGAGGGTTCAAGCTACTGTGTCAGACATGCAGAAGAAGAGGTTTCATTTGCATTCATCGTAGTAAAATCCATTCCTGTCCCAAGGGTGAGCTGCATGCCAGGGAGACGGACCGACAGAGAGAGAAGCTTTAATATTGATGCATGTCTTCAGACAGTGTGTAACACACTGCACTGAGAAAACATTCAGCCGCTAGGGTGTGTGTATGTGCTGCATCAAGCTCATCCACGCTCTACACAGTCTCAGGCAGCAGGATGGTTTTACCTTCTCTCTCTCTGCCTTCAACCTAGTTTGGGAAGCCTCACATCCTCTGCAGCAGATCTGATAACCAAGCACACTGGATAACATCTAGCTGCACTTGTCTCTAAGAAGTCCTTCCCCAGGGTACAACTGCCAGTGCCGATCTCAGCATTAAAATATAATTTTGATGGTCATTATTTAGATAAGCATCATGTTCATCTGGCAGAAGATTACCCTGATAACGTCAGAGCTTGGAACAACTGTCCTTTCGAGGGACTTGTTAAAAGTTATGAGATGAAAGAGCCTCACTCGGCCAATTGTGGGGCAAGGGTAAGCATTCTATGGTAATCCTAATTGTAAAATGTATACTATAACAGAAATCACATTATTTACACATCATGGATTGAGTATTGACATCTTCTATTTCAAGGTGATCCACCACCTTGCTTAATTCTCGTACAAAGAAAGAAACGGCAAACTTATCTATGCATTATAATGTACCTATTATCCAATTTAGCCTGAAATTAATCTAATTTAATGTGTAACATTTTATGACCCACTTTTTTCATGTCTGGATATCAGTGCAATTTCAACATGTCACGATCTGAAGATGAAAGAAGAAAAGTATCTCTTATCTTGAACATGCATGGAGATTTCTAGCTGCAAATGACTAACCTATACAGTAGATCATTGAGATGTATGGCAAACATGGTAATGCTAGGATCCTATAAAGGTTTCCTCTGAGGACAATTTTCCATAGGATTCCTGAACTTTGTGTCATGGTGAGTGGACCCTTTTTCAACAACAAAGGGAAATTATAAATTGTGATTGTGAATAGCTTCTAGCACATCAGCCGATATAGTTCATCCATTGTCCAGTATGTTCAAGGTTCAACAAACTTTTTTAATCCCAGGCGGGAATTATTTTTTGCCTTGTATCAGCCGCTCTCAGTTCAAAGGGAAAAACAGAAACGAAAAAGATCAGCACAATACTCACACAGAGGCACAGAATATAAAATAAAAACTCTAACAAAACAAACAAATATAACGTTTTATTAAATTAAGACTCTAATAATATAAGTAACCATTATGATCATTGTCACCCCCCCTTCCCTTTACAGAGTGGGGAGGAGTGGCCTCTAATTCTTATTGTAGCAGGTCACCCAGAGTTTCTAAAGTCTCCAAACGCAGCCAACTAACACTTTCTGTGTGTTCTTTGCTGTCCCAAAATATATTTCAAGGTAAATGTTGGAGCTTATGATTTACTATTAGTTCCTTCAGATGAAGATGGAGCTCCTCTTTTGTAGGTCACAACCTTTAGAAGCAGATGGCCTCAAGGAGGGGGGGGCAAGGGGAACCCAACCAGCTGTAGAGGTATTACTGCTGACAGTAATTTTCTTTATATGATATAATTCATTGTAAAGCCTTATGTATAA
Source organism: Microctenopoma steveboyesi (assembly GCA_032359275.1). Classification (NCBI taxonomy): domain Eukaryota; kingdom Metazoa; phylum Chordata; class Actinopteri; order Anabantiformes; family Anabantidae; genus Microctenopoma; species Microctenopoma steveboyesi. The sequence goes on from JAUMHF010000004.1 coordinate 15,680,857, forward strand.
CAGTAACTACAGCTATGCCTGGCACTTCACTTTTGAAAATCTCCTGTGGTTGTTTTCAGGTCCTTTTTCTCACTGAATGGTTGGTGGTGACAAAGTTGTCAAACTTACAAAGTAGACATTATTTTTGGCTCTCTGCCACTTCAGAGAGGTGTTGATTGATTCTGATGGAAATGGAAGAACGAGACAACAGTTAATAGGCAGATACTTACACAATCTGACACTAAACAAGGGAACTCTGTGAGTGTGAGAATGCAGCAGGAAGTAGCACGTAACACCAACAGCTAAGACGAATGCTGCTCCCATGGATAAGCGCTTTGCTAATTGCACTTTCTAGATGTTAACATGCTTGTATCATGGTGTTTTGCTCCCGTTGTGTGCTTTTCCCGAGGAGCCAATTAATCATGAGCCTAAAATTTCACACAGGTTAGCGTGCTAGCGGAGTCTTAAATCTCCTCACAGTTTATCCAGAGCAGCTTGGAAAATCTGATGTGCATGTTACTACCAAAGATGGATGGAAGTATTGTTACTAAGGAATTACATACTATAAATTTTACACGAGTGCATGAAATTTGCTCACACCATTTGCTCACTCAACTCTATTAACTCCACTGGTAATCGTCACCCCCATTTGCCATGAATTCACATCTCATCAAATCACTCTTAATACATGTTAACACACCATAGAGGGAGGAATAGTCAAATGCAGCATTATCCAAATCGCTCTCATGAATAATGTAAATACATGTAAGGGTGCTTGGTTACCATGCTAAAAGGTCCTTTTTACAGCACGCAGCAGCATTAGCTCTGATTAATCTCGGATGCATTTGAATGAATGAATCTCAATGTAAATTTGTCGCATTCTCTCTCAGAGCAGGAAATAGAGTACAGGTCATTAGAATACCACTGATACCTGACAGTACATGCTTATGCTATTTAAATTGCTCGGGTAAATGTTGCTTATGGCAGTGTTGAATTCATTTACAGATTGAGCGGTTATTACCTAAGGCATTTCCTGCCAGCGCGCATATAATACTTAATAGACCTGCCTTTCATAACCCCGCACACATCCAAAAAAACATACTATAGTGCATACTTAATCTAGATTAGTATTTCAGAAGAAAAACCTAGGGACCTTTTGAGGGTTGCCAAGGTTATTCTGAGGGCGGTTACTAGATGAGTATTGTTTTATTGATATTTTCTTTTTCTGATGAACTGGACACTTGTAAATCTTTAAATCTTCAGTTTCTATCAGTTGAACAGAATAAAAACAAATTGGTGCACTTCCTTCACGTTTGTACTATGTAAAATGCTAAAAGCAGATGTATATTTCGGCTACGGGCAACATCTGCCATTTTTGAACTGTGATCTATCAGTGATTAAAATGAAATGTCTTGTGTTGCTATAGTAAAAAACACTCTAATAACCTTATTGCTGCGCTACTAGAGCACGTCACAGGCCTGTATATCCAACAAACATTTTTTCCATCTATCCCATATTGTGTTGATTAGACTGTATACTGCAATTTAAACCATCTGTTTGTTTAACACATAACATCTGTGTGGACCTATTGTGCTGTTGTGGTTCTTTTAAGGGGTCACAAGCCAAAATAAGAAGGAGGGAGTGGGTGGTGATCTAAAAGGTGTGTTTGTTGCCTGTTGTTAATGTGATTATAAAGATGGGTCTATGAATAATATTTAGATGGCATACTACACTGTGTGTGTGTGTGTGTGTATGTTGTCTTTTTACACAAAAAGGGGTTGGAAGGTTTTTCCTGTTTCTCAGGTTCAGTCTAATTAAGGCCATTAGAGCCAGGGTCTGGGCATCTGGACACCAGCATTTTGCCATCACTACCACAGCAGTGCTGGGGGGGGGACAATGATAGCCAATTATCCCTTTTTATTCCTGCGAAGGAGGCCTTCACAGGTCATCATTAAGGCATATGGTAGGGGGTGTGTGAGGCGATGGGGTTCTGTGTGCAAGGGAATACCAGACAGTGGGTGGTGGGTGAGGGCCAGCCAGGTGATAAGGCGGTGTTTGTGCGCGTTTGTTTGTGTCTCAGGAGCTCGTAGGGGTAGCTGCACAATGTGTGTGATATAGGGATATAAAATATATTATGAAATAGCTCAACATATACTGTACAGTAGCACAGCAGAGTGTTTTAAGAATTCTGCTGGTGTTGGATACATGTACCACTACTGCTACTGCTGCTGCTTTGATATGCATCACAGCTGGGAGTACCCAAAATCTGTATTCTTCTGTTAAACATGTTTTGTGTGTGTAGGGTATGTGTTGCTGTGTTGCGTAGGAATCTGTTGTGTATACATGAAGGTCAATCTGCTTTATTCAAACAGAAGCTTTTAATACATAGAAATGCTGTTCAAAGAACTTCACATTAAAACAACTAACTGAACCTGCATCTGGATGCTTTGGCTTAAAACAGTTTTTAAAATTTATTCCCTCAGTAAAATAGCTCTTGTCTTAATTCCACTTTCGGTGTCACTTTGTGAAAACACTGAGGGAACTACTTGACAGTAAACATTAAGGCAATTTTACCAAGGAAATTTCAGTGAATTCAGAAATGGAACCTGAAACTTACTTGCAAGCCACAAGTTCTCTGCGTTGCCGCGCATGTCACATGGACCAAAAGACAGTAGAAGGGTGGTCAGATGAGTCCACGTTTCAACTTGCTTTAAGATGTCTGTGGTGCTTTTCATTTCATGTATGGATTAACTAGCTTCCTTGGTCATGGAATTCTAGTTGTTCCTTGTCCTTTTCATGGAAGAGGATTCTGCTTTGCTAAAGGCCCATTTGGTATATCCACAGGTCTTAAGGCTGTCTTCACATAATAATAAATATAAATAATAATAATAATTAGGCACTCTTAGCTTATGTTCGAAGGACATCTGGGTTTACCGGGTTCGACATAATCTATCACCTACCAGGTTCTTTGAATTCTACCTAGGTGGTTTTACCACCTCCGCTCAGATGGTCACGGTGACATACATGAAACCAGGGGGGAAAACAACCCACAGATTACCATGAAGTATTAACATCAGGCTTTATAAACCTGCTCCCTCTACCAGTCAATCAGAATTCAGAAAGCCCTCTGGAATGAAGGACAAAATGTATTGAGAGAAATTAAGGTCAGTTGTCATTGAGTAACCTTTTTTTGGAATAACCATGGATGGCTGAGAATCTTCACATCTTCACAGACATAAACCTGGAAGTTTCAAGCTTACAAGAAAGAAGTCCAATTGCCATGACTCAACTTCAAGACAACTACTACTACTTCTACTTCCAGACGACTGAGAATGTTCACGGGCTTGATTGTATGAGGGTTTATGGACACTTACACAGTGAGCAGTCTTTTTCATGACAAAATATTCACTTGAAAAACTAAAACATGTTCCCATAGATTTAAAAGTACAATAAAAGTACAAAAAAGAACAGTCTCTGTCTCAACCTCTTTTCAGCATTTTGCAGACAAAAAACTCAAAATTAGCCTATATTTACAAAATATAAAATTTAGTTTTCTTGCATTTTAGATAAAATCCCAACATTTTGGAAAATGGAACTTGTTGGTGACTTAATACACAAGCTGTCTTGGTGCGAAATGTAAAGGCTGAGTATAGTATAGTTAACAGTTCTAGTTTTCTCAGCAAGATAACTTTCAGGGTCACTGTGAGTAATGGATATTGATTAAAGGCATATATCATTGGCTTGTGATTTGCAGTATTGTCATGGAGGCATGCCAGTGAGAAACCCCTTCCTGTGACATGGAACCGCAAAGCAAGTTCAGTTATAATACAGAAACATAACCAGGTCAAAAACACACCAGAAAATTAATAAATCAGCTTTGTTATGCAAAAACATATGTATTTTGAAAATTCTCAGACATTCCACATTTAAATGAATAAATTAAATTGATACAATTTATATTGAGATTGAGTATTTTGAGTGTCAAAGTGAACAATCTTGAAATGCAGGTCTAGTAATGTCTCTCTTTGCATAATCTTGATTTACACCATCAAAACCGCCTGCAAATCATGGTCCTCTGGTGGAACAGTTTATACAGTCACAGAGTTAAATACAGGGAGTGATGCAACATAGCTAGTAAGCTATGATAGCACTCTCTGGTTTGGACTCTGGCTCTGTGTTCACTTAGCCTTGTCAAGACAATTTTCTACAGCATGAATTTGTAAGTCAACGCAAATGATTTGTGCAAATTTACTTCATCCCACAAGCAAATCTACTGATTGCAGCAATTCCTCTGAGATGCATCTATTTTATTTTGCATGTCACAGTTTTGACCTGCTGGTGTGAATGGGCCTTTTTGCAGTAGTACTGTGCTTTGCTCCAGTACTGTAAGATGGGCAGTGACTGTAGACCAAGCATCTGAATAATTATTTTATGGTGTAAATAATAAGCTACCATCCATGACTGAATAGTGACAGGTGAGTCTATTTGCCTCAACGGTAGATATGTGTAATGCACCATGTTTAATACATATTTAACACTTCCTGATTACCTGTTGTCCTCAAACATTCAGTGTAGTTCACTTTTACACCACTAATTTGCTAGAACAATGGGGTCAAACCAGTTGCTTTACCAGGGCTCCCGAAATGTCAGCCTGTGAATAAAATTTTGCCATCCAACGGAATGTAACGCAGCCTGGTAGCTCAATGGGTTAAGCGTCAGACTGGGATGCAGAAGGTTGTGGGTTCGAACCCCGTCTGACTCCTAATCCATCCCCTACCAGGTGTGTCTCTGAGCCAGACACTCAGCGCTAGCTCCTTGTAAGTCGCTTTGGATAAAAGCATCTGCCAAGCAAAGTAAAGTAAAGTAAAGGAATCGACCTCTGTCCGATAGCAGCTGAAGTGGTGTTGTTGGACCCAAGGAATGCTGATGGCAATTTCCACTTTACAGTGTTAAACTACACTAATAGCCTAATAAAAAAGAGTTTTCTTTTAATTTAGGCCTCCAATGCAAAATTCTGCAACTATAAACTTTAATATGGTAAAAGATTATTATGTAAAATAAAACAGAAGCAACAGAGTTTTATTTATAAATGTATTTATAAATGACATTATGAACAAAGGAAGTGACAAATCTAGTAAAAATGGAGGATTGTGGATGACTGGCTGTGATAATCTTTCCCTTCTTATTTTAATCATGATCAAGGCCTTGTTGTTTGCATATATAATGCACTAGCAGATGTTAATCTGGTTTAAGGGTGCCCTCTTTCCTGGACTGTCAGTGTTAACAAGATTCAAGATACAAGATTCAAAGAACTTTGTTAATCCCAGGGAGAAATTGCCAAAAGCTTCTCAGAAAGAAATGAAAGGACTCCACAGATATAACACAAATACGTTATAAGGTGCAGGTATCCTAATTAATGAGTGACTTTGATGTTGATTTTGGCATTTTATAATAAAAACTAGAAAGTTCCTGGGGAAACTTTGAAGGTGCCTGCCACCGCCACTGAAACTTAGACCCATCTCCCCGACCAGAG
>JAUMHF010000004.1:15686468-15736639 GCA_032359275.1 Microctenopoma steveboyesi
GCTATATGGACACAAACTGCACTCAACTCAGCACACTGCACACACACACACACACACACACACACACACACACACACGCACACACACATACACACACACACACACACACACACTGTCTTGTCTTTCTGTCTTATTACAATTTGTCTGTAATTTTTCTTTCATTTATTGTCTTTCATGTATTGTTGTATTTGTCTGTACTAGAGAAGCTAGAAACGACCAAAAGCAAATTCCTTCTATGTGCAATATACTTGGCGAATAAAGCTGATTTTGATTATGGTTTCCTGTCCGAAGTTCGCTGCAGTGATAAGAGACATGTAAGCACCTTCTTGCAGTTATTGGGTAGATGCTTTCTAGTCACTCAAAAGGGTAATGGTGCAACCCAACTGTTTGTCTCATCCCCGTAGACATTACTGTCCATCATCATTAAGAAGATGGTATCCTCAATAGATGGGGCAACTTTGTTGTCTGCCTTGGTTGTGTTGAAAATCGTTTGTCTAAGTGTCTTCTCTGTAACTCTGTTGGACCCTGAGGAACGTTGAAGACTTCTCAAGCCTGGACTAATTTCCTCTTCTCACATGGATTAGGAATAGTTGGACGACTTTTCTCCAGCAGAGTGGTTTTGAATGCCCTTACATGCGGTTTATGTGCGTTCCCCAAACACACTTCTCCAGCCGACACCTAACCCAGGTCTAGTTTTTGTCCAAAAGGTGCATGATGTGGCTCGTTAATGCACTCCCCGATCTTATGAAGTAATGATTTCTCGTTGGAGCAGCAGTAGTATCTCAGCCTCTGGATCAAGCTTTGGAATGTGAGGAGCTATTCTTTTTAGATGAAGAAGGCTCTTAATGAGAGGTGGAAAGGCAGAAGTGCTATCTCCACTAAGGGACTTCACTTGAAAACCTTCAGCTCTTCTACCTGACATGTTCACTGTTCCCGCACAAGTTCTTAAGAACTATGTGGAAGAACTGCTGTTAACGTTAAACAGCTCAAAGAAGTCTGATCTGGCCAAGGAACGATTACTCTGATCATTAAGTATAACATACATCTTAATGGCTTTATCACGCTGGTCTTGTGGATATACCTTAACAAGGCACATTTTCGCATATGACATGGCTGCTTGACCCATGCCACAAACTGCAGTACACTGGGAAATAACTCTGTCCGTAGTAGGAGTGTCTTCTTCAACCTCTTCACCATTATCTGACGCTGCTGAAGAAGGCTCAGACCTTTGGTGCGGTGGTCCTATATGCATTGCTGTGCTGTGTCTGTTGCTGTCATACTCCCCACACTTCACAATAGCTTTGCAGTCTTCAACCAGGTGAGTTGTTGAAGCACAGCACTTAAAACAGATTCTGTTTTCCTTGAGAAAGCTCTTTCTGTCATCAAAGGTCTTGGCTCTAAACCCCCAACATTTCTTCAGTGGTTGTGGCTTATTGTTCATTCCTTCATTCCTAAAGTCGTTCCCAGGTTTTCTTTAAGGCTTTCTGGGTCACCTACATTACCTGAACGTATCTTTTTGACGTGCTCAGCTGATTTCCTGCCAAGCCACTTGGTCAGCAGATCTAATTCCTCACCGACTGTGAGACCTAGCCCTCGTATGGCATTATTAAATGAATATTGCCATGCTCTATAGGTTTCAGGCCTGTCATCAAACTGAAAGAGGCTTGTGCTCACAAGATCTTGAGGAGCCAGATGTTGTGCCAAATCCTTTGTGACAGGAGCTAAACGATACTGTTAATCTAGACTCTGGTTTTGTTGGTACTATTGAAAATGATGTTGGTTTTTTGTTTGGGAAAGACTAATAGCTACTGTTAATTTATGTATTGTATTAATCAAAAAATGTTTAGTTATGCTAACTAAACATAAAACATATGTCTGGTGAATTTAACTTAACAATGAGCTCCACTGTTACCAGAGACTCCTAAAACACCAGTGAGCCAGTGTTTCAGTGGGTGACCCTGTTCTTTCATTAACAGTTGTAGTGATCGTAATCCCACTGTGGATATTTATTAAGTAAGTTTTGATTAGACACAGTTATGTCCATATATATTTAGACAGAGGCCCAGTTTTTAGTTCAGTGCACCACCGCAGTTGATTTCGTATTAGACTTAGGAGATGTGCTTAAAATTTAGACTCTTCCTCACTCCCTGTTTGATTTGCGGGCACTTTAGCAAGTGAAATGCAGATCTGCTGAATTCAGATCAGGTGACCAACTTGGCCATTGCAGAACCCTCCACTTCTGCATGTGAAAGAACGCACTTGTGAGTCCACTAAAATGCCCAGTGGAAAAGCATCTTCACAACACTCCCAAGTAAATACCACCACTGTGTTGTGTGCATCACGTGGTGATTGCATTAACAAGTTCTTCTATGCTTTGCCTGTAACACTTTGCAGTAGTGCCACAAACTTGTTTCAGAAAACATACTCAACAAAGCCAGTTAGATACGGCAGGCCCCACGTTTCTGCTGCTGCCAAGGCCACAAATTCAAGTGTGCACTTTTCTGTTCCCCACAATCTCCAGCTGGCTCCAGCAGATTTGCAGGTCAGAGTTGATCCTTGTTCAACTTTGACTGAGCAGATGTGCTCGGCCAGCCAGTAGAGACATGGCACATGTGTTTGAGTAGAATTCCAGCTTAAAGGTCTGCAGCTCAGTGGTGGCTATGCAAAGGTGCAGTCAGACCATAGTCCAGCTGCTGGCAAACCAGGAGGACACAAAAAATAAGAGTGGGAAGGTTTGAAACATAAACTGCAGAAGGTAGCAGGCACTCTGCAAAGCCCAGCAGTTTAGGAAACATTTTACTCTGTCAGCGTCTTCAGATTCAGCATATTTCCATCTCCTTGCTTGGATTATTTTACCTGCAGTTAGAAAGATGTCCATATACATTTGCAACGGCATCCCAAGATCTAACGAACCGTCCGATTAAGAAGCTCTAAAATTGGCACACACCAACAGGTGTGCTGAATCTAAATTCAGGCGATACAAAATTTTGTGTTTTAAAACGTGGATTCTTTCATTCTTTTCTAAAATTCTGCCATGCTATAATCCCTGCAGCAGCAATCTCAGACCGATTCACTCACCAGACCACCGATCATTTACCTGTCTGGGCACCTTATCCAGCCAACGTGGATAATTGCAAAAATGTCCACAAGGAGGAATTTATTGCTCGCCTACAAGTTGGACATTCCAGCCACTGTAATGGGTGTTTTCATGGTATACTGCCTCTGCTTATTTGCAATGCCCAATCCAGTGAAGTAACATGACTTTCAGTTTTGTTGGCGTATCCTCGACATGCCAGGGACATTTGTTCTGCAGCTGTGCATTTGTTAATATGGATTTCATCTTATTCAACTACATGCACCCACAAAAGGCGCACTATTACTAATGTCCCGTCTATCTGCATGACAAATATAAATTCTTACTATCATATACACTCTCAGCATGATGTATGCATGATAGATGTGTATTATAATCGTGTGGTGTTTGTGTGTTAGCCACAGGAGGGACATGCATCTCTATCAAACACAGCCACCCAGGCCTCCCATAGCTAACTCTCTCCCTCCCTCTACGTACGTCTGGAGGAGGATGTAAGGTCACACGCTTACTTGTGCTGATGTAACATTTTTAATTTCATCACATCACACCCTATGATGCTGCGACTGCAAACATTTTAAAACAAGACTTTTTTTTCAATTTTAAAGAGTGCTGTGCAGAGTTTCTTTCTTCGGGTAGAAAAGAAAAGTACAGTATGTTGATCATTGTATTTGTGAGTAAAAACACTGAACACCTGTAGTAGTCCTCTGTGGCGCTGGTTCTCCGGTGGATAACTCAGATGGTGAATGTGTGTTGGTGAAAGATGCTGGTGGCCTGCACTGCAGCGTGGGGGTGACGCCAATGTCATTGTACCTCTGTTCCAGTGTGTTCAGGGTAATAAATGAGGTGTCACAGTCGATTGGCCCACGCTGTTCACAACACAGCGCGGACCACACTCTGCCTCACTCGCCGCTGAGGTAAGTACTGGGCAAATGTTTCTTCTCTTCCCTCCATCCCTCCTTCTCTGTCTGTCTCCCTCTGACTTTCTACTTTTTATTCTCCTGACAGAAAGTTCACTCGTATTTGGCCTTTAGGTAATGTTTTCTTACTTACATTGAAGTTGATATTTTACTCTTATTAAAAATCCAATAGGCCAGTTGCTGTGCTCCGCCTACAGCATGATGGATGCGATGCACTTTGTTTGATTTGAAATTTATAGGGGAATTCATCAATAAGACACTTGCTGTCTGTTGGAGGAAGCTGACTGGATTGATTCCAGAGTTACATTTGAGCTCACTTGCGTACAGAAAACACACCCTCATCAATGATCGGCGTTTAGAATGTGAGCAGCATTTGCAGTGAAATGACAGTGTCTGTCCCTCCCTCTGTCTCCATCTGTCTTTCCTAACAGCTACTGGCCAAACAGTCAAGAGGATTTCTGTGGTATCCAGAAAATGAATGCTGTTTTCGCTGATCTCCTGGCCTGATGTCAGTCTGTTGCAGCGTTCAGCCTCCACCGTGAAGCTGGATTAGTGGGTTATCCAACTATCTTTGAATTTAGAGGCCACAGATTTGTTTAATATTATAACATTTCATCTGCATGTCTGTGAATCCACCAGGTCTCTAAACATTCATTCCAGCACATCTTATTAGTCTGTGCTAAAGAGCTTCTTTGTTTTCAGGACATTTGTAACAACGGTAATCCAAAGTGGATATCGCTCTGAGAAGTTAGCAAACTGGTGTAATCAATTCGGCAACATATATGTGTGGTTGACCTTTACCAGCAGAAATCCATTTCAGAGGCGGTAGAAAGTCAGCCATGAACACAGGTATGCTGCTTCAGCCTGTTTCTGGGTTTGTGGTGGTCAAAAAGCCTCATGTGTGTCCATTCTTGGAGAGACATATACTCGACAATGTACCGATTTGGTTTTGGCAGTGAAAGGTCAAAGGTTAAGGTGACCAACGTCAAAATACTACAGAATACATGTAGAATACATTAAATAGATAGATCAGCACCAATAATTCCTCCATTTCATTAGGGGCAGAGCTTTACGGTCTCTTGAATGAGGTTTATCATGTCTGAGTTGTTCCTCAGCTCCTGGTGTATGCACTGCAAACTGTGACTAAGTGTGGGAGGCAGGTCCACTACCTCAGACAGAGCACAGGAAAACAAGAAGCTAAATGAGCTTGTGGATTTAAGGATGTTACATTTCATTATGGTTTGTTAATAATAACTAAAGGAATGAAAATTACATGTTATATGTTAACATGCTGGTCCTCCCTTTGCTCTGGAGCAGGTTAACTTCAGGTTGACCACAGTGTCAACTTCAAAGGATGAGATTAAAACCTTTCAGCAACCTAACTACGCCGTGGAAAAAACTCAGTCGTCAATTATTCAGAGGATATTCGTAGACAAAAGAGTTTTCAATGCTGTGACCAACAATAACAGCCAAATGATACTTTTATGGATGAGTCAGACTGTTTTGTTTTTTTCTGCTCGGGTTTTAAAAGAGAACAAAGCACCGATTAACTACATAATGACATCACTGCTTCGTTTTAATTGCGCAAAGATAGCGCTGATGAAACACTTCATTTATGACTCATATGATTATGCTCCTGTAATAACGTCACTGGTCTTATGCGGAGAAAATACTACGAAAAACCTTCCATCATAATGTATGTTAAAGTGCAGCTGCTTGTTTCTGTCAGGCTGGCACACAAACCAAAACCTCCATAATCACATCTTTACTCTTTAAGTAGAGCTGATTTAACTGCTCTGTATATTGCTGACTAGTCTGAGCTCTCTCTCACACACACACCACATTTCTTTTGATTGTTAAACCTCAGGGTGTGAAAAACTGTTTATAACTCTTAGACAGACTGTGTCAGCCAAAAATGGTTCGGTGTGCCTAGGGCTGTCCAGCCTGAGTCTGACACTGACAAGCAGTGTGACTCTACACGTAGTTCTAAAAAGCTGACCAGATTTTCCTTTCTGTGTGCTGTTCAAATAACTTCTCCACAATTTGCAAACAGGTGCAAATTGTTGGGATGTTAACACTCATTGCGTATCATTGAGATTTACCATTTGCTGAACAAATTTTTAGAAAATTTAGCATTTTGAGACTGTGTGATGCCAGTAAGAGTGTAAAATTCGTCAATCTTGAAGTAGGAGAACGTGGCCATTTGGCGAGGCAGACTTTAAATACACTACTCATTCGTTTTAGATGCTGTATGAAGTATTTCCACGTTCTGTTCTGCATGTGTCTGTCAGAATGCCTCTCTGCATGTCCTGTTAGCAATCATGTCAGTGGACGGTGGCGGATCAAATTTCACAGCTGACAGTTGGCAACCACAGAGACTCACATAGTGTGGCAAGGAAATGTGTGTGTGCTTCAGCTGAACGGACCGTTGACCAGCTTTTGACCACCTTTCCAATGATGGAAATGGGGCAACCGTGCTACACCCACTTCATGTTATTGTTGGCCAGGTATAGACGTGAGAAGGAGTAACACATTAGTCCATCTTCTTTTTCCTCTTACCACTGTAGCTTGTTCCACAGGACCGTTGACATCATGCCTCAAATTTTGACTGTGACAGTGTTCTCATTACTTTTCTTGGTTACCTTTTTGACATTCACTACAGAGCCCCTATACTTTGGCAGCGCCATTTCTCTGAGATGATCTTTTTCTCCTCCTGCACAATAGACAATGTTTAATCAATATGCTGAGACGGAACTCTTTGGCACAGGGACTGACAAAGGGGACAAAGAGAAAACGATCTGACATCAAACTTGAAACTCTATCATCTCATTCTCTTCCCTTTTTCCTTCACGCTCAGTTCGTCTTATAGCACTGTAAAATTCTAATCAGTGATTTGGGTTTGAAATGTACAGTGACATCAGTCAAACTAAACAGAGAACTAAGGCATTTATCTTGATTATTTCAAATTCAAATGTGAATATGTTACTATTTTCTTCATTTGAACTGTCACTGCTACTTGGAGCTAATAGATATTTAACTGCATTTTCTTTTACTTAAGTTACTTCAATAAAGAACAGAGAGAAGACTGTACAATGTGTACAAGGAAATGTGATTCTATTGTAGACCACACATCACAGTCTACAGTGGCATCTAGTTACATCTCTGGGGAGGTATATGTCAGACTATTAATGCCAAAGCCCTCAGAATGAACACGGGATCCAAACTTTATTTAAGATAAATTATTACATTAATTGAATTCTAATTGTTATTCATAAATCTTTATTTACCTTTGGTAATTTATGTTCAATTCAACTTTATTTATATAGCACAAATTCACAACATAAGTCATCTCAAGGCACTTTACAGTGTTTACAGCACTAGGAGAGAGTGGAGAGGAAAAATTCCCTTTAACGGCAGAAACCTCCAGCAGAACCAGACTCAGGGTGGACGGCCATCTGCCTTGACCGGTTGGGGTTAGTGGACAGAGGAGAGGGAAAAGGACAGCAGGTAACATAGATCACAACAACAACAAGGAGCAGCAGACGAAGCACTCTTGGTAGGACCAGCAACCACAGCTCAGAGAGAGAGAGAGAGAGAGAGAGAGAGAGAGAGAGAAAGGAAGCGAGAAGCCCAGTGTATCAGGAAAGTCCCCCAGCACACTAAATCTATAGCAGCTTTACTAAGAAACGGTTCAGAGTCACCTGATCCACCTCTAACAAAAAGGAAAGTTTTAAGTCTAACCTTGAATGTAGAGAGGGTGTCTGCCTCCCGAACTGTAACTGGGAGCTGGTTCCACAGGAGAGGAGCTCGATAACTAAAGGCTCTGCCTCCCATTCTACATTTAGAAACTCTAGGAGCCACTAGTAGACCAGCACTCTGAGAGCAAAGTGCTCTGCTGGGATAATAAGGTTTTATGAGGTTTTTAAGATAAGATGGGACCTGCTCATTTAGTGCTTTCAATTCAAAAGACTTTATTAATCCCAGAGGGAAATTTTTTTGCCTAGAAACAGCCACTCTCATTTCAGAAAGATTAGAGGACACACAACCATAAATGGCACCAACGACATATAAATACAAAAACAACAAATATATATAAGAACAAAAAACAAAAATATGATAACAACAATCTCTAAAAATGTTGTTCTCCCCACTCCCCTCTTCAATTCTTCCCCTGCCTCCCTCTGTAGAGTTTGATGGCCACAGGAAGAAATGATTTCCGTTGAGCACTTGACACTGATAAGTCTCTGGCTGAACGTGCTCCTCTGTCCAGCCAGGACACTGTGTAGGGGGTGAGAGGGATTGTCCATGATTGAGAGAGGTTTGGAGAGCGTCCTCCTCTACAACATGTAGAGGGTCCAGCTCCACACCAAGAACAGAACCAGCCCTCCTGATTATTTTGTCCAGCCGATGGGTGTCTGCTACCTTCAAGCTGCTGCCCCAGCAAACCACAGCAAAGAAGATTAGACTGGACACCACAGCCTCAAACGGAGACAGGACTGTCCCCTGTGGAGCTCCTGTGCTGCAGACCACAGTGCCAGACACACAGTTCTGCAGGCAGATGTACTGGGGGCAGCCTGTGAGATAGTCCATGATCTAGGAGATCATGGGAGGATCCACCAGCATGTTTTTCAACATGGAGTGTAATTTACAAAACAAACCTGGCCAGAGGTTTATCTAGGTGGGTCTGATGTGGTCAGGCAAGCTAATGATGGCATTGTCCACGCAAAGTTGAGGCAGACATTCCTGTGAGGGCTTAACCAGCAGTTGGAGAGTCTTTAGCATCAGTTTCTCAAAGGTCCTCATTGTGTGTTAGGTCGGCGCAACTGGTCTGATGTCGTTGTGCATATACTGTATTTGCTTTTATTAGACTTCTATCTTTTCATGGCCTCTATATCCCTTGGTGTCACTCCATCCAGTGACACTGACCAGACATCACATTCTGCTGTAGGGTTTAGGGTGTTTTCAATGTTTGCAGCACTAATTTGCAACAAGAACACATGGCTGTGGATGGTTTTTGAAGACACATCCAGCACCGTTACTCAGCCACAGGATGTGGCTTATGAACCCGTATCTACAAGTCTTCTGCTGGTGGATTGGATGCATACACTCATTTAGTCTTTTCATTTGTTTGAACTAAACATCCTGTGTTAACAACCACAACTCATGGCAACAAGTTGCCAAAAGAGCACCTGTACTAACAGTTTTAGTACTGGCAAGGCTTGCCTGCCAGTATTTGTCCTTGTAGCTTTCACTTTGTCTTTTCTCACACATATTTCTGTATCGATTAAGCGTATTTTCTATTGGACAATACCCAGTGAAAGTATAATTGCTGCTTTCATCCCAAGTTAACCTCAGCTGCATTCCACCAGGAGTGATAAAACTACAAACAATTTTCAACTACGTGTCAAAGACTGCAGCGTTTTTTGTTTGGGTGGAGTCTGGTCCCACCAGAAAGCGGCACAAGGACATTCAGTTGCGTCTCTATTGAAAAAAGGTGGTGCTATAGACTAGCTGAGATTGCAGATACAGTACATGCTGCTGGGTCACAAGCCAGCCAAGTTCAACAAAATATAAATGTATGCTGTAGCAGATTTTTTCTTAGATAACAAAAATATAAGTTTGTTTTGGAGTAATGTTAAGTAAAGTAATAACGAATGAATTTACTGTAAATTCACCAATAGCCCCAATAGTATGTCCAAAATCAGAAGTTAACTTCAGAGGTGAAAGCTGTTTTGTCACATTTGTAATCCAGTTCAGACTTAATTAATCCCATAATAATTAATGATGATGATGATAGTTGAGGTGGTGAAAAAGGCAGCTCTAACACCTCCAACAACGAGGATCCAACCCTCTCTGCTGTTTATGTAAAAGACAGTAATAGTCCATATCCAGTAAATCCATCATGAATTATCTATCAGCTGATCATTCCCATGTAGGATTCTGCTGTCTGATTCCTTCCTGTTTCTCTGTGAGCGTTAGCTACAGGAAAAGCGAGCTGGCTGCTGATGTTCGTCAGGGATTTGGGTGAATATCCCGATAAAGCAGCACTAATCTTCCATTCCAATCTGATTCTCAGCATGATATGTCTTTTGATTTCTATACTTAGGTGACCCACAACGCTTCTTTTGTGGATGTTCGGTTCCGCGGGATCAGTTGGAAATTGGAAAAGAGGTGCAGCGTGCGTGTGCCACCTCAAACTGGATTGCATGGCGCCTTAAATGAAAGCAAATAATTTCACGGGTAATGGGCTTAATTTCAGGAAATAATTCCAGATTTTCACAGTTGGCTATTTTGCATGTGATTTCTGCAGCGGCCTTGCCACTTTTGGGGATGTTGCTTTTTTTCCTTGGCATTGTGTGTTCATTGAATGTGCTGGAATTAGAGAGCAGAACGATGCAGACTTGGCAGATCACTTGTCATATTTAAGTTCATCAAATATGCGACACTCTACTTTGACCACTTTTCTTTGAGCTGGCACTAGTTGTTGTAGGTGGTGATAGGACCAGCGCTTCTGTTCTCTCTCAGCTTTTGTTCAGTGGGCACAGAGGAACAAAGTTATTACCAAAATAAATAAATAAAAAAGGGTAAAGGAAAAAAAAACTGACAAACAAGAAGTAAAAATGTGATTGCCAACAAAGGAGTGATTAAGCCTCACAGAAAATACTTCAGTGGTTAAATAAATAAAGAAATAGCTTTAATTAAATAATGAATGAAGGAATCAGTCCATAAAGCGTTGATTGATGTCCAGGAAAGGGGGTCTTTCTAATGGAGGCTGGCTGACAGTGATTGCGAAGGCCCATTTACCAGCTGATGTTTTGTTATGATTGGACATGTCAGTCTTCTCCTCTGATTAAAAAGAAAGAGGGGGGAAAAGCCCAAATGCGCCCCGCATGCCTTCCTTTATGTTTTTTTTCTTTTTCTTTTGCCATCCACAGGCATAAAGCGATGGGTGCATATTATTTTGTCAATCCGCTGGAACGGGTGACATTCAGGGGTTTGCAAAGATGCCAACTGACCTTTACGTGTTACCTCAAAGATGCCACTGTCTCCCAGGTACTTAGTCAGGTAATAGGTGTTTTTGCTGTTTAGCGGCAAACGGGTTTGAAATGGATTGTTTTGACTTCATACTCGAAGGATGGAGCAACTTCCTGTGAGCATGTTTGCACATTAACTTCTATTAAGTATAACACAATACCTTGAGAGGCATCTGCTTGTAAAATGCACATAGTACCCGCCTGACCACTGGGTCAGACACACGGCAGTGCATTTTGTTTCAATGCTTGCATAAATTGCTTTAGGTGATGTATATCATGCGTTCCCTTGCATTGTCTTGTATACATGGTGAACAGGCTGTCAAACTATTATGACTCATATGTCACTCATATGTCACTTAGAACCCTGTGGTAAAATGTTTCTGAGCAGAGCTGTATAGCTGAGGACCACTGAAGACTTGTGTTTGGCAGTATGTTTGTGAATATGTTATTTTCATGTGCTCAAAAAAGAGTTCTGGTAGATTCTAATGTCACTTACATATTATATATGTTAACAATTGATCTAGGTAAAAATGTGACATTCCACTATCTTAACCTATCTAAAACTGACAGTAAATCTCTTGTGATTTAG
Organism: Microctenopoma steveboyesi; assembly: GCA_032359275.1. NCBI lineage: Eukaryota > Metazoa > Chordata > Actinopteri > Anabantiformes > Anabantidae > Microctenopoma > Microctenopoma steveboyesi. Next base: position 15,698,103 of record JAUMHF010000004.1, read on the forward strand.
ATTTTCCACAGCATTAGTATTGTGGTTGTGGTTGTAGCAGAACAGTTACAATGACACTAAACAGAATTATGCTGTATATGAAAACAACATACTGGTCCTAGAAGCGACTGGTTCTAGACTCTTACGTAGTGAGATTCTTTTACCTTGTTGCTGCTGTATAACTAACCGCCTGTTTCCCCCGGCTGATATCTGTCCCGATCAGGTCTGCGAGTGGGCTCCCCTGGAGGACAGCTTCTCAACCCGCAGCGAGATATCCTCTTTGTCCAATGTGCACACTGACTGTGGTCTACAGGAGTGCAAACCTTCAGCCTGATCTGGTCTGTGACGCCAACTGTTGTAGAAATAAAAAGATTTTCTTTCATGATGGTCTTATAAGAGGTTTATTATAAAAGTAAATAAGAAAGCACAAAGAAGTTATACAGCAATACTCTCATGAGAGGGTTCACAGAAAAGTGAACCAAGAACTAATTGTTACACAGCTATTTATCAACTCTACATCCTAGCTACGCTACCTCTCTTCATGGTCAGAGTCAGAGGCACCTGGTTGCTGGTCGTCTCTCTCCTATCTGCTGTCCCAGACAGTAAAGCAAAACAAAGACAGTCTCACAACATCTAAAGACAGTAGGAACTCATGAACTTTAGCACACACTAAATTAACAAGGTTTACTAACTTTTTTACTTTACTTTGCTTGGCAGATGGCAGGGGATGGATTAGGAGTCAGACAAGGTCGAAACTGTGACCTTCTGCATTCCAGTCCGATGCTTAACCCATTGAGGTACCAGGCTGCTGGTAGCTTTTTTCCCTCCACGTAGAATGAGGTGATGCCTGGACCCAACAGAGGTCACACAGTCAGTCCAACTCCACCAGGATGACACATCAATATGTTCCATTACCAGAGGGTTTGCTGTGTCTCCCAGCACAGTCCCAAGAGCATGGAGGAAATTACAGGAGACAGTTACTCTAGGAGAATCGGACAGGCCTGTTGAAGGTCTTTAACACTTCAGCAGGACCAGTTTCTGCTCCTTACTAACTGAGTCCTACAAAGTGACCTCTAGTGGGCCACTGGCATTATTGACTTAGACCATTATATCTTTGACCTCATGTGACAGACGTGGAAGGGTCTGGAGAAGCTGCAGTGGAAATGATGCTGCCTGTAACATTGTTCAGAATGATCAGTTTGGCAGTGGGTCAGTGTTGGTCGGGGAGGCATATTCATGGAGGGATACATAGACCTGTACAGAATAAACAACTGCCACTAGAAAACCCTTAGACTCATTGTTAGAGCCTTTGCTGGTTCAGTGGGTGCCAGATTGTCTGCCACTGAATGCATGTTAGCAACTGTCATTCAACTCAACTTGCCTACCTGTGTATCAACCTCTGCTTCAGAACCTGACCTTGGAACTCAACTTTACACCTCAGCTTAGTAAGTCATTGGATTCTGTCTCTTTCTTCCCCTCTTTCTGTTACCTCTGGCTCAGACCTTGGAACCAGCTTCTAGATCTCTGACCGACCCTGATTCTCTGTGAGTATTGATTGGACTAAGATCTGCTTTACCTGCGAAATCAGACTTATATTAGAACTTGGATTTGGATTTAGATTTGTTGTGTACTGTCTGCTCTGTACTTGCCAGTTTCTCTTCCCCAAACTGCCTGAGTATATCTCCTCAGTGCTCTCTCCTGCACCACGCTTGACCAGCGTTCTCCTCTGTACTCCCTGTATTTGTATTCTATATCAATAAAAATATTGAATTACAATTGTGACTGATCTGATTTGGCATAGATTTGATTAAATACATTTCATTAAGCTTACATTAACTACATTTAACTCAGAAGTGAATCTGGGACATCTGCGTATCAAACAGCTCCCAATTTCAATGCTCAGCTCTGTCACTGAATGTGTCTTGATTGTATGAAAGTTACAAGAATCTAAAAAACAAGACAAAAATCCTTCTCTCATACCATATGTCTTGAACTCTAATGTATTCTGGCTCAGTGCCTACACCTTACTCCCTCCACATTTCATGCTGCAACAAAATCCTGAGCCAAATGGATATTTTATTCCCAGGCATCATTGTAGTATAACAAGCAGCTTCTCAGTACCAAGAGCTGTTGGTGTATGGGCCCTCTCTCTTCCAGCAGCGACCCCTTTCAACCTGCCATATAGAAGAATGGAGCGTCCACTTTTGTTGTCCCCCACCTCTGCTGTTCTCTGCAAGCTGGCCAGACAGCCTGGCTCGGCTCCCAGAAACTAAGTTAAGGCAACTTTAAGGTTAGCAACGTAGAGTTGATTTCTTGGGTTTAGGGCATTAGGGAGCAGTGTGGAGACTCTGGAGAGGTGGGGAAGCAACAGATGGAGGTCTGTGAGTCAGACTTCCTAGACCTTGCCTTAGTTGTGCTCTTTGAGGTTTTTAGCAAAGGAGAATGGCCCTCAAAGTCTTTCTGTGAAAATTAAATGGCTCAACTATGACTTTACAAAAAAAAAACTCAAGTGGTTGTGGGTAACATATAAGGTAAGGTTTGAAAGTTTTAATTAATTTGATGCGTTGGAGAAGTGTTGCTGGTAGGTAACAGAGCTAAGCTAAGAGCTGCCGTGACATCAAGACACCAAACAGCAATGTACTCAATGTGGTCAGCCACCAGCTCTCCATCCTACATTCCTGCAATCATTCTCTTGATGTCTTGATCTCTGTGAAGCATGTAGAGACTGAATTCCAGTTGACCATTAAACAGTTTTCATTACACTGAATCTTAAATCTGAAAATATTTTGATTGGGTTTAAACCTTGATATTGGTTCTGGTTTGGCTTTAAGTTTAAGACTTAAAGTTCTTCCTCAAGGTAACATGACCTTGTTGTAATAAAAGTTCCTGTTTAAAAAAAGTTTTCTCCTCAAACCGACTGTCTGACTCTGCAACTACAGTACATCATCAACTTAGTGTCATACTACAGCCACAAGACGTCAACTATACATTGAAAAGATTTTGTATTAATCCAGTCACAAACAGAGACATGGCTCTCCTAACCTTTTTTTATTCCCCTATTACTTTTGACTTAATTTTGTTGAAATGTGACCAATGCTGTACAATGTGGTACTCTGACTAAACTGTGGCTCCTATCTCATAACACTGATAAGCAACATGTTGTCAATGAACACGCATACACACCAACACACATCGTATATCAATGTAGGCTGAGGTCCTGAGTGATGAGCACCATCACAAATAGCTTGTATTCAATTCAGTTCAATTCAAATGCATTTATACAGCGCCAATTCAAAACATAAGTCATCTCAAGGCACATTACAGTATAGGGTTTAAGACCTTACACATTATATCAATATATACAGAAAACCCAACAGTTCCATTTGAGCAAGCACTGATGTGACAGTGGAGAGGAAAAACTCCCTATAACGGAAGAAACCTCCCACAGAACCAGGCTCAGGGTGGGTGCTCACCTGCCTCGACCGTTTGGGGTTAGTGGACAGAAAAGAACAGCAGGTAACATAACATAACATAACATAACAACAACAAGGAGCAGCAGACGAAGCACTGGACAGGTTGGGTCGACCAACTACAGCTCCATGGTCGAGGACACCTGACGAGAGATTAGCACTAAACACATCAACAATGGCAAAAGTGGAAGGACTACATTAATTCAGGCCAGTCAATACTTGTTAGGAGGGCTGGCTAATAAATAACCCTGAGTTTGGATGATGTCTTTCAGCCGCCTGTGGCATCTTAATGTGCCATTTTAATCAGGGCCAGTGGCTGCTAAAAGGCTTAAACCAGCACATTGCCAGATACATTTCTCCCCATGTTCCAAGGATTTACATAGAGGACCAGTAAGCAATCACCTAAGTCCCTTGTCCTGCTGTGTTATTCCCATTCTCATTTCATGTTTTAAAACCTCATTGAAGCCCCAGGTTGCCTACAGCACTGAGACCATTTGTATTTCTCTTTTCTTCAAACTTAAAAAGCAAAAAAAATGGTGGTAAAGGGGCAATAAAGAAGGGTGTGATCAGTAGAAATGTTGGCGACAACATTTTACCAGCCTTTATCCTGTAAAAAAAGACCTCTTTATGCTGGTCTGAGGTTTGCAGCAGGCGGCAGAAGAAGCTGCAGAGAGAGCTGGGGAGAAGTTGGATGTTAATACAGAGATAGTCCAAAGATTATAGCAAGGTCTCTGAGATTCGGCTGGAAGATTTAAGTTGCTGCCTTTCTGCACCCGTAACCATGCCAACTGCCCTAAAAAGCTATTAAATCAGTTGTTTATGGCAAAACAGAGACATCTTTAAGGAAGAAGCAAAATGGCAGTCTATTGGGCCACAAACCCAGGATAAGCTTCTCATCAGCGTGGAAAACAACAGGCTGCTTATGGAAGAAAACACTTGGGGAGAGGATCTCACTCACCAACTCATTTTCATACATATTGTTTCCATAACTTTTGGGGCTGGATAAGCTAATGGCAGCAACACATTCACTCAAAGTGGTTTCTCGGCCGCAGCCTAGTCTAAATTCCTTTAATAATTACAACATCAGCATCAGCAAGGCTACAGCTATAGTTGCCAGATCACACTAAATTCCAGACATGCCAAATTTATAGGTAGGCTGTGTGGTATTTCTCATCATACAGGATGCTTGAGCTTCTCTTAATTTACTCAGCCATGATAACTCAGTTAGACCAAGTTTGACTGTCACTGACTACCTGAGAAACACGTCGTCATATGGAGGTATACTGAATTAAGAACCCCCCCCCCCCCTCCCCCACAACACACATACACACTGCTTTCATGGTTGCACATTTAGCCAGAGCCTGTGAAACAAACAATTCGGTGGTGGGGATGAGTAGAGTTCTTTGCTCTTATCACATTGTTCCTGATGGGGGTGGAGCTCAGCACCGACCATCACTGTCATCTTTTTGTTAGTCTTGATCAGGAAGACTAGTCAACAGATGTCAGGCTTGTGTATTTCTGAAGCACGACCCCAGAGGTCAAGGTACTCTACTCTTTGCCTATCAACCCCGCACCCCCTACTTCTACAACAAACAAAGTTGTTGTTGTGCACTAACTGCAGGCACAATAGGCTGCTCAGAAAAAATAGTCTATTGACAATTACTCTTCCTAGCATTCATTATTATTTTTATTTTAGCAGAGATTATCTGGCAGTATGACACACACCTTTGTCTTGAAGCAGTACTTGAAATGCTTGACATACTTAATGACTGTTTTTGCAAAACCTATTAGATTTGATGTCGAGGTAGAAGGTTGTGAATCTGATACCTGAATGCTACATTTACAGACTGCAGTTTAGGCACCATCTTCCACATCTTGTAAATATTGGTTTCTTCAAATGCAATTAGACAATGTTTATCACCAGTTTATTGCAAGAGTTTGACTCAAGCTCGTAATCAACTGTCTCTATATGTCAGATATTCTCATTCTGATCATTAAATAGCTCTAACATCAGTGGGATGGTTTAAGAACCAGTGCAGAATTCTTGTTGATTATTGGCTAATACAGTTCCAATCCCACCACTCATTTACTTCTAAGATCCAGCAATATCAAGATAATGAATGTATTTAAAAACCAGTATGAACTGAAAAGCAAGTGTTTTATGCAGACCCATCACTTTTCCTGCTTTCCTCCTCTACAACAGCCTGTTTCTGGAGACCAGCCCATATTGCCCACTATATGGACTGGATAGTGAGTTCCAGGTATTTAACCCTAATGGAGTATTAAATTGTTAACACCTTAAGGGTAATTGAGGTTTTAAGGAGATCAGTGTCACCCGACCAACATGTGTGTTGTTAAGGTCATGTGTTAACGTGTTAATGGCCGTTAAACTGATGGTGTGAAAGACTTAACAACTCTCCAGTTGTTAAATACCTGGTATCCTCGAACAGTTAGACCTGACCAAGCCTTTTAAATGAGAGGCAAATCTCCATCAGGACCAGTTGCCACCGAGTAGAACATTTGGTATTTTCATTAGTGAAATGGCTAATAATCATAGTGTTGCAGTATGACTCTGTAGGTTGAGACTATTTTCAGGTCTTCAATGTGCAATTTTTTGTTGTTCACAACTTGCCTGCCTCATGGAACAGACCTGCGTCCATGTGTGTATGCATCTGTAGTGTAACTTCCACCAGCGGTCTATTTTATTCAGATCACGCAATTTCCTGCTGTGTAGACCTTGTGAATGTATGTATATTATCATTCATTAAGGCCCCCAGTGCTATGTAAGGATCTTTAGGTTCACTATAGGCATATGGAGCAGTGGGCAGGGGAAATAAACAAAGTGATGAATGAAATAGAGGAACAAAGAAAAGCAACACTTGCACCATTGATGTGCCTGGGCTTCTAGAGCAGTTTCAGGTCTCTTTGAATTATGTCTAAATAAACTGTCACCCTGCAGTAACAATGCCACAAAGCCTTAATTTTCACACTTGTGCTTGAAAAAGAATAACTTAGTCCTCTATCAGGAGTGACTTTTACCTTAATTAAATCTATTTACACTGTAAAGATAAAAAAGACGCTAACGGATAGAAGCACGTGAGATTTGCATGTTTTTACTGGTAAGGAGAGAACTGAATATGAGAGAAACAGTCACATTCAGACAAACGCAGGGAGAAAAATAGTGTGTGTGTGTGTGCTGCATGGCAAAAGTTGCTCACTCACCCTGTGAACGGCAACATTAATAGAGCAGAGGGGGGTATTAGCCCGGTCCAGGCATAGGTTACCCAGGAATTAATGAACTTTCAGTTGGAGTCCTTATCCTGTCGTACTGACAGGATGAAGTCGCAAAGCCTCTCTGGTCCTCAGTGCTCTGCTCCAGCATGTAAGAAGCGAGAGGGAGAGTTTCCTGAAATGAAAAAGCAGCGCTTCTTATCTCTGAGACAGGTTGTAAGAAGGGCCGGTGAATAAGGCAGAGGGCACGCACACACACAGACACTGAAATCTCTAAAGAAAGCACTCGGCAGGCCTGACCGCTGTGTGTAGAACACTTGGCTCAGGTCAGATAAAAGCAGTCTGGAATGAATCATTCTCTTACAGCTGGAGGGACGGTGTGTGTGTGTGTGCATGTATGTCTGTGTGTAGTGCCACTAGTCGTGCATGTGATTGGACTGGTTTGTTATTACAATGCTCTTTTATAGGTTCAATTTGTTAAATTTCTGTATGTATAAAAATTACACATGAAATAGTATGAAACAACATTTCAAAGCAACCATTTGATAAACTAAGTTGTAAAGCTGTTTTACAAAAAAAGGCAGAATAAATGAGGCAAATACAAGATCCAGATGATGATTTACTCCCAGAACATATGCAGAACTAATCAAGCTAGGTGTTGTTAGAACAGTAGATTCTGCTTTTCTTTCATATTTTGTTTCATATAATTAATTAATCAATATTTCAGATTTCAGATCTGCAACAATCTTACTGCAGTCAATCACTGCAAGGCTTCCTGATTTTAAATGCAATTGGGGTACATTTAATTGCATATTGATGTAATAATAGACAAAATTCAAAGTGTAAATGGTTTATTGTCAAACAGCAGTCAGACAACAACCGGAGAGCCAAGCTGGTTATTGGTACCTAACTCACCACTTTTTCTTGTCCCCATATTTCTAGGACCCCCCCTATTGTCCACCACGTACCTCCAGTTTGTGATATTTAAAAAGATGTTAGTTACCTCCTTCACTCCTCCACTGTCCCACTTGGCCTCTTCACTCCAACCTTATGCTTAACAGTAACACCCGATGCTTCACACACATCAACACAACATAAATACTATTTGAGTAATATAGCTCAGAAGTGCAATGAAGTAGCAGAAATAAAATACAACAAATCCTCTTTAATGTAACAGTCATCCACGACCATATTGGGGCTAAAGGAGACCAGATGTCCATGGCTGTAATACCAAATCCAACAAATTCACACTGTACTCAAAAGTCTCAGGTTGTATCTTTGTATTTTCAAAGTGCGACCTTCCTGCCTCTTTTGCTCATTTTGTAATTAAAATGGGTGCTGGAAGAGCAAGACAGCGGCCATCAAAAACTGTGATTGGACCCCACTTGTCTTCATCTGTAGGTGACCTTCCCTTTTGGGGCGTGTATAACTGTGTAAACAGCATAGTCAGTATTATTGGGTCCCCACCACCTCAGTCCTTTTGTTGCATTTTAACTGTCCTACTAATAGAAAAATGACTTTTTGGAAGCTTCCAAGAAAAGAAAAAAATAATCTAATCTCTAACCTTTTTTAATGAATCCAAAAAAATCTTGAGTGGCAGGGAAAATGCCTAGCATGTGTTGTTTGATCCTTTACCCGCTGCACAGATATTAAGACTTTTGAATGAATAAATTAGCAGAAGGAAGCACACGCCAAATCCTTTCCTTTGTGATTAAAGAAACTCCATCAGATTCATTGCTATTTTATTAGAAGGGGTGTTGGAAAGAAAAGAAAATGGCATTCTTTTGGCTGCCCTGTACTTAAACACACACGCGCGCAGGAACGCGAACACACACGCAGTCACCTCCCAATCCTCCCGTCATGTCCATTTATTCAACACATTTCTCCGGGGCACCATTGCTATTCTGTCTGTCTGTGGCTGCACAAAGATTAGCCTTCTGCTGTGATTTAAAAAAGACCAAGTAAAAGAGGGAAAAAGGGTAATCATTCTTCCATTCTTGAATCATTTCTGAAAAGAGAATTTCCTCTAATTCTCCACATAATAATAGCTTTAAAGCTTTTATTTATAAGTGGATGGGTCGACTTTAATTACAGTCATTGGAGACCCCACATTCTCCTTCTGTAATCTTCGACATATCTGCACTTGATGAGATTACTGTTTAATAAGTGATAATATTTTGGTTTTTAAATCTGATTACCCGTTGTTGATATCAGTTTCTATACAATACAGTGTCCTGTGATATTCAGCAAGGCTGAATTTTCATTGTAATGAACATTTTAATATCCACGTTTTAGTAATTATGACAATGCATGTTTTCATCTGCTTTGGTGCACAGTGCCACAGCACACGGTGTTAAGAGAAGCAGCAAGGACAAGTTAATAAGCAAGAAGTGAAGTGCAAAGGGGCTGGATGAGACAACAGCAGGCACAGATGTAGTTAAATCGCACTACAGATTTGTACGGTAGGGAACTGACTACAGCAGTGTTGAGGACTTAGTCTCTCTTCATGACTAGTTATGGCTATAACACCTCATTCTTCAATAACACATAATAAGTAAATATAATAGTAATGATAATAATAGAGCATGCTGTAGAAAAAGACAAATATACAATGTGAACACACAAACAGTTAGTGGAATGAACTAAGCTTTTCTTCTGCCTTGAGCTTTTTAATTGAAATAATGATTTGGAAAAATGAACAAAACTAGCAAGCATCTTCTGGGACTTTGAAGTCACATTACATTGTTTTCTTTTGTAAAAATGATGCTAACTGCTGTGTAAGGAAAGTTGGTGTTGAATTAACTAAAGGCAATTTACCAGGCTTGGAGACTTCTGTTAAATGGTTTTAATATTGTTCACATCAAAATAAAAGAACATATTGAAAGCTAAACAGGTCATCTAGTTTAATCACAGAGTGCACTGTCATGGCTCAGGCACTCACTTAAAAATCAGTCAGTCAAATCAATCAGTTATTCATCAAATTATTAATTAATGTGACTCGCTTTCTTTATGCATATTCATTTATATATTTGCTTGCTTACTCTGTTTTATTACGTATAGTAGTCTGTCCCTGTCTGTTCCTTTATTCATTCATTGATACATACAACATCAAATGAAGTCCATCCATCCATTCTGCAGAGTGACGTTTACCATGAAAACTAGACAAAACAAGTCTAAAACACAAGTTAAATTATGACTTCCTGTTTCTATACTATATGACAAGATGACTAAAACAGCTGAGTCAACTACCTGTTTACTTCTGAATGCTTCAACACCAACAATTATTCTTGAAGCAAGAAATAGTAATAACACTTGTAACCAGTGCATGTACCAAGTACTGACTGACTGCATAGATGTATGAATATTATAAGATAATAAAATACATGAATGTTGTTATTTAATCAAACAAACGAGTCAATGAATTAACACAAATGAATATATCTCACATAACTGTGAAGACCTTACTCATTTTCTCTTTTTACAAATACTCCTTGTGTGTGGCACTTTGAGAGCGAGAGAAACTATTTAAATACTGCACCTGCACACTGCATTATCTGTCATCTATCACTGGCCTCAACAAAAGTAGCACATGACTTTACTCTCAAGCCCTTGGGAGTTGGCATCATAGGTGTCTGTGCATATGTTTGTGTGGTGAAAGCAGCATCTGTGAATCCTCTGCACAGGTATCTTGAAGGTGTATCCTCAGAGCTGAGACCTGAGAGAAGGAGACGACGAGGAGACCTTCAGTCTGTCTTTTTCTATGGTGCCTACTATCTGCATATGAAACATGAAAGCTCCAGGTTCTCCCACTTTGCATCGACTAAAAAGAAAAAAAAGAAAAGAAAACTACTGAACTACTGGAGGCTCTGAATAACCAATAACAATGTTTTCCAACTGCAGAAGACTCAAACCAGTGTTTATGCAAAATGTATACATTTAAATGTAGTTATTCTGTTTTACTTCTACTTGTTATTTTACTATTTTGCATGACTATGCGAGATGCCGAGTGTAGCAAAGTAGTTCGCATGTTGCCTCGAGATGGACAAATGCTGGGGCGGGTTTATCCCTCTACTAACATGATGGTGGTAAATAACTGGTCAAGCTAAGAAATTAAAGAGCATAAGTGCATTTTTAAATTGGCCACATTTATCAGGAAAATTTAATAAATATTTTACATTTACCTGTCTAAATCCAGAAAAAAACAAACTTCAGGTCTCAGGACAGACAGTTAGCCAGGACTTCTTCTCAGACCAGTTTCTGGAGAAAGTCCAAGTGTAATATCTCCATCAAGGTTGTTCAGTACTTAGCTTCTGAATTAACTTTCTTCAGACAAAGAAGATGCTTCTCCAACTGGCAAAGATTTTTGTGCCCCAAAGGAAATAGGAAATACATCACATGACCTCTTGGTAAATGGTAAATGAACACTTTTAAACTTCACTTGAATGCAGGTTGTACACAGCACTCACAGTCTGTATAAAGATTGTTTAATTAAATGTATAATGTTTTTCTAAATTTATTTTCATAAGATTCCTATCTTCTTCTTCCTCTTCCTGTGAGACTTGTGGAGCGCTGGCCCAGCGCCCCCTATTGACGGGCCGCTACTGGAATATGAGGAAGAAGAAGAATCCACTTTATCTTATCATTGATACAATTTATCTGTTACATGTTACAATGAAATTTCTTCTCTGCCACAGGCTGTGCTCGTGGAGCAAGCGCTGGGTGTCTCGCTCAGGGACACACCTGGTATGGGGGATGGGCTGGGCGACTCAGCTGGGAATCGATCCCGCTATTCCAGCCCTCTGCCTTAACCACTGGCCTACCACTTAAAAGGTAAACACCGGGGGGAGGACATCTGGACACCTGAGAGGGCACCTAGAATGACAGGAGCACATAAGGGTTATAAATATAAATAAAATACAGTTAGTGTCTTAAGTTTTCCTAAAAATGTTCATATACAACTGAGCTGCATTCAAAAATATGTTTTCTTACATATTTGTGACCAAATTACACAATGATTATATGCTTACATTTAGCATAAATCAGAAGTCACAAATAAGTTGATACAGAACATGTTAAGTGTTTACAGACAACATATTTTTATCCTGCTCCTGTATTTTAAAAGTATTAAACGTAAAGTATTATTAAAGTTTTTACAGGCATATGGCTTTTGTAAATAGAGGCGCCAGCACAGATTGCTGTAGGACCTCCAGCACCCCACAGGTTGTTATTTCAAATGAGCGATTACAGGACCATATAGCAAACTGTAACCTGGTCATTTAAGTGTGTGCCAGTGCCCGCACAGTAAATCCATGTTGTTTTAACAAAGGACTCATGACCTGTGAATAAAGCCTCAGGTCTACTCCTTTTTCTTCTCTTTACTCCTTTGGGCCTCATCTTCCTCCTTCATCTCATTTCCTCCTGGCCTCCCAGTTTCGTTGGCTCCAAAAACCTAGTTTCTTGGATTCTTGCTGACCACCTACTCTTTCAGACACTCCTATGGCCGTCATCTTCTTTGTCCTTTTTCTTCCTCGCCTCTCATCTATCCAGCCCCCACTAGTGCTCCTTTCCCTCCTGGCCTCTGTGTACCAGCCATCTCTGCTATCATGATAACTGGCAGAATCCGAGGACAAATAATGTCATGACTGCTGGTAGCTGTTATGTTAAACTGACTACTGTCAGATTCACTCCATTATTCATAAAGGCCCTGAATTACTGTCACACTGAGAAAATTCAGGCAGTACTGAGGAAACTTGGATGGCCAGTACAGAGGAAAGCAAAAGAGAGGAATGAGAGGAGTAAGATGGGAGAGAACAGAATGAAGGTAACCTGAACCTGGAGGTGGAACATAGAACAAGCCAGTATATTTTAGCGATGTCAGTCCCAGTGTTCCTCACTTATTGATCAACATTATTGAGTAATGCAAGTGCCTCAAAGCAAAGGTATCAATTTTGGGTTAGAGAACGAGAGTTCCGTCATGCTATAGTTCCCCACAGCTCCACTGCTATGTTGCACATCAACCTGACCTTAAACTACATTCACGTCCACACCCATCTCCTAAACCTTCATAACCTCCCTTTTCACCACACTAAATAAAAGCTACATCACTAACTGCATTGACACTGAAGTTGGGTATTGGTTATAAGTTCTGCTCTGTGCATGCTAATCAACCTTTATTATTGAGCCCCCTTTAAAAATGGGGATGCAATATAGACGGCCCAACTAACGTCTTGTCTACAGACATTTTGACATGTGGCTAGGAGAAACTGCTGACAACTACTCTCCCAATTGGTCGACAGCAGCCTCCTAATAGATCAAGACTGTGAAGAAACAGTTTTTGTTTTTAGGTGCAACTTAAAAGGCCAATTCAATGCTTAACCTACAGGTTTACCTGACTATAGCATTAGACTTAACAGATCTTTACACACAACAGATACAAACATTAACAGTAAATCTTGCCAGAAAACACAGTAATCATAGTATCAGCTTTTTATCGCAGGTCCCTGATACTTGTCAATTTTATACAACATCCTGGGAATATATTATTTCTTTTCAAAAATGATGCATTACATGCTTTTGTTTGTAGGCATCGTATGAAAAGGGATGTAGTGGGAGCTGTCTGTTAGCTGAAACTCTTCTAAGGTGCATTCAGGGACAGTGCAGAATGTAGGTCATATGAATGTTGAAAGCTCAGATTTCTGATAGTAATAGTTAGTGATGTAATAAACACAATAAAAAGGTCATCAGTTGCATTAGAATTTTTATCTTATCTTTATCCAGTTTAATTTTACCTTTGATGTTGCAACACAAAATGAAGCTGTGGAAATAACCATTCAATCAACCATTATCAACAGTTTGTCATGACTGTAAATCTTTAATCAGCCTTTGATATGAGGTCTGCAAACTCCATTTAATTTTTGAAACACTAATAATAGTAATACTTTATTGATCCCTTTGGGGAAATTCTTATTTGGACAGCTGCTAGACACGTGTCTGCGCTACTACGTGGTATTGGTGTCATGTCCAAGGACACCTCAACATGTAACCTGGTGGGACTGGGAATCAAATCATGCCGTCCAAAGCATTAGATTTGAACCCGCGACTTGTTCACAAGACCAGTGCTCTGACTCCTGAGCTATGGAGCCAGTACTAATGAATCTAATGATTTTTAAGTGCTAAAGTAAATCTAGGTTGGATATCTACTTATCTTACTACTTACATTCTCATACTAAAATGCGCCACTTTATAAATACTGAAATAATCATCTGTTTGTTATTATTCCCAGCTATTTCTATTCAATACACTTTCTGTGCACAAACTATTTAATGATTACTGGACAACGTGTGACATATGTGTTAAATATGTTTCAGCTTGTGAAGGCCAATAACTGGCTAAAAAAAACATCTTTAAAGAGGAGCCAGCCTCCTCGCTGTAACGGTGCAGCAGTAGGCCGTTAGAGACCATCAGTCGTCTAATGCAGAGCAGTTGTTTCTTTTCCTCCTCTTTCATTCAGCTGTTCCTTGAAGGCTGTCAGCTGGTTGTGGTTTGGATGGGACGACTCCAGTTTGGCCACACTTGCCTCTCTATGTGGACAGCTTTTATGAGCTTTGGTTTAGCAGAACACAGACAGAGAAACAGAATAAAAAGAGGAAACAAATGCATTTTAATTAATTGTCCATACAAAGGCAAAAAAAACCCCATTGTGGCTGTTTTTTCCATTCCTCCACATCTCCCTGTTCAGCATTACTTCAGGGAGACTCTGAAAGCCCAGTGGCCGGCCAGCCGGCCAAGGCTTTGCAGAAAAACACACAGCATATGCCAATCCCACAATCCACTCTGTTCAGTAAGGTCTCTCTTTTTCTCCCTGCCTCTCTATCACTCTTGGCCACCCAGCAGTGGCAGGGGGGCTTGAAGCTGCCACTCATTAGGGTGAACTGTGCCAAGGCCGTTGTGCTCGCTGCCAAGGCTTTAGTGGCTGGGTGTGTGATGGGAAAAAAAAACAAAACCATGTGTCCATGTATGTGTGAACTGCTTCCAGAGGTTTCCAGGGTGGAGGGAGGTGTCTCCTAAACAGCTCCGTTTATTTTTGGATACATAGCCTGATGATAGAACTGATACCAGTTGATCATCTTGCTCCAGTTCTAACTTTATCCAGTAATCTCTGCCTGTAAACAAACAGCCCATTGTAGCAGTTCTTGACTGAATCTGAGACGACAATCGTTTATGAAGATGTTGTCCTTATTCTGAAAACATGAGGCACATAACACAAGATGAAACAAAACTTTTAAACTCGTAGCACAATCCCACTGATCTCATGAGATCATCTCTAAATCAGATATTCTATATCCCACTTTTACAAACCTCTTTACACAATTTGAATAATTTAGCACGCTCAGTTCACCTAGAAACTGTAGCCTTCAACATGCAATACAGATTACCAATTAGTCTCACTCATGTTGCACCTGTACAAACTTAATTGGAAGAACACTTCAATTGTGTGTTAGACTATAGAAGATGATGCAGTAGACAAACAGCTGATGTAGGTGAGATCCTCTGGCTTGATGCTTCATTGAACATGTATTTAAATTGTGTTAAAAAGTGAAACTTTATGTTTTATGCACCTGCAATTCATATTAGGGCTTAGGCTTAGTTGGTTCTGTGTTACATAACAGCATTTCTCTTTTCCAACAAACATCAATGGAGTAACCCATCTTAGTAAATGGGAAATGCAAATGCAGAAGAGGGCATACAACAGGGGAGAGACAAGAACAGCGTGCAAGAAAACCAGCCCTTGTAAGAGTCCGAGCACACTGAACCAACCAATGGTATATGACATGGGCTGGCAAGGAGAGTGGATTATTTATGATGTGGAGTTTGATTGACTGGTGGTCTGCAGCTGACTTGAGTGAGATTGCTTCAAATTCCAGCCATATACATCTGGACATAAAAAATTATACTAATGGATTTAAGGTGTGCTAAATGTGGGTACACTCTTTAAATATCAGCAGAGGAGTGTGAGGAAGTAAATGTCTGGGGGAAAGTCAGGCATCTTTTAATTAAACACAATCATTAAAGTAAAAAAACACCACAAGCAGTGCTAATTTATGGAGTGGGCCATTTGTTTCTTAATTAGCAGCATTGTTTCCTCCATAAAGCGATACATTGTGAATTAAATGCAGATCAATGTGTGTTAATGAATAAACACTAGCAGGAATTACATGCAACAAATAAATATGCTGCAGCTGTTTTTGTTGTTTCTTTGTTTGGAAGAATGTACATGCTAATGAGCTTTTAAATCATTTACTACACACATTTATTGCACAAGAATTGTGCATATCGCAAAGTATAGCCATTTATGGAACTAGCGCATCACTTGCACAAATGAACAATTTTCACTTTATTCTTCACTTTTTCATCAAAAGTCCTAAATACTTAACCAATTCAAAATATTTTGTCCTTTTGTCTTCAGTCCACTTGCTGTACTCCCCTATTCAATTTCAAAAAGCATTGTTATTTATGTGCATTGTTATAATGGGCAAACATTGGGCAAACGTTGGGCAAACTGAGCAACTTACACAAAAATCAAATTGTATTGGCCACGGCAACTAGAAACGCAAGGTCTTGTAGGACTAGGGCAGGTGTAGGCAAGTTCGGTCCTAGGGAGCCTCAGCCCTGCTGGTTTTCCAACCATCCCTGCACTTACTGCTTCGGACTGGCTGAACACACCTGATCCAGGTGATCAACAGTTCCTGCTCTTGGTTACCAGCTGGAGGGTTGGAAAACAAGCAGGGCTGCGGCTCTCTAGAACCCAACTTGCCTACCCCTAGGCTAGGATTATAGTCGTTATATATCGCTTTTAATAATATCTAAATTCTTATTTTGACAATGAGGCAACTGGCATTCTTGACCCCACTTCACAATAAACTGTTTTAAAAAGTCATACTAGTGTCCCTGTCAGCTCCAGATATGTACAGCAGCATGCTAGTGTTAACCCTACACTAAGCTATGTTGGAAGAAACGGAGCCTGTCAAGCCAACAGCTTCGCAGTCGACGTCTTACTCTTCAGAGCTGGTGAAAAGACATGGGTCTTCGTCTCTCACCTGGAGATGGTTTGGTTTACGAGGGAGGACATCAGAAAAACCAGCCTAATTTGTCATTTATTTGGAAAAGCAGTTGCAATGAAAGACCCTGCTACAATGCTTTTGCTCTTATTCACAATGTGTAATACATTTGGAATTGTTCAATGTATCTTATTTTTTTGTTATTAAAGTGCCTTCTAGTTTGGTACAATAAATCTCAAAGCTTACTTTAATAAACTTCAGGCAACAAATTATGTTGATGGAATATGAGTAATTATTCCTATACATTTGCTTTTCCCTAAACCAAATAAGTGTGTTAGAAGAGACTTGCGTAATGTAAAAAAGGTTTACTTCTTTGATTGTGGAACTCCCTCTAATTCCAAAAGACAACTTTTAAAAAACAACTTTTTTTG
Source organism: Microctenopoma steveboyesi (assembly GCA_032359275.1). Lineage (NCBI taxonomy): Eukaryota > Metazoa > Chordata > Actinopteri > Anabantiformes > Anabantidae > Microctenopoma > Microctenopoma steveboyesi. The sequence goes on from JAUMHF010000004.1 coordinate 15,715,272, forward strand.
TTTAACCCTGATCATTGCATTGTTGATTGACACTGCACTTAGATATCAAATCTGGTAGTTTCCATACTTCAGTGCAAAAATGATTTAAGAATGAGTATGTTTTTACATCTTGATTCAGTGCTGGAATTTTTCATGCTGGACTGTCAGACATGCAGGTTTATGACTCATAAACTTCATGATCGAGGGGATTGTGGCACTGTTCACCTTTCATTTTGGCCTACTTTATAGGGTAGTTCAAGACACATCGTCAAACTGGTATGCAAAGCCAAAAGCCATGCAACTCCACACGCAGATTTCCCAGCAGGCCTTGTACACCTCTACTCTTTCCAACCAAAATTACACCTTAATCCATCCTTCCCCACCTGCAACCCTTCTCCACCATTTCACTTTTATCTGCTTGCCTCATATCTCCAAATCCCTTTTTATTGGGATTGATCGAGGCTTTTATCACTTTTCATATAAAAAGGATGGGGAGTATTTCCCCTCCTTTTTGTAATGTTGCCCATTTACGGCAGAGAATTGGCGCAATTTGAGATCTCTCTACTTTTCTTTCCTGACAGTCACATTAGCATGTCATTACTGGGGCTTTTTCTGCCCTCCCAGTGGATCTGAAGCTCCGAAGACCAAGCACTGGAGAGACAAAGGGCACCAGCTGCACCCACTTCTCCCCATCTATCTCTTTATCCCCTTTTCTCTTCATCCCTCTTTTTCTCTTCATTCCACGCTTGGCCTGACTTGGCGACATCCTGACATTCCCGGTAGGGTTTGACTTGGCCGGCAGCCGAGACTCTGGTGATGGTGGAATCTGACAGAGAGATTGTTGTTTTTCATTTACATCCAAGCCTTTTATTTTCCCATTTTGTATGTGAGATGATATGCTGACAATATATGTGATTAGGCTCATTCAGCTGTTAGAGTGAGTGGTATTTAATCACTGATGATATGGGGTTATAATTGGCTGGTGGCTGGGCTTGGGGTGGGTGATGCAGACTTCCCTTGACTCTGTAATCACTGGGTTTGTTTGCTAGAACAGGTTTACACATTGAGGACCTCCAAACATGCACCAGGCCTGTTTGTGGGGATCTAAGCCAGGCCTTAGTGAACAACCCTTTTAACCTAAGGAATCATCCATCAGAGCTACTGCAACCCAATGAAAGCTATTCAATGACATGTAGGGCCCCTAAAAGTAACTCTTGAAATAATTTTTTCGCAATGAAAGTAGACTATAGGTTCCTCTTTGAGAACACGAGAACACTCATCGGTTACTAGAACCGTTTTATAAAGATGAGTTCTCCTGAATCGCCTCAAAGTATTCAAAGAACAGGGAAGCTAATTTAAGAGCCTTTATGTTAACTGTTACTGATTAAAAGAAGTTATTCGGGTTAGCAGGGGCAAGTGACAGCTTTACTCACCGACTGCTTCATGACAACTCGATCATTGTTCATGTCATTTATCACTGCAACAGGAGTAAGCCCTGCTGATAAAACCTGCCAGTCCAGTGCTCACAGGAAAAATCCTTCTCTTCTTACTAGTCTGACCACTCACATCTCTGTGTAGGAATATGTCACACAGTAAATCCTGGGACAGGGGGGACCTTTATAATCCACTTTTTAAATCTTTAATCCCTAATATGTCCAATCCTGTAACTTGGCTGACCCGCCATGTTAGGGGAGGTTGACTCAATCAGACTCTTTGAAAAATTCCCTTCCTTTACTGGAGCCTCCTTTGTGTGCTACGTGTCAATCCTTTTTCTCTTTGATAGATCTACTGGGAGCTACATTACACTTTAGTGTTTAGTATTTGAACTTGCCTAAAGATACAACATGCAGAAAAGCTTTTAAGTGGCAACCTTACATTGCAATTTACTGATATTTCTTTACTCACTCTGTTACTTGAAATGTTATAACAAATATTTTTTCTTACATTGAAGAAAAAAAAACTATGTTGTACTAGTAACATTGCTGACTACATCTTTTTGGTGTATGAGACTCCAGAAAGGTCCCAGAGAAGTCTCCATGCTCTAATCACGGATATAGAGCATCCATCGGTATTTCTTCATGCTGATTTGCTGATGGTTGAATGAAAGTTGACTTGACTCACAGTTGTTCTGTGAAGGTTCTGACCCAGTGCTTACAGACAGTTTTGCTTATATTAAATTAATGACCTGTATTTGCATTTTAATTAAAAGGAAATTGTCTTAAATACTAGACAATACTTGACCGCATTTCAATGTGAAATAACTAGTTCAGGTTGCCTTCACAGCACATACTGTACATGTTTCAAATGTTCTGGTCCAGACAGGCCAGATTGATGTCCCCTTAAATGGGCAAAGCATCCTGGAATCCATGCCCTGCTGCCATAACTCCCACCCTCCACTGTCCCCCTCTCAGCATATGATGGCAAATAAATCTTTCAGGATCCTGGCTTTGTTAAGGCAGTGGGCTGGGATGCAGGAATAGCGGGATCGATTCCCAGCTACGTCACCCAGACCATCCTCCATATCAGGTGTGTCCCTGAGCGAGACACCCAGCGCTAGCTCCCCGAGCGCCGCCTGTGGCTGCTCACTGCTCCTCCCCAAGGGGGGATGGGTCAAATGCAGAGGAGAAATTTAGTTGTAACATGTAAAAATGTATCAGTGACAATAAACTGGATTCATCTTCTTCTTCATTTCCTGTCCCATGCTTTTACTTTGGTAACTTCCCCTGACAACTCCACCCTCAGTTCACAGTTCGCTTAACTTTTCATTACCTCTGATTGACTTCACCTGTGTTCTCCCTTAGCACACAAAGCATGTGTGCCAGTCCAGAGATACCCAGTTGGCAAGCAGAGGTGGAGGGGGTCAGTTGCTCATGACATGCTCCTACACACCATAGAAGCCAACGTCCTTCAGCTTTCTCAGCAACTTGCCGTGCTAACTGCCAGTACCGCTCCGCCCGCTGCTGCTGTGGAGCCCCTGGCCTCCCTTGTGCCTAGCCCCCCAGCAGTTTCTCCCGAACCATTACAGAAATCACTTTAACTGATGAGAGCAATACCCCCATTTCAGGGCATTAACTTGTTTATCTCTCAGCTGGTGACGACAGAAAGAGGAAAAGTTTCAAGCACGGCTGCTCATTGTGGGCCAGGGAGATAGAGGCAGAGACACGGCAAAACAAAAGGCAGCCAGAGAAATTTGCATGGTGCTCAATTATACATTAGCGAACATCACTTGGCAATCTGTTCATATCAATTTAATTGGATTTTAATACTGCCTGTGATCTTGTTTCCTAATTAACAGCAGCGGCTGGCAATAAAGCAGAAGCATGCACCCAGCAACACCTTTGATCCAGGCCATATGGACTTGCTTGGAGCTCATTGGTAGGGGGAGAGAAAAATATCAGTCACCTAAATATGGGCCTATGACAAGCCAGCGGAAAGGGGACTTCAGTGTGTGTGTGTGTGTGTCCACGCATGTGTGAATGTGTTTTTTTCTCACCGCATGTCTGTATTTTCTCTTAGCCCACGTGTGTACGTGCATATGTGTGTGTGTGTGCGTTAGCAGAGTGCCAGCCAGGGGGTGGAGGGATCAGCTCGACCCCCAGATGGCGGATATCTCTCCTGCCTTTCGCCTCCATTGATTAATTTCTTCCCTGATTGGTTGTGATTACTGATAAATAAAACATGATCTGGGGATCAGATGCAAATCAGCTCGTGGGTGGGGTGGGAAGGGTAAATGGGGTGGGGGGGGGGATTGCTGTTGATTGCTTTTTCAGATCTATTTATTTTTTGCCCCGCTGCCCTCGACTCAAGATTGGAGGGCAGGAGGAGGGTAGAACTTGTTTCAGCTGGAACACATGCTAACTCAGGAGGGCCTCTCTGATCATGTTCATCACATTCTTTAGTTGTATTTATCCAGTAAGGTAATAAAAAAAGGAATCATAATAATAATTTATAACGATGGGTGAAAAGGTACTAACAATACTGGAAGTACTGCACATTAACAGTTAGTCATATGAAACACCATTTTCCATCTCCACAAAAGAAGGCCTGAGTTACATGTGCTCTGTGCAAGGTAACACTATGATACTTTGAATTCCAGTAGTTCTTAACAGTTGGTTGGACAATTGAAGAAGAGAAGAAGAATTTGTTTAATTTGTCTACATATGCTCGTTATGTTAATAGAAAATCGAATCTGGTAGAAATTACTTTGTGTTTGCAGTTGTTGTTGGGTTCTTATTTTTTAAGTTGCGTTACTATAAACTGTAGATGAGGTATAATATAAAAGAAATATTCAAGTACATGTGGCTGGTAATAACTGAACAGTGCAGGTCTGTAAACTGTGATGGATGTCGACACTGTCATTTTCTTTTTCTGCTCTCCTTCGTAGTTTTGGCTTTATTTAAATATGATAAATTACAATTCTACTGCAAATGCAAGCTGAAAGTGAACCACAGAGGAACTCATCACATTTGTCACAGAGATTAGAATAGCTTTGGCCAAAACATAGCCAAATAAGATTTTAAATAATTATTTATACTATTAGCTTCTACTTCTGTTCCTCTGTCCTGTGTGAGACAAATTCTAGGTCTACAGTCTCTACTAGTCAGTCAAGTTACTTCTGCCTCCGCTGCAATACTTGTGAGGACTAGTCTTCTAACTTTATGAAAGTTCAATATTCTAAATGAGTGATGCACCTCATAATACTGGCTGAATGCTTTATGGCCCTTTTTTATAGTTATCCAGTCCAGGTGGTTCAGTTCAGTTCCATCTGAGTCTTTCTTCACTGTACTGTCATTTATGTTCAATATCCACAAAACACACAGTTTGGCCTGCAGAGGATGGAATTTGTATTTTGTACCATGTACCAATCTTCAATGTGCACTTGATTTCCTTATGCAAAGTTTAAAGGTTTAACGTGACATTATTATCCCAGTTTAGAGAGGCGTCTTAATGCAAAGTCAATTAAGTGGGAATGGGATGCTGCTTGGATTCATAGGGAGGGAGAGAGAATGGTGTGTGAGAGGAGGGTGGGGAGAGATTTCAAATACAAACAAGGCCTTTAACAAGCACACCATTGCATTTTAAAGACAATGCATAAATCTCCATCTAAAGCTGAAATCTCTCCCACAAAATGTCAGACTTCCAGGAGCCCATCCAAAGGTTCCCATCTTGAGAAAATGGTGTATTTTACATGATAAATAGCATCATTTTACATAAGACAGTGTCTCTATACATGGATGGGAATCCAAAATGGACCTAGTCACATCAGGCAGGTGGATCAAACTGCTGTCAGTCTGTAGGGATGGTAGGGAATACTGGATAGCTCAGTCTTTTATTGCCTGTGGTGTGTGTGAGTGTACTGTAACATCAGCCTATAGTAAGAATTTAAACGCAATCCCAATGCAATGGATGAATGGTCCAGTTACACTGAAAGACTTCCTAAAATCAGTTACTCATCATACTTTCCAAAACAGGAGTTCCACTTATCAGGTGCTGTTGTTTTTGTTCTATCAGTCATAATGACGGATACTGTACAGGCCAGATGAATGCTTCCTCTGACAAAACCATTGGTGCTGACGATGCCAACTCAATGGAGCATATATATATATATATATATGAAGAAAACAACTAAGTTGTGGTTAGGATATACTATATATGTGCGCATGTATGTGTGTGCACGCCTCATTGGATTTAAAGTCTATTGTAGCGAGGAAAAGGTCCTTGAGGCTTTCATTTGGGGACGATTTAGGGTCTTTTTTTTGTAAATGAAATTATCCCCTTCAATTTGAATTCAAGACTTTCAAAAACACAGTGTTTTCTCTTTATCAACCAGTTCCAAGTTGGAGCTTCTTCACACAAGCTAGTATATTTAAAGTGGAATGTAACACCTCACAATATACTGAACTTTCAAACCTGAGTCTGCATGCAGTCTCTATAGGACAAAGAATCAAGGGAACTGGTCCCTCAGTAGTCTGGATCCAGTCTAGTGAAGGATGGTCGCGTCACATTACATGCATAAACACATAAAGCAGTTCTCCCAAATTCAGATCATAACCAGGATTAGTAATGTTCATGTACACAGGTCTACTAAACTAGTTTAGACACTAAACAAAGGCTCAGATGAGGATTATTAAAAGAGTTACTGAACTGGAATCTTTTCTGGGTTGCAGAAAAGTTTTCTAGTTATAAAGGGTCACAGTCATGCTGAGTATTTAAGGAATAAGGTTTTTATATTGTTGTTTGCTTTTTATTGTACACAAAAATAACCATTTACACAAAGAGGCATCTTTAATATCAGTATGCTAGATACCAAAGGAAATGATACCCTGGGAATGAGTAATGTACCATTCCTTTACACGTATTTTGTGTTAGAAAGTCGGACTTTACTGAACCGAAAATGTCTTAATGTGAGTTGAGTATAACCTAAATTCATTATTGAGTTGCTTTATCAGAAATAAGGGTAAAACCATTGTAGTACCACCAAGCCAGAGATCTGTGCTACGAGTGGCTACTTTTCAGCACATGTAGATAATATGACTCAGCTACTGCTGCATGTATCTGGACCCAAGGCTGCAGCCGTGCCACTTTGTTCAGTTCATATCAAGCACTGGGACTGATAAGGATAACTGGTTCTCCAGCTGGTTTACTCAGCGCAGAGAGGACGGGTGAGACAGACAGCTGGTGGAGATAGTAGTGTAGGTTATATAGGGTGGTGCTGGGCTTTAGCTGATGGGATTTAAGGAAAACTATTGGGTCTGGAGGTTTGTATGTGAGTGTGTGTTTGCCAGCTGGGGCTCAGCTTGGCTTCTGGGAGTGAGTATTGGCTTCTTCTTTTTGACAGGGCCTGTCCGTTGACTAGGGATCCTTTTCTCATTAAGCCCCCACTTCCTAATCCTCCCTCCCGTTTGAAACCCAGTCCACACCTCTCCTCCATCCACAAAATAAAAAAAAACACTGTCAGAAGATGCACTCGCTCTCTCTATCGTTGTCTTTACTCTGTTACTCTCCCTCCCTTCTTTCTCCTCCACCCCACCATCTCCACTTTACCCTCTCCCTCACTCTCTCGCTTTTCTCTTTATCAATGAATATACACTCTTGACACTAAAGACTTAACATCAAATGAGCTTGGAAATCCATTTTCACACTTTTGGCTGCCCATTCCACAGCTTTGTTTTTTTTTTAAGATTTCAGAAGAGACGAAGAGGAGAGAGGCTCACAGACACAGAGTTGCCTTTGTTCGTCTGCCCTCTGGCCCTTGGTGCCCGGGCGGCCGGTACCATCGGGAGACTGCTAGAGGAGATCAAACAGGCGGCGGCAAGGAGAGCCGGTACCTGGCCCCTGAAGATGCCCCGTGGCACTCGCAATTAAATCAGCTAGCTCACAAAATTTTTTTTCTGGCACCGTCAATCAAAATAATTTACCCAGGCACGGTGGCTTTCTTAAAGGCACACCGCTGCTTTTCTGATGGGGCCTGTCCACTTAATTTCAAAGCTCTTTATTCAAATCAGGGCCGAGGAGGAAGTGCCGGCAAGCACCGCAACCGGGATTCTTATCCTCTAGCCTGCAGTTGTCTTCAAAAATAATGTGAAGGAGGGGCGAGGGAGGGGAAGGAGATAGAGGAGAGAGAAACGAGGCGCCCGGTGAGGCAGTGTGTCATTTGAATAATACGCTGGACACTTTCAATCTCCCAAAACATAAGAGGGAAGGTTTTAATGCACAGGGTGCAAGAAAGCACACACAGTGCCCCTGGTAGCCTCGGTAGACAGCAGTTAAAAAGACATTTGTTGAAGTCAGATGGAGGTTAAACTCAAAAGTTGTGGTGACCAAAAGAAGCAGGCTGAATTCAAAAACAACACTGCTGCTCCTCTGTGTGTTTTATGTCAGCGTGTGTGTGTGTGTGAGTGTGAGTGTGTTGTTTTCAGGTTCATCTTTTCTCTTAATGTGTTTGCAAATTGCAAACAAGTCAACAACAAATATCATTCCCACTTCTTGCCCCACTGTTTGCTGCATCCTACATGATACAGCGTGTGGGAATGAACTGAGAAAATGTGTTTTCACTTAATCCTTTACTTGCCTCTGAGGTGCTCTATAATCAAGGTTGTGTTGATTTGCCAATGATGACCAACAAACACCTCACTCAAAGGTATTGTACCCTGTAAATCAAGTTTGGCAGCTCTCCATTTAAATTACCTGCAGTAAGTGACAGCATCTTGCCATTCAGCAGCTTTCCAGCACAACCCCTTTGTTCCACGGAGGGACTCCGGCCATTGTTCTATTATACTGAGTCCTCACAGCATAAATCATAAGACGTCATCGTACAGATGCGTTCTCTGAGAATCCTAGAAACAGCAGGGTGCATCTTAAAGGCTTTTGTGTTGGCTTGACAGACAGCAAGGTATTGTTGCCTGATTTAGACAAAGGTGGGTTTTCATGTTTTCTGTGTATTGTTTCTTTTTTTCTGCCTTCCTCAGGCTGCTACAGAACATGGAAGCTCTTTGAGATGGCTGAGTTGGCCGTGCAGGAGAGTGAGCAGGAGAAAAGCAGAGATCGAGTGTTAGTCAACATAAGCATGCCCGGTCACCACCTTGCTTTGCATATAAACCCCTTGAACAGTGTATTTTATAATGTTCTTCGAGTCTGCAAGACAAGTTTGCCATTGACCTCTCCTCGTGTCCTCACAGCCAGTGGAGGAGAGAAGGGAGTGGTGGTAATTGATGGGAACATTCCAGGCTTGTGGGCAAATACCCCGAGGGAACATGTGAAATAATGACCAAAATATTTTTTGACATGTTAATTAAATGTCAAACCACACTGGTGAAAGTGCTGCAGAGGGTAGACTTTCAAAGCCAGGTAGAGTAGTCAGATTCTTTTGAGCCTCTCTCTCTCCCTTTTTACAGATGAAATAACAGTGCAGCCATGACTGCATTTGTCTTCTCCCGGCAAGTAACTAAACTCAAAAAAGAGAGATTCATCACTGACACGGAAAACAATGAAATCTGTGGCTCAGAGACTATTTTTATCTAAATATACACTTAAATACATTTAACTGACCAGGAGGGGAGTGTGCAGAAGGTTTCAATAAACCAAGATAAAGTACTGCAATGGTACTTTGATTTGAGCGTCTTGGAACTGAAAACAAAATGGACTCTTCTATAAATCATGATAACACTGCGACTGCTGGGAGGAAAAAAAAGAAGGGGGCGGTTATGTGAATGCAATAAGAGATAAAAAGTAGGGCATTAAAGAAGTAAACTCTATTGTCATGCTATGGAAAAAAAAGACCTCTCAAAGCAAGAGCAGTTTGCATACATTGGCAAGAGATTGCTATGTCTTTGGAAGGGTGCCAACAGTTCGTTATGAGTTACAAGCTTTAGAAAGGTAGTCATGAAACCGGCACATGCCCTGAACGAGTGCCCTGGGGCACCCCTTGGCAGAGACATCAGAGCGGCAGGACTTGGTGGTGAGACAGAGAACCTGTCTGTGGTCAAATAAAAAGCCATCAGTTTCAGCCTGGCAAGTTTTTACAACTGGGTGTATTTCAGTTCTTATAGTATAATTATAAACACGGAGGAATTTCCCAAATTGTGGAAGGCTGTGGAACTTTTCCACAAGTGTGAGTGTGCATAAATTGTATTGCTCTAAATAAGTGATCTTCTCTAATTCAAAAGTGTAGGCTAAGCAGGTGGCTAGAACTTAGGACAGCCTCACAAGTTTTTTTTTTGTCTTTGCATAAGAGGAAACCAGTACTGTAGCTACACAGTACCCTTTCCCCTGAGGGAGTGAAACTCAATATGTGATGTACTGTATGCACAGTATGACTGAAGACAGTGAAAGGTGCCTTGTTTCAGACAACATAGTTTGAATCATGTCTGCACATGTGAAGTGTTCACTCCGTCCTTCACTCATTCCACCAATCCGATATCTGCATGATTAAGGAAAAAGCGCTAAAGCAAGGCCAAACATGGCCCCTCAGATTAGACACTTGTCATAATTTTATCCCTAATCTACTTTGGTTTTGACTGCAGTTTCTGGACAGAATTAACCTATGGCACAGCTTCCCATCTATGTATATGTATATTTATTATCTTGAATCCTGAATGTGTTGAAGTAGGGACACCAAAGCAGAGGTCAGAAGTGTGTGCAAACATCAGCCAATTATGTAATGATCTATAAAGTGTTAATCCCCCTTTAAGCCATCTCTTCCAGGGTGACAGGCAGGGCAAGATATGACAGCCAGTTAGGATCTCTCTGTACAATCTTTCTGCAATAGCTTTCAAAGGCCACTGGGGTGGGTGTGGTGCGGATAGCGAGGCAGTGAGGTGTGCACGTGTGTACATATAGGGGTGGGGTGGTTAGATCACATCTGTCTGAGCCAGAGCCCACTGTGCCTTGATGTCTCAGAAAGGGCAGAGTTGCTGAAGCGTGTTACTAATTAACAGAGAACCAAAACAGTGGTATGTGGCCATTAGCGCATTCAATTCTGATATCTTTGAATCTATATTATTCATTTCTCCTTAAAGACGCGCAATCAAATACATTGAAAGCACCTTGCTGAGGCAGTCACACTCTGATCTACTGCAGTGGTGTGGATCTATAGCACATTTGGGATTTAATCATGCATACACCTATATTTTAGTCTCCCTTCAACCAGCAGGATGGAGTTGTAGCAGCTAATGTATTCACAGCCAGACCAACTGGCATTCTCCACAAAAGGGGGGTGGGGGGGTGAGGCCTTGCTTGAGTAACCGTAATAATTGGAAAATGATTTTGATAGCCTGAAACAATCTAATATATTACAGAATTTTATTAAAATAATATCAAATCAAATTAACTGCTATTCTATAATGAATTAGGTAACAAGTTAGGCTGATATTAATCGCTATTCCCTCCCTACGGCCAGAGCAGACTCGAGGGGAGAGAAAGAGGGAGTGATGAGGGAGGGGTGTGAGGGGAGATGATGGGAAAAAGGGATGGAAGGACGGAATGGAGGGGGAAATAGGGGTTATTAACTTGGCTCTCGCGGCTTGTTAGAACTCTGTAAGGAAGTCAGCAAGTAAACTGCTCCGGGAGGTCTTGACTTTTTTGTGTGTATTCCATTTGCCATTAGAGTTCTTATAGAAAATGGTGCACCTCTGCGAAAAAAAGGTGTTCTGCTGAAGCCCACCCACAATCTCATAGACACAATCTGATTGGCTGTTGGAATCAAGCCCCCTTAAATGGAGCTGTAATTAGGCTGGCGTGCCATGACTTCATCCAGGACTGCTGTTACTCACTGTGGCTCCCCTTACTGCCATCTCTGTGAATGCCTATGAGGGCCTTGCAGGCCCTTCATCTAGGCTATGTGGTTTTTAATCAAGTCCAGGTCTGAGTTCTTTGAAATCATAATCAGATGCCTGGCTGACTGAGCTGTGCCAGATATTTAATGTATCAGGCCCATGTGAGCGCTCCCTTCAGCACTGCAAGTCTCCCCTTAATTCCATCACGCCAATCAATTACTGTACTCATGGACTCTGGGCCATTGAAATAACGATTTGCAGCACTGTGCTTGACGGCTTAATGCTGCATGCTCTGATATTATGGCTCGATACAGTGTTTTTAAAGACACTGTCACACGACTTTGTGAAAAAATTACCTAAAGAATTTTAAAGGGAGAAAGATGCTCAACTTCTTGCCCCTCTCGCATTGCTGTGTCTGTGGGGATTAAAAGAGGAAGATAACCAAACGGAGTTGCTGATGACGTTCTCAGGAGTGGCACAAGGCTGACAAACCTTTATCCCAAGCTACTGTAGCACTAATAGATGAGGCTTAACCTAGTCCAGAGGATCCAAGGGTTTTGTCAATTTAGGATCACTTTACCAGGATTTCAGCTGTGTGGCAGCATGGATTATCATTTGCGACCCCCGGGATGAGGGGGGTATCTGCCCCGAACTTGCGATAATGGGGGTCTGCTCTCCCAAAGGAGATAAGTTGAGCTACTTATCGAGGACATTGCAGGTGTTCACAAAGTCAATTGTGGGTGAAAGGCGAACAACTGGTAGGGATTTCAACGTTGTGTGAGACGCACTCCCGTTGAGCCGTCTTCCCAAAGAGGCTTCAGATACAGGAAGGAGTGAGGGAGGCAGAAAGAAGGAAGAGTCCTTTTCTGACAAGATTAAACAAGACCCTAATGAAGACTTGCAGTATCACACGTCACAGAGAATCAGAATTTAGGCATGTCATCAAAGTTCCCGGGGAGAGAACGCCCAGAATGTTTTCTCCATGAGAGGTGACAAGGAAGCATTTGGTTAACCTGATACATCCAGGAAGAAATCCCACTTCAAAAAAAAAATCCACGTAGCTGGGAAAGGCACATCAACCCTAACACCTAGAAATACGACTCCCTGCCTGCAGAGAGATGCCAAAGAAATACTAAACAACGCACTTTTTTCTTTTTAATTACTAATTATTTCAGGACGGCTTTAATGGCTTTATTTTAGCTGTCACAGTCATCAGAGAGAGAGAGGGAGGGACGGAGAAGTGGAAAGAGAGGAAGAAAAGGAGGAAGGATTAGGTTTCTCCTGGGGAAAGCAGGAGGAGGGAGGACAGCTCGTTCCTGATCCAGGGGGTTTTCAGGCCAGGGGGGCGACAGCTGCACTGTCTTTAGCCTGGATTTGAATTTGAATTCTATCTAACGATGCAGCGCCGGCGAGGACTTGGCAGGGCAGTCTGCTAATCTCCCAGACACAAATGCCTGGGCTTTTCTTGTGTGCCCTCGCCGAGATTTGAGTAATTAAAGTTAAATTGAAGGGAATAAAAAATATCCTTCTTGTACCCGGGCTGTCTTGCTAATGCCAAGTGTGAATAGTCAGGTTTGTCCTCAGAACTATAATCCCCAACGCTATTTCTCTTCCCTCTCTCTCTCTCTTTCTCCTCACTCTTTCTTTAAAAAGCTAAGGTGGTGCCAAGTTTTCACAAGCTCTAAAGACAGTGATAAGGCGAGGGCGAGGGCCACAGCCTTTCACCTTCAGGCATCTTTAAGAAAATGGGGAAGAGAAGAAGTGAGAGGGAGGGAGAGGGTGGATGGCAGGAGGGGGAAATCTGCTAGGGAAAGTGGAAATGGCCAACTGTTAAAGAGCGTCCACCATGTTAATGTGTTAATGGAACTGGCTTGGGAAGTCTGGACTTGTTGGAGTTGAGGAAGTTGAGCAGTTCTACAGGCCTCCCTGGCAGCCAGTTAACCCTTTGCTTCCTCTCACAGTAGTTGTCAGAGTCCGGTGAGCAAACATCAAAAGATCTTTTAAAGAGTTCCAACAGTCTTCGGGGTGGGTCTGCTTAGCCCCTGATGAAATTAGCACCAGTTGAATTTCATAAAATTAATCCTCATCATAGAATTACATGCAGACAATTTTATACTAAACCGGCAACAATGAAAACTTCCCAAATGACTAAATCTTATTAAATGGGTTTCTGACTTGTCTGTGTCAGAAAGGAAACTCACATTTACATTGAACACACAAACTCACACAACACACCCTGAGTTCAACCCCACAGTCCATACAGTGTGTATGGTTATGTTCAGGTGAGAAATGCACTCTGGTTAAGGTTTGGTGAAAAGACTTAACATATCACTGAGATGGAGGGCCACAACATGAAGAAGTCACAGTGAACTAATGATTTTCCTTCTGCATTTTGTTTCACTTTAGATCGCATGGATGTGGTTGACTTTCTTCGGCCTGCTGTAGAAGGTTATGGTGATTCCCAGCATTTGTCATGAATAGCTGAATGGACAAATAAACCATTTCGGATTTTTGCAAACACACTTAATTTGGTAAATGACCTGAGTTATATTGTACGCTTGCGTCAGTGCTGAGCAAACCACTCTGTCTCCATCAGAAATGTACAGCTGGCACAGAGTTCAGTGGTGAATTGAATGGCAGGTTTCCACTTGTATCCGCGTTACATATTTTTCTCTCTCTCTCTCTCTATGAGGGAGTGTGAACCTCGCTTATCCTGAGCCTCCTGTAGGTTTGGTGATGGATCATCCATTACAGCAGGGACTGGTGACGCAAACTGAGTCAACAGAGGAAGAATTAAGTTCTCCCATGGCCATCTGTGTGATGAGGAGGAGCAGCGTCGCCAAATTAACCTGGGACTGTGCGGACAACTGCTGCAGTATGTACGCAACTGCGATGTGTGTGTGCGCATAGAATATTTGCAGCAGTGTTTACAGATCAGTGTATGCTTTGCAGTATGTGTGTGAAGTGTGGTAGTGTCTGTGTTGCTGTGTGTGCAGGTCAAGTGACTGTTTTCTTGGCCCATTGTTTCCACTGCTGACTCACAGACTGATCTGCCTGAAGCTAATACCTCTGGAATGTTGCTCTCTCTCTCTCTCTTTCCTTTTTTTTCCCATGTCACTCTCCTTTTTTTTTCTTGCTCGGAGAAATATAAACACAACAAAAGACACAAGAAGACTGTAAAAAAAAGTCCTCCGTGACTTGTGTCTTTCTGTTTGTGTCTGTATCCCCCACCGAATTTTGACGACCTCACTTTTCCTTGTCTTATTCCCCCTTCCTCAGTCTCAGCCTTTTCAGATGAATCTGATACCAGAACCGTGTCCGGGGAGCTATTTGCATAACTGATTGTGTGAAAAGAGGTATATGCAAGCTGAGACAGAGAGGGAGAGAGAAAACACCTCAGGCAGTGGTTCAGTCCCATCACAGGTAAACGTCTCGTCTGGTGAGCTGCTGATTGTACCTCAGTACTAGTTGGTAACCAATCAAAATGTCATGTTATTGTTAAAATTGTTATGTTTTTTAACACTTTTGAATTAGGCAAAAAAAACGTTGAGGCTATACATGTAATTATGCCTATAGTTTCACTTATGTGAACCCGAACGTGATTTCAAACTAGACCCAAACCTTGATCCTGACGGGATCCATCGGGTCCCCATCACGTCACCATTGGTTCTTCTCAAGGCCAAGGTGGTTAATGTGGTCCTGGTCAAACTCAGAGAAAAATGATTATGTCTCCAGAAAAAGTCACCTGATGCTTTCTTTTGTCCCCCGACCTACTTCTTCTCCTCTTCTAGTTAATTCATTACCTCCACTCCCCACTTTCTTCTTATTGACCAGTGCTGTTATTGCTCTTCCTCATCCTTCTCAAAAACCTCGATCTACACCCCTCGACTTGCATCTTTCTCTCTCTTTAAAACACACATTAGACACAGGCGTACCTGTCCAGACACACCACGACATACCAGGCATGAAAGGCGAGCCTGCAGACAAATATGAGTCTAGACGGCGTGACCTCGCAACACTTTCTCTTTTTTTAAGCGTTTCTCAGAGTTAATTGGACGTTCTAGTTGAGGATAATTTGAGCTGTATGATAAACCTTGTTCTCGTCCACAGAGATGCGAAAGTGCTGGACGTTTTTCCCCTAACCTTAACATGCTAACTGTAAACCATTTGACAACCTGATAATAAAAGCTCCAAGCAGCCAACTTTACAGCAGATAAACACACAACCGCTGCATACGTCTGTCGTTTCACGTCAACTGCTCTTCCATTGCGCTGCCTATATTGAAATAGCTCTCCCTAACGGTCTGTAAAATCACACACAGAGTCAGTGGGTGCTTATGTGCCATGTGCACCCTGGATTACAGTTTGATATTACAGCCCCAGCTTGCAGTTGTGCTGTATTGATAGGCCCATACATCAAACCACCTCCAGACAATCGCAGATGGCTAATTGGGACTTTTTACGGCCTCCCAGTTTATGCAGAGATTTTGATATAAATTAAGCACACACGGCAGCATCCCCTTTCATGAAGCTTCACTTGGACAGGGTCTCGTCTGATGAATACCTCCTTTTATTGGTGCAAAGACCTCCAAGGCTTCGACGAGATGGAATATTGTTTTTAATACGTACCTGTCTGAGGTAATTAATTACAGCTTGCTGTACTGCCTGCAGTCAAACTCAGAAGAAAAATCTTTGCCTTCATCTCTCAACTCTCTGCTTGTGTTTCTGCTTCTCCTCTCGTTTTATATTCTCCTGTTTTTCCTCTCTGTCTTGTCAGTTGCTGTCCCTTCCACCATTTAGAGTTGAAAATTAGTTTTAGTTTCCACATGAGGCCTAGTAATGTGCACAATCTTTAAGTATTTTCACTTCATTAGCTTTAGTTACTAGTTACTTTGTGCACATGCAGGTTCCTATTAAACCAATGTACTGTATCTGCAAAATCTGGACTTTTTCTTTTCAGACGGTTGAACCAGTTTTGACCAAACGATGATGTCGGGTACTCACGGGATCCTGTCATTGCTCCACTGTCACTGCAACACACCTGCAGCTACAGTTGTTAATACACAATAACAGGCTGGGATTAGAAGATAGAAGAGAGTGAGTGATCTGCTGTACACGATATTTAGTTTTACAAGTTGTAGTTTTTTAGCAAATCACCCACCTCTAAAAAATCTCCTCTTGCAAACTGCAGCCTGTATTTGTATTTGAAGACTTCATGGTGTTAATTGTAGTGACTTTTGTATATAATATAATATTCAGCCTGTATATTCCCTAAATAATGTCAGCCCCTTTTTATCTTTTGCCGACGCTTAATTTAGTGGCATCAGTTAGCATTAATATTTGATGTTATGGAAATGACATTAGGTAGACTGTCTTAATGTTATCATTATGAATACTGAAACAACACCTGCCACATTAAAAACCAATATCATCCTGTGGAAACATCACAGTTCGGTTAATTTCACATACAAAGACGGCTGAGTTCAGTCAGTCACGGTCTCAGAATAATGTTGTACTGCAAGAAAGTGTGGGGCACAGAACGAGGAGTTCTAAGATTACTCCTCCACCTAACAACATCTACCTACCTATCACTGCTTTAAAGTTCACAGCTAAATAAGAAACTAGGTAGACTGCTGTAGAGGACACGTATTTCTCTTATTTTGTTTTCTTAAGGTTGTCAGCTATTTGCAATAAATCAATATTTGTTCTCTTGATGGCATAAAATTATTTCAAAACTTTAATAAGAATGTGTACGTGAAACATACAAAAGTATGTTCATTGTCTGGAGCACAAAATAAAACTTCAGTTCCAGCAAAGAATCATCATTTATTATTTTCACATGCCTATTAAAGAAAAGAAAAAAATCATTATGTCCTCCAGAAACCTCCAGTCTCCTGTCGAAATCATCACAATGCTGTCTTAAGTGTCTAAGAGTCTACATGCTGTGAAGATGAATCTACTTTACCTCAGAGACAGTCTGTCTACTTGTAGCGATGATCTTTTACCCAAAGTGAAGATGTTTCCGCCAATGGTAATGGCTCTACCTGCTGCGTGATGCCGTTTCTAGCAGAAATTACATTTGAAGTTAAAATGATGGCATTTCCAGCTGCAGTGATTATGTGTACACCCAAAGAGGAGACATTTGAACTGATTCTCCACACTACAGTGCCAATGTTTCCACCAGCAGCTTGGCCTGATGAACTCCCACGGAAAAGGAATAACTGTTGATCGTGCTGCAATACTTTGATTTACTAATGCGTACCAGTCTCTAGAAGGTTTTATGAGTGCACAAGATCAGAGAGTGGTAAGAGCTGTGATATGTGTTCTGATGTAACTGATGACTTCTAATTGGACTAGAATATAGATGCGTAGGGATGACGGCTGGACTTCTTCTTAATTCTAATGGCACAGCTTGGTACACCCAAGGTAGTAAGACCAGGTCCACCCAGAGCGGATACATTAAGAGGTAAGGCTGAGTCTCTGAATATTCATGTAGTTGAGGGTAGGACTTGAAGCAGCTTCAAGAGAAATCCAGAGAAGTGCTCACCCAACATTTGGCATATTCTTCTGTGTATTGATACATGCACAACCTACGCTGATATGGTTTCTTAAAAAATTGTCAATGATTTAATTTTTATTAAAAAACATCCTGTTGCAGCTTTTTTTTGTTGCACATCTTAAATTCTGACTGCGCTGTGCTGCAGGCACTTCTACCTCCTGCTTCTTCTTATCAGGATGTGCTATCCAGATGCAGATCACAGTTTAACACCTGGTGTGAATTGGCCCTAAGCCCCCGTCCACACATCCCTAACATCAATAACTAAAATCACCCTTTTATAAAAATCACCTCCTGCCTACTGTGCTTTCACTTCCCAGCTGCCATCAAACAAACACACATATGTTCGTACACACAGACACGCTGACACACATTACGGCCCTGTGTGCTCCTCTGTTTGGGCTCGTGGTTGTTTCAAATGCTCATACTTAACTTTGCACCATTAACAGTAAAACTAATTTAAATTTACCCCGATTAATGCAACACCAGCATCCTTTGGTCCTGTGTCATAATGAACAGGCTGACAGCACAGATGTAACACGGTTACACACTCACCTACAGAGTCCTACTTCCATAATGAAAGTGTGTTACATCGCATTTAGTTGATCTTCAGGAGGAGTTTGGACTGAGGTTAGCTTTTTGCTAATTAATATTAGCATAAGCAAGTTCATAATTAGTAAACCTGGATTTCTGGAGAATGGTATCACTTTCTTGTAATCACTGGATTTAGGGTCTGGCTACTCTTCATCATAGTCATGTTATATGTTCTGGATGTAAAATTGAGGAGCAAATGAAACAAACATAGAAACGTAGCCTGTTTCTTCAATAATGTCAATATTTGGACTTGAACTGTCGCTGTGTTGCACTGTGTTGTTTCGCAAGAGATGCTTTGCATGATAAGATGCGAAGTGACACAGTCCATGCCAATGCTTTTTTACTGATGATCTGGCAACAACTTAAATCTTAATGAGATCTTTTTATGCGTTTCCCAATCTCCAACAGGATTACAAGTCACGCTGCAACACGATGACTTGCCAATCAACATGCAATAGATGTCTTGTTTGTCATTGTTGAAGAAAAACTATATTAATCTCAACCGAGACTTGGATTATTTGGACCAGATTAATTGAAAATATTAATATGTGCCAGTGTGATTTTCATCCACATAATCGGCTGTATTGATTAGAGTGATCCCAGCAGTATGTGAGGATAAGGCTACATTAAACTGTAAAAGGATTTAGCATGTTGCATTAGTGCTAAGGCATGGATCTGTGACAAATTACAAAACGTTTCCTGATATTTCTTCATTTGTGGAAAATTGAACTACATGGATCTTTTTTTTTGCATTAATGCAGCGAGCATGTGATTGAAAGTTTTAGCGTGTTAGTCGGTCATGGCAACAACAAATAAGTGTGTGTGACAGCACACAATTTAATCCCTGACTTTAATTCGCTAATTGTTATTCAAATAAGATTCCCAGGGAATTAAATAAGGACATATTACAGTTGAATTTGAAGCGTATTAACAGTCATCTACAAGCTTGGACAAAGCTGAAAACACTTTTTTTTGCATACTGGTGTGGATGCAGGAACATGTAGTTCAGTGTGGCCAGGGCATGTGTGCACTTAACAGGTTTTCCTTCACATTCCCTCGAGTAAAATTACAGCAGCGGCTCGCCTGAAAAAGGAGCAACTCTCCAAGTTTATATATTTTCTTTAAATTAAGTAAACTTGGTCCACAAGGGTCCATAAATCCAGCGCAGAGACCTGGAGCAGAGTGCCTTTTCCTCCCCTCTCTTCCCCTCTGGTCAGTGGATTTACCGCAGGAGTAATAACTGTCAGGCCAAATGCCTGGTAAAGTGGCGGACAGGAGCGAGTGGAGGGGGAGTATTTATCACGGTATTGACTTTGTGACTGCCGTGTCGTGAACTCTTTTGTCATAAACTGGAGCAGCGCTGCAGATCGATCCGAGGAAAACTGCTGTCAGCTCGACTCCCAGCGAGCATTGCTTTTCTTACAGCCACTTAGAGGGCTGATAAATGCCCCCACCTCTCCCGCCTAACGCCTGCTACAGCAACGAGAGCACGGCCAGGGACGCTCACACACAGAAGCACACAAAGACACACACGCACAAAGTCATCCTGTATCTACAAAACCACACGTTACACTTTCACACATACCACTAGAAAAAAGGAAAGAAGTATAGAATTTTGCCATTGTGCATCAGCATACAAATTCACAGATTAAAAAAAACCCAAGACCTTGTTCTGGGCATGCTGTGAAAGCCTGAATTTATTTTAATATGAGCTTAAATATTTTCAGTAGAAACAGCCAAATTCCTAAGGAAACTTAGTCTGTGGTTTTGAAGAATGTTTGTCCAACAAATACAGATTTGACTAAAGGTAATAGTACTAAATAAAAGTTATTTACTTTAATTATACTACATTAATGCAGACGTTATATGTTGCTGGGGTGCAGTTCTGAGAAAAAAGGAGTTGAGTGAGAGTCTACCACACAAAGAAAGTCAAATTCTATTGTTGCAACACTAAAATCACACAGTATATGTAGGAGATAATTCTGAATGAAATTGTGTTGATGTTCTAACACGTGCAAATTCTTCAGCTGAGCAATAAAACATGGATTTGAGAAGAACTTAACAGATGATCATGGACCACTTTACTCACAGGTCATGTGAGTTATAGATTTCTCTTCACTGTGTCTTGTTTGGGTGTGTTGCATGCTGGGTGTGAGGGCCAGTGGGTGCAAGGGCAACACAAAACATAGCTCCAGACTGGATGCTGTCTCAAATGATCTGGCCTCTAAAACTACCTCATCTAAACCCAGCTGAGGTGGTTTGTAATGAGTTAGGCCATGAGTGAAGAAGGAGGTAGGAGAACACAGACAGGAAGTTATGAGAGAAAAAGCCATAATAAGAAGATATTAAGTTCAATTAAATTTAAATGTATTTATATTGAGCAACGATTCGCCTCATAAGTCATCTATAAGGTTAAAGACCTTGCACATTATAGAAATATTTACAGAACCAGGCTCAGGATTGAATTATTTGTTTATCTGGTTTCATGGACAAATATAATAGTGTATCAGCTGCATAACAATGAAAATAATTGAGTGTTTCCTTATAATGTTGCCTAAGGGAGTCATGTATAATGAGAACAGAATAGGTCCAAGCACAGAACCCTGTGGAACTCCGTATTTAACCTGCATGTGCATGGAAGATTCATCATTAACATGAGCAAACTGGGATCTATCAGATAAATAGGAGTTAAACCAGCTTAGTGCTGTTCCTTTAATCCCAACGACATGTTACAGTCTGTGCAATAAAATATTATGGTCTATAGTGTCCAAAGCAGCAATAAGATCTAACAAGACAAGTACAGAGTATCAGCAGAAATGTTTTTTTAAAAATTCGAAACTTAATTTCTCCCTTCTTTCAACCGGTATAAGGCTGGATACATCATTAACTATGTTGTTGTACTTGCTTTTGTTGCTGCTTTCTGCTTTAAAACCATATACATGAATACAGCTGCAGTGATCTTAGACT